>JAYKKI010000006.1:36472500-36885000 GCA_039881145.1 Druceiella hillmani
GTATTATTCCTTCAAATATTGGTACAGTTTGAATAATTTTTAAAGGTCACATGAATATTATATTTACTTTCATTAGCTTACAAAAACGTGTATTCTGATACCTCGTTTTTTAATTATTTATTGAATGCAGGTATTTTCATTTTTTAATTTCTGTCCCTTTCTCATTTATTTATTTACGTGTTTTAATATATATAATTGATGCATTTGACGGACTTATTACTATAAGAGCAATATCTTACTGTTAGCCAACATACAAGCCCAGCACCTCTCAACCAGCGACCGAGAATCGAATCCGGTTGCACCGCGCCGTCAAAGGCCATATGCCTTGTGATCAATCCGACATCACACGGCGATGAATCTTTTGTTTCTTCTAAAAATATGACAAGGATATTATATTGTTCGTGAACCATAACTTTAAAAATGTTTTTTCGTTCAATTAGCCGTTTTAGAGTTATACTGTAAAATTCTCATATTTTTTCGATGGTAGCATATTTTATTATCATGACAAGAATTGTCCCATTTTAAAAAGTTTTAAATCGATACGGCAATTATAAGTGGGTTTAATAATGAGTTGTAAAATTTTCGTCGACAGTTAAGAACTAGAGTTCCAAGTAATAAAAGCGTATTAATAATAATAACTAGTTCCTTCAGGTGTCATCCTTAAAGTAAAAAAAATCTAATAAATAATGTATCTCTGGAATCTCTGGAATTCCAAACCATGATATTTAACCCTTGATATATGTTTAGATTTATACACTATATCACTATGGTAAGATTCAAGTTTCTGCGTTAAAGAGTTTATGCAAAAAATAACTTTGGGGTTCAAACAAACGGAAGAACACGTGAATGATCCTAAAACAGTTCCGTGTATTTACTTTTGAATTACTGGACCCTAAACCCGAATGAAAATTTAACAAAAGGTTGATCTTATTGAATCTAAATAAATATTGACAATACCAAATTATTTACTATCGCTTGCCGGAATTCTTGAATGGCGTTATCGGAAATAATCAACATTATAGTCTTACGTTTGCACGAAAATTTCCTCTCATTCACTTCTTTGTTCAGTCAATAGATAAATTGTGGCGTTTTTTCTCACTTCTCCCTATGACTTTCTGAAACGTTTTTTACTTTTTTAATGTATTACCCAATCCATACGTCAGCTCTGGAAGAAGTTTTAAGAAATTCTGCCACGATTGCTTAAAAGCTGACTCAAATCAAGCTCAATCCGGAATTCAAATTTCCAGCCACATTTTGGAGCAATAATATGTTCAGAGTTGAGTGCATGCATAAAAAGTCAGTGTTTGATATGCTTTATGAACTGGCAGAATCAATGATCCGTATTTCGTCAAAAATGATGCCGGCGATAACGTTAGAGTTAATGGAGACAACCTTAAATTCATTATTACTGACTTTTTTGTTCCCCAATTGGATGGCATTAATGTGGCCAAGTTTAGGCTTTTAACCAGTTGGTGCAACATGCCACATAGCAAGCGACACAATCAATTTATTACAGGAAATATTCAATAAGCGCATAATTTCGTATAATGTCCTGGGGACTTGGCCTCCACTATAGTCTGATATTATGCCTATGGATTATTTTCTTTTGGCATATATGAATATATTAGTATTTACTAACAAACCATAGAAGTTGAATCACTTGGAAGAAAATATTCGGTGCTTATTGTCAATATGCAAAATAAACTGCGCAAAAAAGTGAATCTTGATTCACTAACAGCTCTAAGGAACTCTAGATCTAAATATGTGATATTAATATCAACTTGATCCTTCAACAAATTTCTGAGGAAAAGGGTCTTGATTGACAGATAGACGAACAACGAAGTGATATTATAAAGATTCCTTTTTCCTTTTGAGTTACGGAAACCTAAAATGAGTCTATTATTCAAGCATTGGTGATAAGAAACATGAAACTATTTTAATTAATATTTAATTGAAATTTACGCAAAAGTAAACAATCCAACGTGGACTAAAATCGAGTAAATAAATATCGAAAAAACATCTCATTTTACAGATAACAAAGTTAGACAAACAAGCAATGCAATTTTTGACAAACTACCTTTGATTTACTCTAATTAAAACTTGAATTGCAATTGTTATAATATTATTTTATAAACATAATTCGTAATAGTAGTAAAGCGTATTGACATTATTAATATGCACATATCAATGCAAATACTAAAAAATATGAATATGGCAATTTTTCACGTGGGGAGAGAGAACAAAGTAAGTACTCGGAAGTTTTTAATTCCATATGTAGTATGGGAGTATCGTTCAAAAGTGCCAGTTTTAAGGTTCTAAAAAATATTGTTTTACGTAGTATACCTTCAGGACGTACCAAGAAATATGCAAGGAAATAAGTACCCGCCCATTATTTTCAAAACTAATATACCTAAAAATATGAAAAAAAGATTTTTACAAGCTTTAAACCAAGGTTGTAGTAAAACTATAATGTTGACTGTAGCTGTCAGAATTTTTCATATGATCGCGGTAATATTTATGTCTCCTTTACTTAATTATATTACATATTATTAAAGATATCGTGCAGGAAGAAATTCATATTAATGATGGCTTATGATGAAATCGCGGTAATATTTATGTCTCCTTTACTTGATTATATTACATATTATTAAATATATCGTGCAGTAAGAAATTCATATTAATGATGGCTTATGATGAAATCGCGGTAATATTTATGTCTCCTTTACTTGATTATATTACGTATTATTAAATATATCGTGCAGTAGGAAATTCATATTAACGATGGCTTATGATGAAATCGCGGTAATATTTATGTCTCCTTTACTTGATTATATTATGTATTATTAAATATATCGTGCAGTAGGAAATCCACATTAATGATGGCTTATGATAAAGAAAGTAATTCTATTTGATATAATAAGTACCCAACCATCGCAACGCAAGTCAGACTCGCATAAATATGGATTTTTATTCGTTTCAGTGGTATGTTTGAATTAAGTTTCTTATAAAATGTAAATCACGAATCACTCAGCTAAATTTACCTAAAACTGCAAAGAGCTATTAAACTGTTATCTGAATTATTAAATGCATTTCGTTAAATAATAGATTCACAATGGCAATAGTTTGTCCTGGTGTGGTTCGATTTTTTTCTATTTCGCTTACCAATGGTTTCTTCAGATTAATTTAGATGTATCGGTGTTGAAGAAAACTGGAAACTGGAAAAATTTTCAGTTTAGTTTAAAATACAAATTGACGTATTTAAATTCCTTCTTTCATTTATTTTTAATTTATTTCTTCGTTCTTTCTCCTTAGTTTTTTATTAGGAATTGGGTGATAGCTAAGGTATATTATCAAATCTAATTTAAGAATAATTTAAAATATTGATAACATACGATTCATATCTAAAACATTTTCAACACATTTCTTATTCAATGATTATTTGAAGTTGGTTAAATTTGTTTGTTAAGAAGTTTAATTTTTCCCATTTCAGAGCTTATTAATTCTATGTTAAATAGAACTTTACCAATACACGACGAATTAAATTGACATAAAAATAGGCACTTGCTGTATTTGTTGAACGTGAATACATTAACGTATACCTATATACATACATGTATATATACATACATATATACATAGGGGCATGTATGTATGTAAACATGTTGAAGCCAAAATAGGGAAATAAATAATAATTCCCCGTGTTGGCTTCAATATACTACATACATACTCAATATCCTAATTACCTATTTCATACACTATCATATACCTGTGCATCCTTACCTGAGTAACTATTTATACCCCAGTTACTTTATGCCTATATGTATATCTATACTTACTTATATATTTACGTACTAATATTCTGATTTCTTAATATCTTTGTATATACTTATACATACCTATCAATTTACCTATTAATAACTTAATATCTTCACAACTTTTCGTATGTCAGTAAATATTTTTCCACCTGCCTAGTAATATCTTAATTGCTTCATGCCATTGTATATACCAGTATATATTTACATACCTAACTAACATTATCTTATTTGCTTAAGGAGTTCTTGTCCCCAACTTTCGACTCAGGTCCGGATCAAGTTGTGAACCTGATCTTGGGCACAATTTTGTGATTAAAACTACTTCAAGAAAGATGAAATTAACGTAAACCTGATGAGTCCAATTAGGATCAGGATTGAGGAGTTCTTGTTATCAGATTCTGGCTCTATCATCAGACCCTAGTCACCATTTGTGGTTTCTTCAAGACAAGTCAATCAAGTTCAAAATTTGATGAATTTAGTATAAATCATTGAGAAGGTCTGTCACCACATTTTAGTTTTATGATCAGATTTTGGCCGCCGTCTATGACTAAATAGTACTTATAATGACACATCAAGTAAGTTCAATCTCAATATCATAGCTATCTCTACATATCGTTACTGGTAAAACAAATCGCAACCTGAAGTTAGTCAAAAATAAAAAAAATAAAAATAGAAAACTGTTGTTTACTCTACATAAGCAATTTGTTTGTTGCATCTAAAATTTAAGATTGGCAATGTCTCGCTGGTACTCAATGGGTCTGGAATGTTAGCAATGCTAATGATTCTTTTAGGGAGAACCCCTTATACAGAATGTTTTTTATTCGTCGATATACGTAACCTTTTTTTTAACAAAATGTGTCATTAATGATAATATAGAGATAATAAAAACATACTTAATATAGTTAACAGATGCATTCGATTAAGTAAACATAATTCGAAAACATTGCATTACTTTTCTGAAATTAAATCTCGAATCCGTCTATACCGGAAGTTACCAAACTTTTTGTTCCATAGTCCACTTACCTATTTCTTTTTTTTCCAGAGATACCTGCGTATCTAACATTGAGTTTTCCTAAACATATTAATATCACACCTGTTTGTCACAACTGACCTAGTACTTTTTTTTAAGATAGAGTTTTTTAATAGAATGAACAACTATAAAAAAAGAACAAATGTAATTTTTACTCAAGTATTTAATGAAAAGTAATTTTTGTAATCAAATTTAAATAAGATTATTTTATCAGTATGAATTCACTTTGTCCTACTTATATTTATATATTGGAAAGTATTTTCAAATTACTTGTCACCTTTGTTTATCACTTCGTGCTTTTTATATGTGCCTCATGCACTTTTTAACCGACTACGCAAGAACAAAAAGAAATAGCTACGGTTTTAGTGGCCTATGTATGTGGAAACGTGGATATACACATTTCATCATAAGGACATAAATAATTTAACAAGTGTAGTGACTGTTTTTTTTAAATTTTGTTTCGACAGAAATGTAAAATTTTAGCGTTTGTTAACTTTTTTTTTCATTGACTTTTTTTAAATGTTATATGAAAAACTAATTTTGTCGAATTTGCAATAAAATATAGAACCTGAAATATGTATTTTTGAAAATAGCGGAGGAATAATTATGGTATTAGATCTTGTAATCAGTCAACTGGTATGGAACTGCCAATAAATGAAATTCCATTTTCCTGACCCTAGAAATAAATAAAAAGATTGCTTTTTTCATTTTTGTTAATTTTACATATTATTTCTTGTAATTCTAAATTTTAAAAAAAATGCATACTTTGAGCAAAACTTATTCTTTTTTCTAAGTGCATTTCGCCTTAAAACACGATTTATATATGTTGAAATCAGACAGAAAAATTTCATTTCGAAAAAATAACCTTCGTTCATCAAGTTATCCAAAGATCCGTCCGATCCGTCATATCTTATCATATAATAGCAAAAAAATTAAGTTGCACTTTGATATTGCGAACTTCATTCTCATAATATTGATATATGTTTTAATAAAAGCAAAAAAACTCACAAATAAAAACCTTAGGATTCCATTCATTTTTGCTGTATAAATAGCAAAAATTGGCATTTATTATAATGGTTATTTGTATTTGCACTGGTCCCTTACTAGATATGTTGGTTGGACATGGCTGCTGAAAAAAATCATCTTCTTTTTCATTCAAGTATAGTTGTTCGTGCAGATTTTATAAACCCTGATAGTGCGGTATCAATTTCTGCATTTTACTCCTATATATGATTGAGTTCCTAATGATGAGCTAGAGAAGTGCCTTACAGTATATTATATTTACCACAGAGGCCAAAACTTGTTTTTTTGCAGTATTTGCAAATATATTAACAGAAATACTATGTAATCTTAATTGTAATGTGGTATTTGTTATTTGTGGTTATTTTGGTAGTTAAATGGTTTTATTTTTTAATGGAACAATAAGAAAAATAGAAAAATTTATAAGCAGTGGTACTCAAAAAACAAGTAGCTTGAATATCAAATAATAATTTAAAGCTAATTGAAATAAAATTCAATCAGAAAATTAAATTAAATTTTTAGAACACATTCACGAAAGTTCCAAACGCAACTCTGAAGTTTTGACACTGTCGTTCTGCCAGAGGTTTCTAACCTCGAGGATTACTAAATAGAACCTTGGAGGTTAGAAACCTTATAATATGCAGTATTCGTTGTGGACTTAAAATAAACATATGTCAAATAATTGACTGTAAACCAAAAAAGTATTTAAAATTATGCACCCTTTATTTCAAGGGATCCTCTATGCATTGAAAATGTGGAAAGCGTAGGTTGTTTTGCGAAAAAAAAATTGTCTATTGGTATATGATAAATCGACAAGAACTCTTAGAGTAGAAACTGTGAATAGACTACGAACGCATTTTTAAAAATGTTTTCCGTATAAAAAGGTGACGAAATTATATTATTTTTGTTTCCAGTGTATCTTATTTAAATTTGATGTCTAGGCACTAGGATTTCCTGACTATTGTGAATGTCTTGTGTTAAAATAAAAATGTACTAAAGTTATGATACCTTTTAACTAATACAGTCTGCGTAGAGATTGTAGGAAAATTATAAAAATTATACTAGGTCTTAAAATGTTTAAACTATGCAATATGCTTAAGCAACCGGCAAAGACGAAGTAGGCAATTATAATTAGTGCTCCAAAGTCCCAAATATATACGAAATTCTCGTAATGCAAGCTCTACTCATCCTTGACAGGTATTTTTTTTCTACTAATTTTGATAAATATACTGCCAACTTTGTCTTTCAATGATATTGTTTCCTTAAGACATTATCGATATAAACTCCTTTTTTGCACTCATGAAAAAATTAACTGACTGTTAATTTTGTTTATTAAAATGATTTACATTAAGATATTTTTGAGTTTTTTCATTAAGATATTTTAAGCAGTAATTTCTTCTTCTCTTTTCGAAACTAAATCTTTTTAGATTGGTTTGCAGGATATCGAGCTACGACCTGATATTTGCCCCCACTTTTTTTAAAATTTTGCAATGATATCAACATATAAATAGATACCCCCTCCACACACACCCGATTTAAAATTTCAATAATACCCACAGACACAAATTTAGCATCGAGTTCATTAGGGTCATTTTCAAACGTGGTACTTGTTTGCGCGCTGGCAGACCGTGAAATTGAAACTCTTGTTTATTAAAGAATTTCATTTCACGCGAGTGAGAATAAGAAATACAATTGATTTAAAAAGACAATGGATTTATTCCATGATTTTACTAAAACGACACTTGATACCAAGCGGTTTTGGGTTTCGATATTCCTTCTACACATAGTTAGAGAATAGAGGTAAAAGTCAGGTCTTTTGGATGTAGAAGACACACTTTCAGGTCACATTTATGTGTTGCGTAACTTAGAAGGATTTTTTTGTTTCAAGAGAATATTATCATGTTCTATTATATTTTGGTAACGAATTTAAATTCAAAACTTTTATTAATTATATCAATGATGTAAACATGGGTAATCTTAAGCTGATCACGGAGGACTTTACGACATCGAAAAGTTTAATAGCATACTGATTCTCTAACATACTCGTCAAGTAGAAAAATTGTGGCTAATTCCAAAAATATTTACAATGTGTGAGAAGCCAAATCTATGTATAATAATTTAGTGGTATTTAATGTATCGTGGTACTTTCACATGTAGTAAAGTATTATGAAAATATACTGTTTAAAAACTTTATTTCCCTATCCTAATTCACTGGAAATATCATCATACTTCATTAAAAAAAGTTGATTAGTAGTTGTTTGTAATTGTGTTCATTTTTACATTTCGATGCGTCAAAGGAAAAAACGGAATAAAATCACTTATGTGTTAGTCCGGAGTAGTTTTTATCGGACACCCTTCAAGCTAGAAACTTAAAATTTGCATTATGACGTCTACGTGACTGTAGAAAGATGGAACAAGTTTCTTATTTTCCATGAAATTGATTAGCGATGAATGCGAAAACAGAAGAACATACGAATCGGTATCTGCACAGGTACGGCAGAATTGATGGTACATTTATGAAGGAGACAAAGAAGAAGCTCATGGAAGCCAAAATTATACAAGAAACCAAAGATTAATTGATACGAAAAGAGCGTAAAGATAAATTAAATTGGAATAGAATGCGATCAGTGTGAAATATCATTCAAGAAAAAAATGCCTAATAGTCTTAACGGTGCAAAATGCTACTTTAAAAAAGTATAATGATGAAAAATGGAATTTTGGGTCGTTTTCCTACGTTGAATATACAAAAACCAAAAAAATTGACAAAGAAAGTATCCAGTAACAAGGTATTAAATTTAATAAGAAAAACGTAATTACTATAACGTAAAGTTTATAAAATAATTCGAAACAAAGGGAACGGTACGCCACTGTTAAAATTATTATGTTGTATTTCATGAACGTATTGAAATACAATAACATTCGTAATGTAAACCTCGGCGACAACTAAATGTTGTCGACTGAAATTGAGCAATGTCATTAATGCTCGTTCGGATTCCGTTTATTACCATGCAGTGTTATTATTACGATATGTAGTATCAATATTATCCAAATTATAAGCAAGATGTTAACTTCATTGAATAATAACAAAAAACATTTTCAACAGTGAACAATTGATACGACTCTGCTACCTTTACTTAACTTACTTATTGTCAAGTTTATTGTGAGAGATGTGAAGAATATTAATATAACAGATGTACCAAAAATAATATGTACTAAAATCATTTTTAATTTATACTAGAATACTAGAACAATGGATAATATATTTCATTAGAGACAACACACTCAACAATGATGCTATATTTTTATGAGTTTATTTTTGATAACATTCTTGCCAGTGATCGTTCTTAAAATTATACTATTCAGTAAATCGTATGGGTTGGTATAATAACGAATACACTTTTTAACAATGGTATTAAAAATAATTAATGAAACCAAATTAAAATACAATTCAAAAACAACAAAACAATTGTAAAAACAATGTTGCCGCGGTATTTATTTATGGTGCAACTGCATTTATCAACTATTTTTTTATTTTATTTTATTAAATCTCCATAATGAGGACTAAGTTAAGATATACTAAAATATTTTTGAAAGTTATTAGAAGGGTATGTAAGTTATAAATATTCCATAGAGATATCCAATAGAGACTCCGAGAGAAAATCGCATCATTGAAATAATTGTCATAAAATGGAAAAGTCGAAACAGGATATTTATATGTAATAAAATTCTTCCAAAAATTTCATTTACATAAATTTAGATCAGTTATAAGTGGTAAAATATCATTGTTAATATCTATTTTATAAATGTACAGCTTGAAGATAAGCTATATAGCTGGTAAATATTCTCTTTTTGCTACTTATTATGATTGTATGATTTTTCGACATAATACTTAATATCTGTAATGTCATAATACTTAATATCCGTAATAATACTTTTATAAATCATTATAAGAAAACACATAAAGACACTCTTAATATTCGAACGATGATACTATGATATTACACTTGTTAAATTATTGATGTCCTTATGATGAAATGTGTATATTCACGTTTGCACATACATAGGCCACTAAAACCGTAGCTATTTAGCTATTTCTTTTTGTTTCCTTCGTAGTCGGTTAAAAAGTGCATGAGGCACAAATAAAAAGCACGAAGTGATAAACAAAGGTGACAATGTAATTAGATATAACAAATTTCTCAAATAGTATCGAGAAGAAAATTTTATGAAAGAAATTTGTCAGGAAACGAGCATCAAAGCAATGTGAAATTTCATTAACCTTTTTAAGATTTCATAGTGGAATTCCTCTAGTTTCCCTTAGAATTTGGTCAATGTACGGACGGACCATTGGTCACGACTTCAAAATTTCTACAATTTTAGGCCTATAAAATGTGACATGTTGAAATCTAAATTAATATATAGTAAAAAGTTTTAAAAAATCAGTGTGTATAAAGTGAGCGTAAAAACAAATTTAAAAACAAAAAAGAAATATAATATTTAAACATAGCCTAAAAATAATAAAATGGAGCATTTTCATTTTCAGACTATTTAACAAAATAATAAGCTTCAAAGTGACTCACTATGTCTTACCGTTAAATTGTTCACTTGCATATTTGTAAAATCTGAAAAAGAGCTTTCAAACAATGTCTCTTTGAATAGATTGCATGTATTATTATAAATAAGATATTTACCAAATTATATATTCAAAGTTATCCGAGACGCATTCGGCTAGGTTTCTTCCTAGATTAAATACAGTGTAAAATATCTACTTGCAGCTATACTAGTAGAAAAAAAAAACATTCCCACACTATGAAACCCATTTGTTAAAAATAAAATTTCTTCGTGTTAATGATTTACCTATTACTGATTTTATTATACGTATATTCGTCTTAAGCTCTGTGTATATTTAATTGCCAATAATAATATTGTTTGATGTATACTTTACTCGCACGATCCTATAACTAAACATAAAGGTTATTTATAATTACTAAAAACATTTTTATTATTTCAGAATATTAGTTAGGAAAATTATTTTCTAAAGTAATACAATTTTAAATAGCATTGCTTTTGGTAATACTAAGGTACAGTCGCCATATTTCGTCCCCGAGCCTAACTTCGTCCCCCTTCATAACTCCTCAGCCAACTAACGCCATCTAGATTTCGTGTCACTAACTTAAAGGGGCCCCTGTCAGTCGGCCTTTGCGAAGAATTGAGAGCGATACCTCGCTTCTTTGAAAAAATATTTAAAAAAGAAAAATCTGCCAAAGGTAAGTTTTTTATTGGAATATTGTTAAAATTTACAAAAAATTGATATGCTTGACTTAATGAATTAAAAATTTTATTGAAATGTTTGTTACTTCATGTGATTCAAATAGATTAAAAAATATTGAGGTTATGACATGCGTTTTCTGTTGATATTAATTTTATTCTATTTTGTAGCATATTCCTAATTTCGTCCCCCGACGTGAACCTAATATCGTCCCCGGGGACGATATTTGGGTAACCATATTTCTTTTTAATTTTTTAAATTAATTTTTGTAATTCATTTTAATTTTTTTACTTTGTAGATGCCAAAAAGAAAGTCGTGGGACCCTGAAGCAATGAAGAAAGCTGTTGAAGCTGTAAGAGAAAACTAATGGGTTACAAGAAGGCATCAAAGTGTTTTCAAGTCCCAAGAGCTACTTTGAAAGACTACACAAAAAAAAGAACAATCGGTTGAAAATTTATTTTCTGGAAAAATGGGAAGGAAACCAGTTTTACCGGTAGAATTAGAAGAAGAGTTGGTAAAGTATTGTTTGGAAATGGAGAAGAATTACTATGGCATTACTGCATCTGATTTAAAACGAATGGCTTTTCAGTTAGCAATTAGAAATAATATCCCCCACCCATTTTCTCAAACTAAAATGAAAGCAGGCAAGAAATGGATGAAGTTATTTATGGCTCATCATCCTGCATTGTCATTCCGTAAGCCAGAATCATTATCTCGTACTCGTGTTCAAGGCTTTACAGCAGAAAACGTTAAAACTTTTTTTTCATCTATTAAAACCTGAAATGCAAAAGATTAACTTCAACCCAAATAAAATATACAACGTCGATGAAACTGGAATCAGCACGGTTCAGCATAAAGTTAGAAAAGTATTGACTATAAAAGGCAAAAGAGATGTTCACAAGTTGTCATCTGCTGAAAGAGGAGCATTAGTAACTGTTGTTACTTGTATGTCAGCTGCTGGTCAATTTATTCCTCCTTTGATGGTCTTTCCAAGGAAAAAGATGAAAGCTGAGTTACTCGATGGAACACCTCCAGGCACCATAGGTGGATGTCATCCATCTGGTTGGATCCAGCCTGAGCTATTTACAAAATGGCTTAAACACTTTGAGTCCATAGCTAAACCTTCAAAGGAAGATTCTGTTTTGCTAGTTTTAGATGGCCATTACAGCCACAAAAGAAATTTAGACGTGATTGATATTGCCCATGAAAGTGGTGTTTCTATAATCTGTCTTCCTCCACATTCAACTGATCGAATGCAACCTTTGGATGTATTATTCATGTTCCCACTAAAAACGTATTATGCCCAAGAAACAGAGAATTGGCTGATAAATCATCCAGGGCGGGTCGTCACCCATTACCAAGTTGGAGGAATATTTGGGAAAGCTTATGCTAAAGCCTGCAAGATTGATACAGCAGTAAATGGATTTCGAAAAACTGGAATATTTCCACTTAACGAAAATATTTTTGATGATTCACCACATGCTCCTTCTTCAAACGATACAGCATCTTCCGCAACCGTCGTCTCATCATCCTCTACTGCTACAAGTGCAATACCTCAAACACCAACTCTGTTGTCACCGTTCACTCCTCCAAGTGCACGATCCCAAACACCAACTCCGTTGTCACCTTCGGCTTCTAGTTCGAGACCTAAAACACCAACATCGCTGCCGTCGACTTCTACAATTTTAGAATCAAAAACACCAACTCCATCGCCTTCAGCAGCTCTGTTATCACGACCAGGAAGTTCTTCATCCTCATTTATAGTTCCAGCAGATTTACAACCAGTTCCAGTCATTGAACCACCTTCAGCTTCAACTAGACGTGGTAAATCGATGGTAGTTACGGCTTCACCACACAAAATAGACATTATTGAAGCAGAAAAGAAGCGAAAGGATAAGAATGAAAAAGTGATGACTGGAAAGAAAAGAGCTAGAAGCGTTAAAAAAACAAAGACGGCAGGAAACAAAAATAAAACCATGAAACGAAAAAAAAAAAGTCTTGTGAAGAAGAAACATCCGATGATGACCCAGTTTTGGAACTTTATGATGAGGAAGATAATGAAAATGATGACGCTCAATTCCCAATCTGTGAGAGAAATTTTTCTCAAGATGAAAAAGGGGAGAAATGGATAAGATGCATTAAATGCTTTCAGTGGATGCATGAGGATTGTGTTGATAACCAAAGCCTAACATTTATTTGTGCAACTTGTCTGGAAAATTAGCTTTATTTAAGTAATACTGAAGACTGATTAACGACTGACTAGATGTTACAATTAAGAGAAATAAGAATTACCCGTATGTTAGTTCGTGGTTAAGTATTCTTAGTATTTTTCATACTAATTGTTGTGATCTCAATATCGTCCCCGGGGACGATATTTGATGCCCAAAGAATTTTTTTATAATTTTGACTGTTTTTGTTAAATAAATCTTTATGGCACTTGTTGAAATTTAAGAGAGTTTTTGATGATTCTTAATAATAAACGAATATAATACCTTTCGTAAGACGTTTTATTTGTTGTCCAGAGTTTGCAAAAATTTTTTTAGTGAATTTTTTCTAAAAAAGGGACGATATTTGGCGACTGTACCCTACTAACAATTTGAATAATTTTTATTTCGATCAAGCATTATAAAAATAAATATACAAGCTACAAATATATGAACTTTGGTTAGCGTGATATGCAAGCGAAACGATTTTATTCGATGATTTTGGAAATATTTTGTTTCTTAATTGAAAAGAAGTTTCATTTCAATAATCAATCATGTTTTCCTTTTCAGAATGAAGAATATACTCATCCCGTTTTTTTCATGTATTTGGTATGAACTTAAATATTTTTCGACACCACTGCGTAGTAAATTTACATTGAACATCCACTCGGAATTACTTTCGGTTGTATTGTCTATTTATTAGGAATTAAAAATTTAGACAGTTTGAAAATGTTATAAAAAGATTTCAAATATCTGGCAAGCGGAAATTTGTCAAATCTTCTAGATAAAACGTGAAAAAAATCAAAATGGTTTATCCGAAAAACGACGAAAAATATCGACATGACTAGAAATATGACGTTTCTTAATATTAATATTTTAGTATTTTATCTCTCTTTCCTACCTAAATTTGGTCCACTTGAACCTGTACTGCCATTTCTAGAAACCCAATATATATATATATATATATATATATATATATATATATATATATATATATATATGTGAGGGTTGGCTGGAAAGTAATGCACACATGCTAGTAAAGGGGGAAAGAAAAGAGTTGTCTGGTTCGGACAAAAAGTTTATTAAAGTACAATTCTTACCCTTCATTATTGTGTATTACTTTTCAATATGATCACCATTAATGTGGTTCTCCCAACGTGCGCTGACGAAGTATTTTTACTTTTCTTCAATCCAGGACTCGCCTCATCGTCTGAGTTGTAGTAATTACTCTTGAATAGAGGAAACAAATAAAAATTGCAGGGAGCAAGATCTGGGGAATAAGGAGGGTGTGGAATTAATTCAAACTTCAGTTTTAAATTGATAGAAAATATACTTAAAAACTAAAAGGTTACAGAAGAAAATTTAATCTCATTTCTTTACACTTTTCTCATTACTTTGTAAATCAAAATCATAAAATTATTTTAAATAATATATAATTAGTGAAAGTATTACTATTTAATATTTAGTAATGACATTTATTTCTTTTATGAGAAATCATTATATGTTTGCTGCATTATTACAAAATTTTCTAATGCTCCTTTAAATGGCAATTTTTGTTTAATTAAAAAAATAATGATTAATAGATGATTTTCCATGTTTGTAGTTTATTAAAATATAATGATTCAACTTATTTTGGGATCATATGCAATATCCAATGTATTTAGTGTTAGTATAAATCATTCATTTCAACGTCATTTTCATTAAATTTAAGCTTCAAAAGGCTGAAGGGGAAATTAATGGAGTAGAAAATTTTATGAGGACCGAAAGAAGTAGAGAAATAAAATTAATTCCGCCCCCTAGCGCAGAATTATAAAACTATGTTTTGATGTACCGGTTTACGATAGTTACTTATAAAAATAATAGATGTCGCTGCTAAATAAATAAGTTAAAGTAAGCCTGTTAATATTGATTAAATAATAATATTTTAGATAATAATATTTTTAATATTAATTTTAATCTACCATATGATATGATTGCAAATTATGTAATATAATTGTATTATTATGAAAAATATTCAATTACCTATTACGTCATAATGATATTATCGATGTTATGTTTTGTTTAAAACTTTATTGATTTCTTAAGTTTATCACTAGTCTTCCTTAATATTTCCGACATTATTGCAACCAACTTTGTGTCTTCTTTATTAGTCAACCAAATTTGCGTCTTATTTTGTCCATATAAATATATCACGTTTCAATAATTTTAAATGATTGCCTATAATTTTTGGTATTATTTTATTTTATTCTCCCTTTGAGAGAAATTACCATAAATTTTGTATTTTTATGATGAACTTATTGACAGTACATCGATAATTCAATACTTTATCCACATAAAATAAAATAAAATTAACAGTAAAGCGGCTCTTCTCCACATTAGAATCCAAATTTCAAATACTGTTCATAAAATTTAATTGATTAATGGTTTACTTGTCAAAAATATAATTATATATTGAAAAGTTCCGAAAATATTTTATTGGGCTTTTCTGAAAAAATTATTTTCGCTTTGCATAGTATATAACTTATAATAGTATATAATTTTTATGTCATTGCATAGATGTCACGACATACGTAGTATAACAATAATTATTTTATTTGGAGCTAAATTTATCCGTAAATTTCTTGCAAAAATGTCCTTACGTTTCCAACCAACTATATACCATACTACCACTTAAAATTAGTTTTTGTTTTGTTCAATAGAAATTCAACGGAGCGTTACCAAAGTATGCAATTTAACTAATACAACGGAATTGGAAATAGCATATTGCAGATGATAATTAAGTTTACAATTTATAATGCATGTGACTTTAATTGGATCGTTTGTTAATATTTATTACATGACAAATGTGTAGTTTGTATGAGATATAGGATATAGGATAATAATACTATGGGTATATAGGATAATAATACTATGGATAATAATACTATGAGATATAGGATAATAATACTATGAAAACTATGTTTAGGTGTAAGCTGCATAATTATATCTAAACAGTTCAATATGTTGTCATTACACTTTACGTAGACATCGTTGATAACTCAAATCAACATGTACCTAGGTTATTATTTCACTCAAGAATAATTTTTGTAAAATGTAACTAGGTATGTTTTGTTCAATATTATATAATAAATACCAAAACACGTCAGTATTATGTATAATATGTATAATAAATATATTGCTCATGAGTCTCGAAAGCCCAAAACCCATATGTCAATTCCGTCAATCAAAAATCCATACGAAAACACCACGAGAAAGAAAAATTTAAAAGTTACATAATTTTTTTTCTTTAACAATCGAATGCTACTTTTTATCCAATTTTTTAAAAAGTATTTTATTACAATTGTAAGCTCCATAAGTTTTATCACTGATTTTTCGAACAATTCGGTATATCGTCAAATGTCCCATAGCATTCAAGAAGCTATCACCAATAACACATTCATTAAAATACACTATCATACTCGTAATACACTATCGCTTTTAACAATTTTTTAAATAATATTGTCTGTAGCAAATTCTGCATATTATCATCAAGTTTAAATTGTTTTTTCAATAAAAATTGAACTATCTTAAAAACTCATCTGTTTAATTACACAATTTCCTCCTTATTATCATTTCTTTCACTTTCTTGCCTCGAATGCAACTAAGATTTTCTTTACATTCAATAATTTCACCTTGATGGTATTACATATTCTCTTGAATTTTTTTAAAATAATTTTGAATAATCCCTAGAATATGCACACGATGACAAATTATAGTATATAAAAAATTACTAATAATTTTTAAAATATTTATAATTGTTTTCAAAACGACTTTGAATTATTTATTTATTATGTGACATGTTAAAAAAAATATAAAAATCAAGCTTATTCTAAAAAATATTCATTTAATTGCACATTTGACATAATATTAATGCATCAACAGCATTTGTCTACTCATAACATAATCTTACTAACGAAAAGTATATATCTCCAAAGGTTTATGAACCTAGTAAAATTATCTCAAAGAGATAATTAAGATTTTCCAAATATTATTCCTGGTTATGAGGGCGTATTACGGGGAAACAATAGATATAGTTTTTAGGTCATGAAAGTGTAACTAAGTACCATTAAAATTTAAAGTCATTACCAATTTTTATGATGCATGTTCAAATAATGTAAGTTGGAACCTGAATCAAATATTTCCTCTTAGTGAGGGAGCTGGGTACATATCACAAATATTTGGATGGGATTACAGATTATTTCCCCAGAATTTAAATCCGGTTTGGGTTACAGCATACATATATTGACTGAGGAAATACAGTGACCATACTTGAAGTAATCGAAAATGATTTTATTTAAATGTAATGAATGCAGAACATATTATTTTTTGGTTTATCTTGTAGATAATTTTATATCTTTGAGCACTTCTTGAGCCATGTAATACAAGTTTTGTAATTACGGATGTCCTGAACTTTTGAAATTTGTTTGGAATTATTTGTAGTTTTATTATTTCCGCTAAGAAAATAAATTTGGACTCAAGCATCAATGAAGTATTATTGTGATTGGGTTGTGTTGCAATTAGTAACAGGCCCAGAGTTTTTGACAAAGGTTTTAGTTGAGTCGTTGTTTCAGTTTAGTTTTGGTAATTCTTACGGTAATTTATCACGAATAAAAATCTTATATTTTTTGGTAATTATAAGATTTAAGCCTTAAGTGCCCTTAAGGCAAATATATAAAAAGTACAGACAAAAAGTAAATTGTCACTTTTAAGATTCACTTTTTATAAAATATATAAAATAAGTTTTTAAAAAATTCTTTACAAATTCCATAGCAGAAAATATTTTATTTACATTTTCACACAGAAATAGGTTCAAAAATATTTTGAAACTATTTCTGTGTGAAAATGTGCAATTATGACAAAAATATTGTCATAATTGCGCTTATTGGAGGGTTCAACATCAAAATTAAAAACTGTTTTTGCTATTTTCTCAAAAGTCGTCGAGGAAAAGGGTTGGAGAATATTTTTTGGGGTTCAGTTTACCACACTCATCGCATTGTATGCTTTTAATACAATTGTGGAAACAGTCTAATCTTCCCTTCAAAAATTATATAAAAATGAAAGATTACTAAAAACAGTCTTTTTGAATATATACGTCTAACACAGAAAAATTTGAATAAGATAAGTGACGTAATAGATCATGTTAATTCATTATCTATTACGTCACTTATTGACTTACGTCACTTATTGGACTTGATGCAATTTTGTCGTAAAACGTACCTTGTAGCAATATTAGAAATAGAAATTTAAACATTAAGTCATCCTTGAAATAACAATTTTTAAATTCTTTTTTGCTGTGAGTTTTATAAAAGTGAAAAATCCCATATTACTTTCTTATAAATTAGCAAACATTTTACGTAAAAAAATTAATATTTTAAATCTGTAATTACTTCCATGATTTAAAGGTTAAATATTTTTATGATTCACGAATTAAAAACCCTTTTTCTGAAGAAGGATGTGTTTCAAATTACAATTTGTATTATGTGCGAAACTGTACGTAGAATATATTTCACAAATGCTGACGGACATTGAGCTATATCTAACTAATTTACTATAAAGGACTCAGAATACGCAGCAACTAGTCAAATATGTTCTACTGCTTAGTAACGTCTTGATAATTAAACTTACAATAGAATACTAAAGAATACTATTTCATTACAGGTTTCCCTGGCTTTTCAGGTCAGTAACAATGCAAAGCCGCTCTAATGTCACCTTGCTCGTTCCTTTCATGTACTATATCTGGTATTAGGGGAAAGCTTTTTGCAAAATACATGCCATGTGCAACTATTGATCAATTTGAGAAAAAATGTCCCTTGAACAGAGAATTTTTGCGATATGCAAGTATAAATGTAATTAACAACAATTAAAGAAGGAATCATAAAAATTAAAATACGAAAATTATTAATCAAACCTCTTCATAATTATCTCTTATTCTGGAATTTAGTATTGGTAATATTAAAGTTTTGAACTTCACTTCTTCACATGCAAAACGAAGAAAAATTACTGATGTCCTAAAAAAAAATAAGGGAAAAGTTTTCGCAAAAGGCTTTCTATGTACCCAAGTCTAGCACAAATCACTATAAAGCCCCTGAAAACATACCCTTGACCCTGTAACATATAATACATTGTAAAGACTTTATATTCAGTAAAAGATATTTTTGCACTGTTACTGCTAATTTAAAAGCATTTCTAACCTTTTTCTTTATACCTTTGTTCCTTTTTTGCTTTCGCCTTCTTTGAAGATTATATCCGAGTGTAATTGCCTTTAACATTATGGAAATAGGTGTTTTATCTTATAAAATGATCGGATAAGTGTTTCTTTTGTAGATTGAAATTTACATTCACTTCAAAGACTCAAGTATGGACAGTGAAAAGTATTTATAGTTAAGTTTTATGCAAAAAGAAAATATTTTGCCAGCGTGCGAGGAACAATCAGAATTATTTTCATGTCAATTTTGTATGGTGACAGAGAGCTCCGTTAAATAATGCTGAGTTTTTTATTAAAATTTGCTCTTAATGAGTTATTTCAGAAAGATCTAATTTAATTTTGCAATAATTTCCAAGAAATTGTTTTCAATTTGGATGGACATTGGATATAAATTACAATATTAAGAACTTTTCTTAGTTAAGCACTCACTTACCTGCATATGGATCGAAAGCACTTTCCTCTTCTTCCATTATTGCACATTGATGCATGTTAATATAGAACTAAATTGAACGCAAATTTGGAACGAAATTACAGATAGACAATTTTTGTTTTAGAGATAGTGAGAGAAGAAAAACAGAGATAGAAAATAAAATTGATGTTTTGAAGTAAGACGGGTCATATCCATATTTTTACTTAGACGAAAGAGTAATCTATATATAACCGTTTCCATTCCAAATTTTAATGCGATATGATACTTAAATACATTTGGTATTTATTGAACTCTTAAGAATATAACTTTGATTAGTATTTTTCAATCGTTATGAATATAAATACTTATTTTCTTACTAAAAATATAGTTGTAAGAGTTTGTTTTTTCTTACATAGTAACTTATTTACCAATTGTAACGAAATATTACATATGCATATATAAACATCGTCACGAATTAAGTATTTTAGGTTTTTTCATGAGTTGCGTTTCATTGCATGTAAATA
Source organism: Druceiella hillmani (assembly GCA_039881145.1). NCBI lineage: Eukaryota > Metazoa > Arthropoda > Insecta > Lepidoptera > Hepialidae > Druceiella > Druceiella hillmani. The sequence goes on from JAYKKI010000006.1 coordinate 36,493,010, forward strand.
TTTAGCTGGTGTATTGTCCAGATGGTTTTCAAACAGCAATTGAAAAACCATGAAGTCTTTTTACCTTCTATGTTATCCAAAATATAATAAAACTTACATCAAAATTAGGCAATATGTGAATCATACTAATAAATATATAGTCACAAATTAAATGATCTATTGAATTTGAATTGTGACAAAAACCATGTAACCACTGTAACGGCAATAATGCGGTCGTCAGCTATCTTTGGTATATCAGCACGGGCTGCCAGTAGTCAACAGGATGCTCCCTTCAGCATTTAGAAGCTCACATACCTAAGTATGACACATACCTATGTGGAGCGTACGTATCCACTAACATTTCTTCAAAAATATATTTCGTCCTTTATTTTAGTTCATTCCATTTATGTTAACGTAATAATTTCATCATTTGAATGTGCTTACAAGTACGACCCTTATAATATAACTCACGTTTCCGTTTATCTGACCGTTATCACCGTTTTTCTCAGATAACGATTGATATGGAAAATTGAAATCTAATAAAGTTGTAAAACTTATTACTTCACATATATCCAAATTTTTACCAGCCAAAAACATTTACATTTTTTTGAGAATACAAATGAATAGCCCCAAAACTGCTATAGTTAACACTATGAAAAATAGTGTTAATAATTGTTTAACGAAAGGTTTCCGAAAAATCAGGCAGAGTTTATATTTTTTTATACTTCTGTGAGATATAAATATACTCGACAATATATTCATATGATGCATGATAATATGAACTTTGCAAATATTTTAATACAAGTATTATACCATGTTACACTTAAGTGTTTATACACGTCTAAGTATGTAACGGAAACCCGGTTAGAGTTCAACACGGACTTAAGTTTTATTATTTTCACGTTGCTAGTATTTTAGAGTAACTTAAAAATAAAGTACCGCTTTAAAACGTATTCACTTTTATTTGACATAAATACACAATTAAATGAAACTACGTGATGTAGTATTATTTCTACTTTCTTTAATTTCTTTACCACGACCTAGGTTTTGTTGTATTACAACATCTTCAGGTGGGATATTAGCAAAGATAGAATTATAAATATTTATGTCAAATATTGAATATATTACCAAATATATTCAATATTTGACATAAATATTTAAATTTTATACACTACAATTGCTGGTTCGCTTAAAATCAACACTAGACGCAGTGAGATCAAAACTTTGTTAATCCCACAACTGAATCAGTTGCATTCCTTTCACTTTTTGATTGCATTTATTAATAGCCCGTTCCATATAATGTCATAGACAATATTACCTATATTCTCACATACTCAAATATTTGTTTTTTTATTTTAGTCAATACCAACATTTCCAATAAGGAATTTTTTTTTCTGTATATCATCAATATCAATATGTTTTTCTGTATATCATATAAAAAGACAAAATGTGCCTTATTCCATTAAAAACAGACAAAAAGCCTTGAAAGGAAATTTTCATAAATTATTAAAATAATTTTGATCATGTTCAAGTTGTACTTAATTATCAATTTCTGATCCAAAAATCTCTCAGTGTGTGTGTATTTGTTATTTTTTTTTCAAACTAAAAGGGAAAATAGAAAACCAATCCGCTTGTAAAAAAGCTTAAAATACATCTAAACAATAAATTATACTAAGTGATGATTTTCACGTAACGAAGAAATAATAATAAATAAAAGAAATAATAATAATATTTAAGTTATGTCATAAATATTTCATAATACATTATAATTTAAATGTTTTTGATCATATAACAAGGAAAAATAGCCCAAAAAAATTACAATTATAGTGTTTTGATGGAAAATTCGAAAACTGTTTTGAATTTAATTTATTGGTAACCAAACCGATAATATGGAACAAGAAAAAGAAATTGAAAGAGAAACGTAGTTATTGTACGAAAACCTTCATTCCTGATATTTAGTTTATTCCAAAAACTGAGAACTCAGGCAGAAAGAGTAGAGGCAACTGGACACTTTATCTTCCAATTTACACGTGCGTCAAAATTGAATGAACTTTTGTGAAGAAGTTTACAGAACAGAAAAATAAAAACGGAAATCTTACGTGGATAAGGGATAATATAAATAAATGGCGCACTGATATGGTCGAAGAATAAAATCACAGTATGAAAGCGACCTTCACTTTATAATAATAAGTAATTTATTCCTTAATTAAATAAAAATTATAGTTCATATTACAACAATATAAATAAATAAATAAATTTCCATTTTCGCAATTTTTGGTTCTTGATTAAAAATAAATATTTTAAGCTCAAAAGTTTTAACTAAGGGCCCCTCTTTACGGTTTAGGCCTCCTCCAAACTGTTCCATGTAGTCCGGGCTACTTCCATCCAACCGCTTTCTTGTGGCCTGTTTTGTCGACGAGTGCATAGTGGTTTATGCCACTCGGTTGTTATTTTGGTTCATCTTTGGTCCTGTAACCGGTGGCTAGGTAACCGGCCCATTTCCATTTAAGTTTCTTGGCCTGATGTAGAGCGTTAATGACTTTGAAGTTCTTGCGTATATCTAGGTGCTTCTTTTGTCTTTAGTTTTATATTTAAAATACTGAGCTCCATGGCTCTCTGGCTTACTCAGATTTTATTGCACTATTTATTGCACTATATTGTTATAGATTCACGTTTGACAGCCATATGTTAGTAGTTAGTAGTATGCAAGAATCTAATACTTTGCTTTCGACATTTAGCGGCCAATTCAATTTTAGTGTTTCTTTCTAGCTCCAGAACTTGTTACTAGAGAGTATTATGCGTCTGTTATTTTTTTTATGTTTCTAGTTTTTCGAAATGAGACTTGTTTTCCCAATTATATATATTTATTTTCGACATACTCTAGTGGCTTGCTGTTTACTAGGATAGGTATTTGGCATTTGTTTGACGTAACTTTTTGGTTTTTTTAATTTCAACTCTCAAGCCCACCATATTATTTGCCTGGTAGAGCTGATTTACAACAGTTTGGAGATGTTTTTCAAATATTCAGAATCGCGAGTGGCTTACATATTTTTATTTGACGTATGTACCTCTACTTAACCAATTTAAATTCTTTAGGATATTTTCTAGGACCGCAATAAATATCTTAGATGATAGCGCGTCACCTTCTTTAGCTCTTCTGCGTATATTTATTTCAGATCCTATTTATCAAGCTTTACTCTCCTAAGTTTTTAGGACATTTAATTAGACTTTTGGCACAATTTGGCGTGATAGAGCTTTCCATATGTCATTATGCGATATAGAGTCAAATGCTTTCATATAGTCTATGAAGCAAAGATATAGCGGTCTTCTAAATTCTATATATTTTTCTATCATCTGTTCTAGTGACTGAATGTGATCTCTCGTGGAGTACCCCTTCCTAAATCTGGCCTGTTCTGCGGCTTGATTTTTCCCTATAAACGGGGAAATTCTTTTTTCCGGTATCAGTGGAAACACTTTATACAGGGCAGGCAAGAGCCTCATTGCTCTATTTTTATTTAGTTTGCAACGTCCTTAGGATCTCCTTTTTTTATACACTATTTCCACTGTGTAGGTAGGTACTTTGTGTTTTTGTAGAATTTTGTTAAAAAGTTTCGTGATCGGTGTATAGAATAGGATTTGCCTAATTTGATTGCTTTATTTGTAATACTGCCAGGATTATGGCTCATATCGTTTTTTAGTTTTTAAATTTTTGGTAGTAATTCTATTTTCCTAAAGTGTGGATCATTTTCTATATTATCGCTCTGTATTTTCAGTGGTGGTTCATAAATATTAGTGGTTGAATTATCGTCGTATAGTTTTATGTGGAAGTTTGTTGCAATGTTAACGATGTCTGATCTAGTTTACGTTTTCTTCGTATTAGAATGCAATTGTCATTTCTCTATCCATTGTTTTCTGCTATTTAATTATTTAACTGCTTTCTGTTGATTTCCTGAAACAATGAAGTTGTTTTCTATTAAATTAAGCCTGTGTTTTTTATAGTTTTCTTTCAAATTTTTATTTATGATTTTGAATAGTTGTGGCAATATTTTCTTCTCTTCCGTATTCAGTGGTTGTTTTCTTAGTAGATGTAAATGTTTCTCTACAAGTTGTTATTTTGTAAATAATACTTCTTCGTTGGATACACCACAGCGCACCAAACTATTGGTGTATTTTGAATGTTTATTCGGTTCGGTTGTAAAAGCATAGTTGTTTATTATTTCTATGTTTGTAAATTTCTTTGTTATGTTAGTAGGAATGAAATCTAAATTTATTTTATTTTCCATGTTAGGGGACCTTCAGGTTCACATGTCTTTCGGTAATTTATTAAATAAACTATAAATTATGTTTAAATTGCTTTCTAATGCATATCGTGTTAACATTTTTTCGCGATGATTTCTAGACTCGCAGCGAAATGGTGCCATAATTTTTTCTTCACCAATTTGTCTATTTAAGATTTTTGAGTTAAAATCTCTCATCAATATTTTGTTTTATTTTCATATTTGTAATTTATTTGCAGAATAATTCAATCTCTTCTTTTTGAATGTAAAGAGCGGGTGCACGTACGAACGTTTGTATGATTGAAAGAGCAAATGTATCTAATTTTAGGTTCAGAATGCAGATCTAATTTGAAATTCCTGTATAATTCTCTTTGTTATTTTTAAACTTATTTTTAGTTAGATTCCCCACACCACGATGATCTGATTGCTAAATATATGTATATATATATATATATATATATATATATATACATATTTATATATATATATATATATATATATATATATATATATATATATATATATATATATATATATATATATATAGTCGGGGCCAGATCTTCTGACTTCTCACAGTCGTATTTTACATTAGTAATTGATTCTTTCAAAAGTAGTGTTCGATCAGGTGACAGTGGAGTTCACACCTTGAACATGCAAACATACAAATTTTGATTTTAACTTCAAGAGTTGTGGTCTTTATTTCCCGCAGCCACCACCCGTGATGGGAGAAAGTTTTTATTTATCTTATTAATTCCATTCGAGTGTTTAATGGAGGGGACCTCTATTTTCATGCGTCAATTTATTGTCTTACAAAATCCAGCATTGTATTTTTAGATGTTTTATATTTTTTTATTTATTTCATTATGATCGGTGTCGCTTTGAACTTCGCTTGCTTTATTAGTTTTACTTGTAGATGCTTGGGGTGAAGATTGCAATTGAGTCCGCTCTTTCTTGGTATCTCTTTCTTGGTGGCTCTTTCTAAAAACTAAACCATTAAAATGATATTTTGATCCTTACATCAATTTTTTTATTAAATCAGGTATATATTATAAAATTACTCGTTTCAGCTTTGTAAATCTTTCAACATTGACAAATTTACTTTTTCGTAAGTTCGTAAGGTCTTTTTTCAAATCAATTCTGATAATATTGGTAACCCAAATTTAAAAGTTTTCGTTCTTCTCTTATATACTAACTTCTCTTATATACTAGGTTTCATTGCGTTACATGACTATGTCTGGATGTAATATTTTTACTATTTTGTTATAGTTCTGGGTATAATATTACTTTATCTAATATTCTCAAATTGTCCTCCACTTTAATTTTCTCTTATTCGATTTTTTTAACTCTCTTTTCTCTTCCTTTATTTCTTTTCTTTGTGCCGTCTTCTCGCGATTTTCCTAAAGGGTGGATAGGCTATCATAAATTTTAGAATTTTAGTTATAAAAATTGATAAACCACAAAATACAAAAATATGTAAATGAAAGCCTAGAAATTTATTTTGTTAAAGCATTATTTAATATAATACATGCGTGCCAAAGTTCGTCTTATTCACTTTCCAAGATCAATTTTCTGGGGCGTAGTATATACAATTTCTAGTTCAGAACTGTCTTGAAAACACACACGTTGAATTTTTTCGTATGTATCTTGGAGGATTGAAATTTCTAGATCAGGGCATATACAATTTCCGCGAGTAGAAGGCGGTGAGTGTGGATTGTGGTGAAAACTGAGCGGTTACCAACATACATTTGGAACTAGATTTTAATGAAATTTAAGTGAGGTTTTCACACAGATAGCTGTTTGCCTAATAAACAGAAATATTCGAACGTTTCTGCACATACATAGAGATAAGTAAAATACACAAATGGTGGTTATTTAAAATGATGTAGGATTTATGTTAAACTATTGATATTTTTATCACACTGTAAAATATATTGCCTGGTATATCTTTCAGAGGTTTAAAATAACTATATCTTTTTTATTCATTGTTTCAGTTTATCCTAAAGTATATTTGCTCTGAAGTAATTTCATAATTCCATTAATTAAATAGAGGGAGGGAGGTGAGCGTTGGGCAGAACACACTGTATATTGTTTTAAAGGTTTATATCTTGCATAGGAGATGGTATGGAAAAAACATTGCTATGTATTGTCAATTGCTTTCTAAGAAACTTTTTCATTAACATTCTATTTGATAAAAATTGGGAAACATTTCCACGTATTATTTTTACTTAAATTTGAAAGAAATATGAAAACCGTTTTTGGTTACTTTTTCGTATATGTTAAAGTGAATAAACTGAGCCGAAAGAGCTATGATATGCGCACGTACAGATAAACATGATGAAATAATAATGGTTTCCTCCTGCAATTTGCTTAATCTAAACACGATACTAACTCTATTATTTATAAATTTTAAAGTAAATTCACTTGGCAGTTTGGTACCTTACTTTCTGACGAAAATGCACTATGTATTACAACATTTTACATAAATATTTATCGATGATTAGCTTATGAGAAAGGGGAGGAATTCCCAATATCACTCGATGTGAGTTATTCTTCTTTAGTCCGCTAAATTCCTACGAAACAAAAATATCTCAGCATATCTTTAAAAATACGCGCTGTCCGAAATAAAACTTTATATGTTGATAAAACCTTAAGTTGAAACAGTATATGTTTCGAGAGAGAAACATCTCTGTGTTAAAGACTATCGATAAACGTCGCGTCATTGAGATAAGTACAGTCTGTTATGATATCTGAAGAAGGAATTTATCACCCTTACACTGATATAGTCTTTCATGTTTTAATAAAAGTTCTTGCATAGATTAATTAGGGAGATAATGTTAATTTATCGCAATAGTTTGATATTAACAACAGTGTTAGAGGAGTTGCAAGTTTCATTATTTTTTTTATTATTTCCATTATATTTGTATATTTAATATATACAAATATATTAATTACATAAATTTAAAAATTGTAAAAACTATTCCTTTTTTGTTAGTTTGCATTAATCTCTTGAATAAAAGATCTGATTTCAATATATATATTAATTACATAAATTTAAAAATTGTAAAAATTATTTCTTTATTTCTTAGTTTGCATTTATCTCCTGAATAACAGGTCTTATTCCAAGTTTTCACTAATCTCTAGAAGAACGTGTCCGATTCAAAATTTGGAAATTAAAATATCATCACGCTACAATATTATCGTCACGCTATATAAACTACATCACCATATATCATCTTGCTACAATTCACTGAAGCTAAAAAGTGAAAGACAGAGGTAGGGTTTTTTATTTACCTTATCCGTTTGTCTGTGTAAACTTCTAAATAATATGTCCGATTTCAAAAATTTTTATGTCAGGAAACCTTGAAGAAGAAGAAAAATTTTGAAGTTAATTACAGTATCATATTACGTTATAATACGGTTATCACTCTATATCACTATATAATACCACGCTGCAATGCATTGAAGCTAAGCAGTGATAAAGTAAAAAAAGCTTTTTAGTAGAAAAAAGCTCTTTTTTAAAAAGTTTTTTATTTACCTTAACCGTTTGTCCGCGTAAACTTCTAAATCACATGTTCGATTTAAATTTTTTTTTATGTTAGAAAACCCGAATTCGGAAGAAAATTACAATATCATTACCCTACAATACTATCATCATGCTTTACATACTATATCACTATATATAATCACGCTACAATTCATAGAAGCGGAACAGTAATAAAGTGGAAAAGCAAGTGGGAAAGAATCGTTGTTCGCGTTAACTTCTAAATAAGTAGTCCGATTTTAATTCTATACAATATCACGCTAACAGTCAAAGCAACGACAATGAATGGTAGAGAGAGCGTAGTTAGTACATAACAATTTGGTAACTACTCTTGTTTTTTGAAAAGTAAGTTTATTAAAAGCCGTGGTGAAAATTATTAAATTAAAAAAAAAGCGAATTATGAGATTATAAATTTGATGGTAGTGATCGATTGAGGATATCATAGCATGTAATGAGCATTATTCAAAATTATAGCACAATACAGTTTTATCCTCCTTGTCTAACCATTAATATCTTATCATAGTCTTTGCAAAACTGTCACTTTATAAAACATGCCAGAAAGTTCTTCATATTCCGCCAGATTGTACCTTTAAATTACCCAAACACTCTCTTATAGTCTTTTAATAAGTATTATTAAGAGCGTAATCCTGAGCACTAGGACCTAGCAAGAGGCCAAAAATTAAATTATAATCATATCATAAGAATTTTTTTAAATCTTGTTTTCCGTCTTTAGTCATTTTCGACTTCTGAGGTGTAGACTCTCTTTAGTTTATGCCATCTGTCTCAGTTTTGGGCAGTTTCTACCCACTTCTAGCTGTTTTCTTGATGTCGCCTTATACATGTATCCATCGTCTTCCTTATTTCCATTCCTTCTCAACGATTTACATATCACTATTGTCCTACGCCACGAACTTCTTTGCGGCTACCATGACCAGCTCACTTACATTTTAATGTTGCTACCCGTGTTGTAACATCACTATCTTTGCTGTCTTGACCTCTTAGTCAGTCATTTCCCTTTATAGTCTCTTAAAATAAACCCTACTAGTTTTCTTACGATTGCTCTTTGCTCCCCTTGTAGTTTGTGAAAGATTTTCTTTACAAATACGCAGATCTCTTTTCCTTATGTGAGCACTGGTAAGATAAACTGATCATATATGTGGGCATTTTCTTCAGCAGTGATTTTCGTGGTGAAGATGAACACGAGTTTAAAGTAGCACGCCTACATTTGTCTTAAGCACCCGCTAATTACATTTGCTTGATTGTCATTACCCGTTACCATTTCCAGACTAAGATACATATAATTTTCCATATTTTTGATGACATTTTATTTTATTCTGTCGTATTATTTTTGTTATTAGTGATAACTTGGGTTTGTCAAGTTTCATTTCCAAAACGTAATGTTTAAGTCACGTACCATGGTCTCGAAGTCTCTCGGGTTTTATGTAAATAGTACGATGTCATCTGCAAATCTAGTTTAGTCTCCTGCTTACTATATTAATAGTCCGCTTCTCCCAATGTGACGTCTTGTAAATATCCTCCAATATGAGAATGAACAGCTTTGGAGAAAGCGTATCTCCCTATCTGACTCCTCTGCGGACTTTCAAAACGTTAAATAAATTGCACACTGCCGTAGTAACGTTATGAGATAAATAGAGATACTATGAAATTATTTGGAATATCTTTTAGTCATTTCTACAATAAATCGAGTTACTTAAAATTGACATTTATTAATTTTTTTAACTATGATATTTTACCTTCATTATATTCAAAATGTAAGTGTGTTAATTCAGAATATCCTCCACATTAGAATTTTTTTCCAAAATAACAAGCAGATAATTGATGGTATAACAGCTTGTGGTAACGGCTCTTTTAGTTTCCAGAACAACCGAAGCATAATAACTAGCCCTTCCGAATAACAAGGTGAACATATTTTTTTAGCGTTTTCAATTTTCTTAATCTTTACAGGCAACTATTCAAAAGGAACAATCAAAGAAACAATATTCTACATAATGTAAAAATTACTAAAAGTCCTTTTCCAGATAATTTTATTTCATCATTATACTTATTCACATAGCAACTTTATTCCAATAGTTAGTGTGCAATGGGTTAAACTTTTCAGAAGGGGCTAGTAAAACGTGCGACTGAGTAATGTTTAAGGATATTAAAAATAATTACGGAGTACTTTTTCACACATATTAAAACTGGTTTATGGCCTATACGCTTGCTGCATTATCTATTGTGTCCGTTCTGTGAGTAGATTTCAGAGTCTCATAAAGGAAAATAAGTTACTTAAAGTTTTTTACATAACTTTTATCTGTAAACTCTTTGTTACGTAAGGTGTAAATTTGAATGTTAATAATGTAACATTATGATTTTAAATATAATTAATTGTATTTATCAATATATATTACAGGAGAAATTTTTATTAATTAAAGTACGTAGACATATTAACATACATAATAAAGTACGCAGAGAGTGATTTTGATGTAAGGGTTTTAATGTTGTATTAAACATTTATCCTTTCAGATTTTACATAATATTCCTCTATATCCATTTATTTTGTTGTACAAATTTAGCATTCATTCAGGAATCACTTCGATTCTCCATTCGAGTAATGTAGTAGCCGAGTTACGGGCGGAGAAATAAAAATTAGTTTCACGTAACTTTCTTAACAGGAGCTGATAGTACATAACTGATGTTAACTATGACAAACGATTATACGTATAAAAAGAATATATATATGTATATATATATATATATATATATATATATATATATATATATATAAGCATTCACTTGAAAAATCGTATGCATAAAGGTATAAAATTGTAAAAATTAGGAGATTGTGACAAGTGGACATTATGAAATTGTGTGGGCTCCTTGCAATGAACAACAGCAATGACTTTCATTAATTTAGTTTTAAAACTATGACTTTGTTTCCAATATTTTTAGCTGGAAATATGAATGAGTATAAGTAGCCAGAGTATCTTTAACATCCTCATTATAACTACAATTTGAATGATTTTGAACTATTTTTTTCGAATATAGTGTAGATTGGGAGTATTTAATTATCAAATATATTCGTAATTTTGAATCACATAGATTTTGTGGGACCAATGTTTACGCTATCAAAGAAATAACTGTAGTTTTTGCTTTAGCGTCGTATTAAACATTTTATTAATAAAATATTATAAAAAGCCATTGTTAATCAATAAAAATATTGAATTGTGAAACTGAAGTATTTTTTCAGGATAATATTACTTTTTGAAGCTATTTCCTTTTTATAAGCTTTAAGGTTTATATAACTACATGTAATTTTTTTATTAAGTTTGAATTTTCAGAAACAGTAATTGCGATGCGAGGCGCCATATGTAGGTAATATTTAAAAAAAATTAAACAACATTCTTCTATAATCCAAAGGTTAAATTATGACGATGGATTATTTGACCCCGCATAATATTGGGTGATGTCAATAGAGATATCATAGAATTCGGCGTCATCTTGAAATGTATGGAATATATCTGAAAGTTCTGATTCAATTATATAAATGATATTCAAGAAACAAAACAATTTAATTATCGTTCAAACATTTTTCTACATTACCTAAAACATAAAGAACAAATATAAAAGGAAGAAAAACATTACAGGTTAACGGCTTCGTGAGGTATTTTTCCAGTCTGATATAGACGTGCCAACAATATCATTAGCAGCTACGTACCATACTGCAAGAGCAAAAATATAATAGAGATTTAAATGGAGTAAAAATTTACGTGAAGAAGTTCTTTGAGGGTAAAAGTAGCTAAAATAACCTTTTTAATTCTATAACTTCACTAATTAATCACACCTTAATACTTTTTAACGAAGATGAATTTCGATCCTGTTTGATTATTCATAACGAGATCCGTATCTGTTGTAAAATCTAATTACAAATGAGGTCATTTGCAAAATCAGTAAACTCAATTAAATATTTAGGCGGGCCGATTCCGTTAAGCTTAAGGTTTATAGATTAATCTTAATTATATTACAATTTTTCTTATTGGAAATAGTAGAATATATTTGTTATTGGACGCTGCAAATACGGTGTTTTGTATTTATTTATGTGTCATTTTGCATTTAATAATTTTGGAATTTCTATCCGTTTGCAATCGTATAATCTTAATTAAAAATTATATATTATACATCTAGTTTAAATCAATATTAATGTAGAAATTAACGGCAATCATTCGAATGACGAAAACTTTTGAAAAGAGTTTAAAATAAAGTCACAAATTTGGTATATTTAATTTTTCTTTCCAACAGTAAAGTTACCAGTTATATTAATAAACTTTCATATATCTATAAAAATAAAATAATATTAAATACAAAGGCTTTTTCTTTAGTTATTGTAAAACAACATTCTAAAAAATACCAAATGAAAACAATGGCGTGTTATATTCATGAAAATTCATCTACCACAATACTTACATGACATTGTTACGCAGATAACCGAGTTGTGTTATGTTACTTAAGACAAAGTGTTACGCGAGGAAAAACTTGCGTCTGTTGTCATACTGAAAATATTAATTACACCATATATTTTTAATCGCACTCACGACCGATATGCTTAGTCCAATTTATGTAACACGAATGTAGACGGCTGCTCTTAGATGGTAAATGCACGAGTGGTGGCAAGACTTCTCAAAGTTTTTGTTTCTGCTTACATTTATGAAGAAGGATTAGCTATTTGTAGCTAATAATTAGTCAAAAGTAATGTCAAAGTGTATTATGCATATAAAAAGAGAAACTGACTTATTCACATATCAACAAACAAACCAAACCGCTGACTCTGGAAACTTATACTTTTACTAAGGAAGGATTTTGGAATTCAAAGTTGGTATGAAAGTAAATTAGATTATAATATTTAACTCGAAATTTTGTAGAAGCACACTAAAAAATAAGGAATTAAGTAAATATTTACAGATTTTTGGAAATAATCTCCCAAGCGGATGAAATGGGGGTTCAAAATTAATATGGCAAAAGATTAGATGGTTCTCCCATCTCGAATCTTTGTGAAAGTGATAAAAAAAAGAAATAATTAAAACTTGAAATATATCTTTTTTTAAAACAACAATTTTATTTCTCACGGAGATTTTTTATACAATGTAGGCTGTGAATGTTTTTTTTTCAACAACTACAGAAGAATATCCTTTCTTTCAAATTAAACTTCTGTGAGAATGAACAGAATAATTCAGAATTTGTGTGAAGGAAACATATATGTCGGTATTAAAAAATTCGTAAAAATATTCTAAAGAAATAAATAATTGAAAGCATGTTTTACAGTTTTCCGAAAACAATGTCTAAAGAGATGAAAAAAATGAATGAATGAATAAAAATGTCTATTAACCCAAGGAGGTGAAAGAGGGGATCAAAGATTAAAATTGTTTAATGTCTCCATTCTTCAGAAGGAACGTTTCGTGTATTTTGTGGGCAACAAGTAAGCGGAGATTTTTCAAAATTCAAGTCCTAAAGGGGTAAAGTAAGAATTTAAAATTAGAGGGAATTAAAATAGTGAAAATAAAATTTGGCAGCTTCAGAATCTTGAGCATTTTCTGTTATACTTTCATCTTGCCTATATACACCTATATTTAAATTAGACAAACTTTTGCAATAGCTATAAATCTACCAAAAGACAGAAATAAAGTACCAAAAACTTCATTTCTGACTATTATCAAATTATGCCGTATAGATAAATTTACAAAAAAATTCGAGTTGCCCGTATACTACGTTCGGAACAGTTTTGATTTGAAATTTGTGAAGTGGAAAAGAACAGTCGATTGACATTAATGGATGACCCGTTGTTAAGTACATTGTTTGGGCAGAGTGTACACGGAATACCCGAGTAATATGGAGCCCAACCATTCTCAATGATGGAAGCAGCCACGTTTGAAGAAATAGGTAGATCTACTCATGTCGTACTAGTCGATTAACCTTGCTTTTTTTAAACAAACCTACCATTGAACGATAGGTATCGAGTAGAATTAATACTGAACTATATTATTTGTAAGTTGAATCGAAACAAAACCAACTGAAAATATTTGCTAGTTAAGCTCCTTTAGTATATTAATAGAACAAATATTGTAAATAAAATAACAAAAATATCACACCTAAGATTTATCCTGGTTTTCGAATTTAATTCCAAAACAATGTTGGCAGACAGTTTTTAAACACTGATTTACTGGGTAAAGGTGCCCATTTAGAGTCACGTTGCCACAAAATGTATAAAAAATATCTTCAGTATTTGTATTGTATGGAAAATTTCATGAAATTTATGACTTTAAAAATATAATAGAAACGACGGAAATCTCCTAAAATTACATGTTGCAAATGATAAACCTAACACAGGCTTCATTAGGTTTTGTACCTACAGTAAACAAAGATGTAGTAAAAATTTAACACGGGTAAACCATTGAGTATTTTTATATCTTAAAAAAAGATGGTTACGGGATAGATGGGAAAAGATAGTAATTAATAACAAAATATAAGTAACTTATTATTTTCAAGTTCAATATTGAATTGATCGTAACAAAACTGTAGATCAGTGTTATTAAATGGATAGGTTTTCTATAAAACTTATCTTTATTACTAAGAGTGACGTACAAAATATTTTTATATCAATCCCTTCTAACTTTCACGACACAACAGCGAATGACCCCACAGGCAATAACTGAACTTCTATAAACATTAAAACTGCCTCTTTTTCTTTCCATATTAGTACTTAAATGCAAGTCTTTATTTAATTTCGCGTAACGCTAGCAGACTTGCATATATATATATATATATATATATATATATATATATATATATATATAAATACATATATATATATATATATATATATATATATATATATATATATATCATGCACTGGCTATGAGAGGAAGATAGAAAGAAAATGTGAGCGCGCACTGCTCTCTCTTACTCCTGTAGTGTTATACAGACAATAGGCTTGCACTGTGTCTTAGATATACGAAACATAAATGGCTATGAGAGAAAGAGAGAAAGAAAATGTGTGCTCGCAACTCTCTCTCTTGTCCCTACAGTAATATACGAAACGTAACTCTCTCTCTTTCTGTCTTCACTAGCTTATATCTCCCTCTCAACTTCCGTTCGCCTCGTCCGATCATACTTTTCGTAACGCTCTGGTCACGCATTCACCAGCTTACTCCCCAAGTCAAGCGTGTGTAACGAAGTTTTACATCAAAAAAGCTCATTAATGAGTATCAAGTAATATCTTACTGAAATGTGAATTATAATGAAGGTACGATCATTTTCATCATCACTATCAGATACGAAAAATAGTTATAGAATCACCTTTCTAGAAAATGTTTCAGAAAAGTACCAGTCATTTAATTCTTAAAAAATGTTATTGAAATGTTTTCAAATCTTTTGTGTCCTTTTTTCTTACCTGATTTATTGTCCAAATTATTATAAACTTAACATAGGTTGATGGCACTTATGACCATTGGTAATAGTGAAATAGCAGAAGTAGTGCTGCGACGCAAGGGGCTCTCGCACATCGTGGAAATCGTACGAATATACATACGAGCAGTTTTAGTCGCAGTTAACTCAAATGAAGTATTAATCGTGCAAGTTTAACTTGCGTTTCGTGAATTTTTATTTTGTGTTAACGTCTTTTTTTAATTGAAGGATTTATTCCATTTGAAAAAAAATTCGATAAACGTATTTACTTACTTACGTAAAGAAATAAAAATACATTAAAGTTTGGCGATAGTCTCCGAAGCTACGAGCTCATCAAAACAAACAAAGCTAAGTAAGGTTTTGCAAAAGTTGTCTTCGGAAATATATCAGTAGTTAGAGCGACGCTTAAGTTATCTTCAAAAATTGTAATATACAAGTGTAGCAGGCGGCGTCCAAACCACGTTTCCACCTGTTCTGGCTTGCTAAATTTACGACAGAAGTGTGACTTCATCAAGATTTTTTGGAATTTTGTTTGAGATCCATGCTTAAATGTCTTTTAGAATAATTGGTTTTGGAAAATGTCCTTGAAACATAGAAAATGGTTTTTGATTTTAACACGACGCACATGTTCGTCAATACTATACAATACATTTACTTTTATTTAGTCTTATTAAAAATTAAATTTTTTCATTCTATACATGTTTTTATCTAAATTTATTTAAAAAAAAGGGATTTCCGTGAAAAATTAACCATTTTCGCTTATTACGGGGAAAAAATTAATGATTCCTGTATGCTTTGCCGGGAGGTTAGCGACAAATTACTTAAAGTTTTGTGGTGATACTAAATTATCCATATTTCTTTGTTTATAAACATTTATTTTTTCACTTTGTAGTCTCAAAATATACTTATGTTATGTTATGTATACTTTGAATGCAGATAAGTCTTTTAAACTTATCAACTGCCAGTATTATGCAAAAAAATTTAAATCGAACTTGCGTTGTTACTTTTACGTTTTATATAGACTAGTGCGTAGTTATTTTAAATAAAATTAAGTTTAGTAAATCAAATAGATACAATTGCAAATTATTCTGATATTGATTTAAAGTTAAACATTTTAAGAATTTTATCATCATATTATTATCAAATAGAATTAGCCCTTTAACAAGAGGAGATTTTTTTCTTAAATGGTGACGTTTTTAATTTTTCTTATATTTATAGTAATATAAATTTATCATTGAAAAATGCTAAATTATACGTATCCGTCTCCGTCCGTTCTATACGAACTTACTTATGTACGGCTGTACGTTTACATATGTTTTTACACTAGGTCATACATAATTTTCGACAGATTTTTTAAATTTTTTTATGTTTATTGGTTAACTGTTAGAGTATCAGCCTTTTGCTTTTTATTATAAGTTTCCAAATAATGATATTTTTAGAAATCTATTATGAAGATTAAGAAATTTTCACACAATTACAAAACTCACTTTATTTGTGTTTGGCATATGTTTAGGACGTTCGTTATTTGCGGATTTTTTGATTCTTCACTCTGTTTCCTACAGTTTTTATTTTTTTAATTTTTATCCTATAATCTTTTCTCCAATAAACCTTAAAAGTGACTGATTTTATTAATAATATTAATAATTGAAGTTAAACTTCTTAGGCGGCGAGTCGATAATCGATGAATGAACGAAAATTGAGAGTAAAATTTTAAGATTGCGTCACGTTTAGGCACATTTCGTTACACGAGAGAGAAGAGAAATATGACGAAGAGAGAAAGAGAAAGAGAGCTATGTATTCTGACACCATGGAAGGAGAGCAAAAGAGAACGACGTATATACAACGATAAAAAGCGATTCAATAAGATAGTGTCGCGCATTTGCACGTCGTAGATGTACGCCTACGAAACCGCTACATATGAATAGCTAAAGTACCACGCATACATTGTGTTATTTACGTTACATGGGTCAAAAGAAAACTATCAAAATGTTGGCGATTTGTTTATATATTTATTGTTGATTTATTACTAATTCTGTGCGTACTTCATCCTTTACAAGTATAACGACATATTAGGTATACATTGTATTTAATTTATTTATAAATCTATAATGAACCCGCACATATAGTCGTAAATATAATTTACAATGCAAGTGGCATTTAAAAGCGTTCTGATACTTACATTGCAGCTATTTTTTTTAATTGACCTATTGTCAATGTAAATTTATATGAAAATTAGATATTTACATCTATTTTTAATGATATTTTATTAATTTTTCTAAATGTATAGAATTAAAATCTTCTTATGTGAATTTAGTACAATTTTTGGATTTACACTTTGTAAGTTCTTTCTCACTGTTAGAGCTATTTTAACACTTTATACTTACTTTTGTCAATGTTTAGATTACTAAAGAAGTTTTACTTCTGTTACGTGTACTGAGTTGCACGCGATTAATTTTTATTCACACTTTCAGGAATAGAAGTAGTAAACAAGATGTTTCTGTTTTAATAACTTCTGTAATTAATCTGTTTATATTAAGAAAAAAAATTCGTTGCAAGTTTTGTTAAACATTAAAATAGATTATAAATATATTAAAATAAATTTAAAAGAAAACAAAAGTTGCCTTAACCATAAGTTACTTTATTATTTATTTTAATGCTTTATTATTTTCATTCTGGTTTAAATACAGTTATTTCGGCAAGAAAGTATTAATAATAAAAAAGGGTTTTCAGTTTTATTTTTATTCTTTAATGATTATTTACGTTAATGGAAATCTTATGTTATAGACATACAATTTTCCAGTTTATTCGTTAAAAGGAATAGGTCAATAATTATTTGCAATAATCAAATTATAAAGCTTACGATGATAATTTTAATTTACAGTATGTTATAAAATGGAATTCGTCGAAAAATGTAACACACAGAAATGCACATATTAAAAATATCTATTTCTTGGCAACCTCTTTAAATTGATGCAGCAAACAGGTTTCTAGGATTTCTGAATACAGGATAAAATAATTATAATCAATAAACATTTTTGAGTTCTTATCCCATACTGGAGATACGTTATTTCAAAAGTAACAGAAGGGTTACTTCATTGTTATTCAATTACTATATTCTTGTATTAACACTATTGTTTGTTTATATAGCAACAGACTCTACAAACAGTGTCTACCTAGTTTACACAAATAAAACAGCAGAGAAGTTAGAATTGAATACAGTACTTTCTTGTTTACCACATCAGTGGTTGTTTACTACCAGACAGTACTGGTGCTAAAATCGTGTGAGAAGCAATCCTCCCCTAAGTCAATGTCTACTACATTTTATAAGGTCCTTAGATTTATTAATCGACGTTGCGAAACAGACTCTTGAAAGGAAAATTGTATTCGCTTGAATTCAAAAACTTAATAATAGGGTATAAGCAGTATTAACGGAATGAAAAACAATCCCCCACCCCCTCCCGAGTACAGCCAGTGAACACAGTGGCACACAAAAATTTACAATAGAAATATATTTCCTTTATAAGCTTGGCTACCAATTTTTATCCTATTATAGATTTGATCTCGTAAAATTATTAAATATTTGTTATGTTATTTACAATTTTCTTCTTATGCAAATGTAACAACCACTTTTTACCCCCTTAGGGGTTGAATATCAGAATATGCTTGTTAAATTATTTGTATTGGAAATTACCAAATTAGCCACTCCTTTTTACCCATTGAAGGGTTGAATATAGAAATATGCTTAAATACTTGTTTCATTTTTTGTATTCGAAAGTATTAATACAAAATTGTTCACTAAAAATTACCATGAAACTTTTTTTTCCGTACAAATTTAGCAACCTCTTTTCACCTCTTAAACTTGAATATCGGGAAATGGTTAAATACTTGTTTAGTTACGACAATGATGGTGGACTATTAGTAAAGATATCTTCTTATATATAGATCTTTGCTAATAGCCCACATGAAGATGTTGTAATACAACGAAACCTAAGTCGTAGTAAAGAACTTACAGAAAGTAGAAATAATACTACATCACGTAGTTTCATTTAATTGTGAATAATGAATTTCTACAAAATTAACGCCAAATATATTCAATATCAACTTTTATACAAAGTTGTGAGTTAAACGGAAGGGCGCACTATCTGTCTGGATTTCGATGTGCTTTTGAGCAGCCATTTAAAAGTTAACGTACGTACCATTGGACCATATTAGAAAATTTACATAAGATTTGTCATGCGGTATAAATATGATTTCTGTGAGTATTGTAATTTTGTCAACTTTTAGTAATATCCTTGAAACTAATCCAGGCGTCTGGTCTTCGCATGAAGTAACTAATGTACTCATATTGGAGAAAAAATTGAAAACAATTAATACATTTAAATATAAAAAGACGGGTAATATCCTGATTTGGTTTTTCTGTGATAAATGAATATTTCTGGGGTGAAACCTACAAAAAAAATCGAATAAAAATTTGTAAGAAATGGAAAATGAAATGAACATTCAGTGTGTAAACGTATCTGAAGAACTTTTTCTGAATACATTTAATCATCAGGCTGTGTTCCAGTTCTAAAGGGCAAAAACCCAGCATTTCCAGGAAAAAACCATAAGCTAATTGAAAAAGGAGAAATATCCTGTGTAAAAATACTGAGAGAACGTCTTTTAAACTCTTAATTTTCAATTAATGTTCAAGCCGTATGTGGTTTGCGTTGCGTCTGAAATAGAGAGATCAAAGACCAGTATTTGAATTGACGCATATTTCATAGAAATTGCATAACGTTTCAGAGAAAACATGCGGTGTTGATTTAATATCAGTTCTTGAGTACCTTATGTACAAATATTTTCATGGTAACCAAATAATTTTAGGATAATTCCCTTGACATATTTTTTGTACAATGTCCGATCAATTTTCCCCATTTCGGTGAATATTGCGTGTTTATGACATGTTAACGGTTTCTGAGATGTAGATGGAATCTCTCAGAAACAGTTTAAGGTACAATTTAAATTTTTGGGACAGTTATAAAACATACTAACCCGTACCTATGTATGTTGATTTCATTTTAAATTGTTATGAAATATTTGAATTATTTACTTGTTATTTTGGGTGGTATAACGTTCGATAGTGCCATTTTTAAGGATTCTATAACTATTTTCTTTTGTAAGACTTTATATAATATAGTTCTAAAAATGTTGTGAAAGATATGCTAACCTATACACTTACATGTTGTAAATGATATCTTAATTTATAAATATTTCCTTGTTTTGGCTATATATCCTTGAACAATTATACATGTCTAAAGATATATGAACGCCTCCTACTGCGAGTTCTAGTTGTATTAACAAGTTTGTTTTGTATAATGATTACATATACATTTGGAAGTATTATTTCTAAATAAGCATTCACTTTTAGTCAACCACAATAGCTAAATGTTTGACTTAAGGAAAAAGAGAACAAAAAATACTTCAAAAACCGACTCTTAAAATTTTATTACAAATTAATATAAACTACACAATACTAATTC
Source organism: Druceiella hillmani (assembly GCA_039881145.1). NCBI lineage: Eukaryota > Metazoa > Arthropoda > Insecta > Lepidoptera > Hepialidae > Druceiella > Druceiella hillmani. The sequence continues at coordinate 36,513,784 of JAYKKI010000006.1, forward strand.
CAATTTATACTACATAAATTGGAATTAGTATAAAATACAAAGAAAACAGAGCAAAAAGAAAATTTCGGAAAATAATATAAATCTATACAAACACTTATAACGAAAAACTATTAATTACAAATCTTTGCATGGCTTACTTAAGGAAGGGGAAGCTAAATGGAGTTAAGGAAGGTGAGGACTACGAGATTGAGACAGAAAGGGCTTTACAGTGGTCCATTTAAAACATTTAGTGAGAAAAATTGTGTTGCCAGTATCCAGTTGGTTCCAAAGTTTTGCAGCTAGGTCAGAGAAGGAATTTTCATAAAGATCGGGAAAAAGAGACTGTTCCGGTGCCCCGAGCGTGACGCTAAATACGATAACGCAGTAATGAATCTGTTTTTAAGATATTTTTGATAATTTCGTTGTTCACAATATTATAAAGATTTGTAACTGTAGATAGATTGCGTCGATCTGGGGCTTCCATTAATTTTGCATGCGCTCTGAATTATAAATAGTAGAAACCTAGTATTTCCACGAGCAAATAACTAGGAAATTTGGGAGAGAAGTAACCATACAGTCCTGATATATAAATACAGAAGGGTAATCTTTCGTATATGTTGAATCATCAAACGGAACTTGATTTTGAAAAACATTTGAAGCACAAAGGTCAAATTTTTTAAGTAATACGCATTTTGCATTCTGAAGTTACGAACTTCTTGTACTTCATCGGTTATGATTCCTGTCAAGCAGATATATTGCGTTTCAGGTTAATTTTGTATAATTCAACTATGAGTACTCTTTCAAATGGGTGGTAAAAAAACCTCAAAATTGACATCTTCCAGGATCAGAACGACATTTTTAGAATATTTTAATAAACTTCCCGTCGTTTCATTTTATATCTGTAGATGACACAACATCTGTAAATCAAAAATTCTGAATTTATTTGGCTCAATAAAATCTACAGGTGACAAAAAAATAATCTTTATCATATGTGGTATTTATAGATAAATTTGAGTTTACATAATCAGTACAGAGCTTGCATCCCAAATTTTGGGACTTTTAAATTATCAAGCGAACTACAGTATATCGTGGTGAAAAACATCCACACTTTTAGTTCTCTTGGAATTGTTTCATCACAGGTGTCTATAAATTGATCAAATTTATTATAAAATTAATATAACATCAGATGGTGAATGCCATAAAATATACCTTCCCTGGCTAATTAAAAAAATATAAAAAGTTAAACTAAAAGCAGCGTTGACTGTAGCAAAATCCGACGAAATATTTTTCAGAATTAAAAAAAATATATTTACTATATTCACAAAGTAGAAAGATTATTTATATATCAAGAGCTAAAGAAGAAAGTAATATTTAAAGAAAAATTCCATTTAAAATAATATGAAGTATTTTATTATTGCAGGCAAATTTCGACGGGAGTTTCACCGTTCGTTCTTCAACTGGCCCTGTTGGTGCTGCGATGCTCCTGCCTCTGAGAGGAACGGTACTTCCTTTGCACCCATAGGCAGCAGCAGAGCTGGAACTTCCAGGACGATTATTAGGAGGAACGACTCTTGCGTCAGCTACAGATTAACTCACCTCTCACCTTCTAACAATTGTAACAGTAATAGCCTCAACAGAATAAACAATACGTCTTTTATTGAAAACAACAATTCAGGAAACACGAGGAAGTTTAATAAGAGGTTTCGCGATCATTCAATTAGTGACAATGCCGCAAGGCTGACACTCACGAGTGATGTTAAGGATTGACAAAAAACGAGTCCGGAAGAAAGTTTTATCAGGGCGAATGGGAAACTTAATACACAAGAAGTTGATGTAACTTTCTATGAATGCAGTAAAGAAATAAATAACCTCTTTATTCCCGTTTGCGATGACAAATTATGCTGCAGATTGGGGGAAAACTGCTTCGATAGAAAGGTTAAGCTCTATAGATTTAATAATAGCTTTAAATGTCCTGATAAGAGAAAAACTGTTAAACCTGAAGTTTAGTAAAAAAATTCTATTTTGGCCGCATGAAAAATTCGTAAATTTAGTACACTATCATGCTAATCTTTTCTAATCATCGGTAAATAATTAAGTTCAAAACAGTAGTTATTACGCAAATAATTTATTAATAGATATGTAACTTTTAGTAAGTAAGTTGAATACGATAAATATTACCTAGCAAAAGGGTCCAGCTTTGTAATTTATCCTTGTGCTTACTGTTTTTATAGGAAATCCTGTTTACATTCTTGAAATTTATCCTGTTTAATAATATTAACTTTATTCAGTTTAATTTTTGACTTTCTGCTAACTTGGTATAAACTGATGAAAAACAGTTATAAACTAGTGTTAAATAAATTTAGAAAGAAATTTGTAATTTATTTTAGTTTCAAAACAAAAGGAAAATATCTTTGTTAACTAAATCAGCAAACCAGGTATCAAATCTAAACAGTTTGTGACATTTTGTTTGGGAAATTGAATATATTTCTTTCCGAATTTTCAAGAAAATTTAAAAGACCATGTACTATGAATATATCGTGTATTCTATTTTTAAATCATAGTAAAAATATAAAAGGATTATGTAATGTATTTCAGATATAACATAACAGAATTGAACAAGTGTTTCCAATTTCATTTGAAACTTAACAAATACATTGTTTTCTTATAGGTAAGTTATATATGTGAGTTTAATTAATACATTTTTCTACATTATTGTTAACGAATTTATTATCTTTCGTAATGAAGAAAAAATTAAAAATTCGGAACAACATTCCAATCAACAAGGAAAGTTCTAATACTGAAGAAGCTCTAAAATAAGTTTTGCATATAACATATTCCAATTTTTTTCCTTTTCGAGGAAAAAATATTAACAAAACTTACATGTGTACATAAAAAAACAAAATACAATAGAAATTTCAGTCGCATATATGATTCATATCTTGTTCATAATTTTCACCAGCAAATAATTTGCATAAATTATTCCCGCAAAAGCATAAGGAATTACTTTTGAGAAGTTCGTGCGAAAGGACATCGTTCCTGTAATATATTCGATGAAACGTCAAAATGTTCAAAATAAGCCGTGAAAAATTCAAATGACACCTGTCTTCTGTAGGATTACTCGTTTATAAATGGATCCTGAGAATGACGATTTTGACAAATATAATAAATCATTCGAAATTTTGCTCAGCGTTAAATGTATACTAAATTTGTTATTGCCCTCGGGGTGCAGTAAGAGGTTCTATTGAATTTAATAATGGAATAGAAGCTTTTTTGAGAGAAATCTGAAGGTATAAGTTTCTTAGTTTTTATCCTAATTTTGTATTTTATGCCAGTTTCTTATTTCAACAATAAAGAAATCAAATTAACCAAAATATTTTAGCATACAGTAGCTTAATTTTTAATTCATATCAACTATATTATTTATGTTTATTATTTCGTGCAGATATGAAATGACTACTAGCACTTAATTTAATAGTAAAGCAAGAATATATTTGCATGTAAATACAAATTAAAAGCTCATACAATTTTTTATAAAACCGAAATATATTTTTGTATTTAAATTAATTTTTTGGGCATTTTTCCGTCATATGTCTTTTTCCGTCATACGTCACACGTCTTCCATATCTGTACACAGGTATAATTTTATTTTATTTCAAAACGTAAAACATTACCTGTTTATCCAATTTTTACGATCCTCTAATTCTAGGTGGTTTAAAAATTCAAAAGTGTTTGATCTATGTATCGATATTTAAGGCTATAGGTAAAATTATGAGTGGCGTTTGAGAGAAATGAGTCAAATAATTAAATCACCTGATCCTTAGCGGTAAATAACCCTAACAGGATGATGTTCCTTAATAATTTATTTGTTTTTGTTAGGTATAGTCCATTAACAGTATAAGTATTAAATTTAAGATTAAATTTATTTAAAACAGCTATGGAGTTATTCCCAAATTGACATTTTTCCGATATGTAATCAATCACGTTGTTATGTAGTTGGAAATGCTACACTGAAATGGATAAGTAGTTGGAAAATACTGTATCCGAAAAAGATATCTTGGTCGCCTTTTCATGAATAACTTCACGGTTGTGGAAAGGGTTACCTCTAATTTGTTGTTTTCCTTCCATGCAATAACCTAACAAATTTAAAACTAATTTTATTACAAGATTTGTTACGGATTTACGCTATTAAAACAAAAGATTAAATTGCTTTAAGTTAAAATAAAAAGCATTCGACGTATTTCATTTGTTTGTAAAAGAAAGAAATATCCATAATAGAAGTAAATAAAATATATGTTTTTTTTATTTTGGGGAAACAACACGCTAACAATTTTATAATTAGCTTATTAAACAAAGATGTAATATTGTAAATGATGATAGAGGTAAGTAATTTATATAAGAGTAGGTGAATTGAAATATATTTTATGTAAGCTGTTTAAATATATATTACGTATTAGTATTAATACTACGTAAGACAAGAAACGTTGTGCTTCTTAAAAGTTAGACGGCATCAAATACTTGTTCAATACTTAATCTAATTATTTACAATTTAATGATCTGTGCCTCCGTAATTGCGCTGTGCGATGTATATTAAAAATATTTTTCTTACATTTGAAATTAAAATTTAAAATTTATTCAGTTAAGTACTTATGGTATAGGGAAATACTGTTCAAACCGTATTTACATCTAACGTACCCTCAGATCTAACCTCACCAACTTGACAAACATTCAAAAGATACTGTCTTAAAGTATATATTTTTTTTAGTTGGTGTCTAATTGACTTCAGCTTTTATTTATTAAGAATGAGTTAGATCCAATTTTAAAAGCTTAAATTAAGATACGTTATTATTTCGATCGTTACAATGCATCGCCTTTCTATTTTCAGGTTTGTACTAAATTTCAGACAAAAGTGAAATATTTGCCTGAATTTTATATTACATGTGATGCTCATCAGTGCTTCTTTGTTAAATTGTGATGTGCATTAAATGATATATCCATATATCTATGGGACATATGTGTAAAACTGCTGCCTATTGTTTAACGAACGATCTAAATTTATCCCATGTCTGTAAAGATTCCTGATTTTATTAATAAGGTTATGTAAATTGTAATGGTGGACTTAGTGGGATTATACTAATTATAGGTTAATCTCCATATAGCCTAGTATTCATTATGTCTTTAAAAAACAAATTATTTAATTTATAAAAAAATTATTTTGAGCGACTTTTCAACATCGGTAAAAACTTAAAAAAATTAAACTTTCCTCCTATTTCAAAAGTGTATATTCATTTATAATATTAGAACGTAATGATCTTATTTTTAATGAAAACGATAAATATGGAAAATATTGCAGACTTAATTGATGAGAAATGTTTCCAAAATTGAAACCAATTTCACAGTTCGACGGTAACATTAAGTTAAATTACGAGGACGTTGCCATACGAACGGATTTGTATGATAGCTTCAGAGATACGTTTTTTATTGCCCTGGTAAATAACGATTCAGGTAATCTGTATGTGCACTAAGAAGAAAGTGAGCAATGAGATTTAAGATAAGGAAACAAACTATACCATATTTAAAAACATGGTGTTTGGACGTTTTTGGGAAATGCTATGACAATTTTGTGATAGAATGTAAATAAGATTTTTTGTAAAGAAAATTCTGTGTAAGAAACACCTCAGAAACTAATTCAGTTATTCTTTATTCAGGATATCTAAAAGTTTTTTTTAAAATTTTTTTCAGTCGCTGTTAATTCCTTTCATAGTCTTAAAAGTGAGATGATTAAAAATTGTGATGTAAATAATTGTCTTCTTTAAAAAAATAAGCTGTAGAATAATAATTTGATTAAAGAACATGAACGTTCTGCAGCAATTCTTGATAAATTTGATTAATACATTAAATAATTTAAATATTAAATATAATTTGAAGTACATTGTGACATACTTAGGTTAAGAATATGTATCATAGAATTTTTAAAAGTGTAAATAAAATTGCAACCCTTTGTATAAATGTCATAAAATAAAAACATTACTTTTTCACGAACAGATTGTAAATATCGTCACGTCACGTGATACAATTATTAGTTTTAGAAAATTAAACAAAGATAACATTAATGTATTATGTATAATATTTAATTAAATACAAGAAGAAATAAAATTATATATATTTTGTTTAGGCGTAAGTTATTTACATCAATTTATCATATGGAAAATCATTGTAATTAATTATATTATTTATGTCATTAAATATATTTATTATTCCAGCATGTGATTGATTTTATTTAAATGTGTCAATTGAGTTAGTCGTTAAGAAAAATTATTTAAAATTATATGCAACAGATGATTATGTAACAGATGTTACACAGAATTTTTTTTAATTAGTAGACTATGTTTTTTAGGTTTGTCTCAAATCAAAACATATTTTTCTACAATTTTCGTCTAATGCTTTTTTTAACAGATTCTGTCTAATGGTTGCTAGTACAGTATATTTGCGTGATACCCTCTGTTCGAGTATCACGGAAGAAGTACTATGCTTATAGACTGATTTGAATGGAAATTTCATTTATTTAGCCCACATATATTTTTTAATTCCCCAGCCTGATTTTACCCTATAATAATGTTTTCATCTCAATAGTACCTTAGATTGAAAAAAAAACAATTTTAGTCTGAGTAATATATATGTATCAAAAAAGCACTTAGAGAGAATAAATGTAAGTTACAGCTTAACTTGAATATCGTCTGTGTGTTATAATAATACGAAAAGAGGATAAAGGTAAGTTATATCTTGGCTTAAAACCTGTGTGTCAAAAGAACGCTTGATCAGAATAAAGGTAATTTTTATATTGGCTTAGATAACATCTATGTACCAAAAAAATACTAAATCCGAATAAAAAAAAATTATATTGGAAATTATCTTGAACTTTCAGCCGAGTCGCTATTAATATATTATTTCGAATGTTTAGGTTCATCACTTTTAAGGTCAGTTAGAGCGAGAGGTCTAGATGTTTACAATCGACTTTAAAGTTTTTTTTGGAAGAATTTGCTTAAAATAATACTTCACAGTTTAATGAATCTATTAAGAATTTTCTTTATGTAAGTTTACCTAGAATTGGTATCGTAATTTTAATATATATTTACAATTAACAAATTGATACACAAAAAATGGACAGACAAATGATGTGTTGGTATCCAAAACCTTTCTAAAAATATTTACAGATAAAAAAATTACATTAAACTTTAACACGTATCTCAAAGAATATTTGAATGTAAATTCTATTCAAATCACATGCAAAAATTATACAAAAATCCTTTTTAGTTCAGAGAAGCGCAAATAGCATATATGAAGCCACACACTTGCTAGAGTTTTATAATAGTTTGTATAGATACCGTCGAGTTTCTGGAAAAAAGGTGACCTACATATTTACATACACATTGTATTTTTATGCTACGATGTAACGGACCAGTAGCAACAAATGACTGAAATCAGCATATTATATAAGGAGCGTTACATAATGATGATAAGGTCAAAGTTTGTAATTTTTGAATATGTATTGGTTTTTTTCATTAATAACATATTTTTTAGAAATGTGTACGTAATTGTCTCAATGTAATTTAATAAGTCTGTACGGCTACATTAAATATAGCTGAAGTTTCTTCATTCTTAAATTTGCCTGTCACTTTTTAGGTGCCTTTTATTTACAGCCACGACTCCTGTAACATCATGACATATTGAGTACTTTAAATATATTTAATAAAGTCCCAGTTAAAATAACCGATACGAGGATGAGTAAAGTATGCCGATGTGATTTGAAATTAATTGAATTGGCAAAGTCTGAGGCCCAAATATGGAATTAAAAACACCTTTTGTGACTACATTCTTTTTGGAGTAAGCTTAGTTGATACGTCTGTTCTGTAATTTTTCTACTTGATTAGCTTTCGTAGAAGTGAACCTTTTTATCCATCGATCAAATGAAGAGAAGTTATTTTATAGAGTATTAGGATAGCCTCGTTATTTTTTTTAATATTCTCTATGATATTTACTGAAATGAAGTTCGATCTTTGAATTAAATACAAAAGATGAAGCTCTTCATTATATTTGATATGAAGAAAAAATTAATAATACGAGTAATAGTAAATTTTGAATATTTAATACAAATTAATTTTGGTCTGCTTTGCGCTCGTGGTATAAGTAAAAAAATATTAATCAATAGTATTAGTAGATTATAATCAGGTCTGTTATATTGTTAAGGAGTGATATTTTGAATATAGTTTGCTAGATCTGAGTTAGTTTTGGTATCGCATTCAGTTCTGGTGAACGGGCGTAAGATTTTTTATCTGCTTATATTTAATATACGGTTCCCATAAACCATAACGTAAATATATATATATATATATATATATATATATATATATATATATAATTTATTGTATAAATTACATCAAAATCTGTTTAACTGTTGAAGCGTAAGTAAGACAAACAAATAAATGATCACATTTCTATGTTCGTCGTCACCACGGTACGTTGGGTTGATTACAGGACTTATGGCCTTTGATGGTGCGGCGCACTGCGGGGTCTCGCGCTCGACTTCCGGCCGCTTGTCGAATGGAGCTGGACTAAAGGGCTGGTTGGCAATAAGAGATTATTTTTGTAGAAATAAATACGCCATACATATGATTTGTTTACATTAAGCTCAATAAAGGAAATAAATAATTATATCAGTTATACGAATTTATTACAAAATAAAGAAGTTCAGACCAAACGTTTGGGTTTTTCCCCACCGTTTAAATTGATTTTTTAGAATTGTGTACGTCAGAAGAAGAAAAAACACAACCCTAATTAGGAATATTGATACATCCATTCATTTGCTTGTTTATCACAGCCGTATTTCTCAATAGCTGTTTGACATGGAAACGTATTAACTTCTTAATGTAAAAAACAGTGAGCCGTCAAGGGACGCCTGGCAGATGTGAAACATCGTGTTCGTACAAGTAATATGCATACAAGACAAGATTATTACAGGAACTAAATATAGCATAAAAAAATAAAGTATTACGAATTTATTACAGGAAATGGTGACTTTATTTAATAAACATTTATTTACAATATAAATATTTATTTACAATATAATACAACAATAATAAAGCATAGGTTATGTGTACCGTAGTAAACAACAGCGTCGAACTGAGTGAGGAGGGGGTCGTGTAGTCGGCTGCGCATGGCGACACGTCGCCACGTACACTCTACTACATATAAACTATATATATACATTAGTATAGCGTGGCGACTCGTCGCCACAGCAAGCGTCGATGTCGAGATGTTTCATTGATGTAACATTTTAACAAGATTTTTATGATGTAACATTTTAACAGAAAAAAAATAAATTATGAAAATAAATATTTTCATTTCATTAATTTTACTGGATATCGTTTAAAGAGCAAGTGATGAAGATTTAAAAAAAAAATTCATAATTTTATGTACGAACTTTTTAGACCTTTTTTTCGGTGACACATCCGTTGACAGTATTATTTGTTCAAAAAAGATTATGTCTTATCTCTGAAATCGCTAATCATAATTATGGCCTTACCAGAAGATTACCTGAAATTTATAAGAAAACTACAGGAACGATTCCTAATTCCATAGTCCTGATAAAGTTATTTACGATATATATGCCCGTGAAAGATTTCCCATACAATATATTCATATAAACATTAAATTTTGTGATTCATTTTTTAAAATAATTAAGTAACTTTAAATAATACAAAGCATATTTTCCTACCACAACGAGAAAAATAAAACTGGGAATAATCAGGATATCTTTGTTAGAATTAATTTCAACCGAAAAGTCACGATTTGAAATATGTAAAATCTCTCGTCGTCGCTGTGATGAAGAAATATTCGAATGTTTAAAAATACCTTGAAAATTACATGTGGTAAACTTTTTTTCATAAATCAACGCAAAATTTTTTTTTTAATATCATTTTTTTATTATTCAGAATGATGAACCAAATAATCTTGCAAAGGGATTTCATTAGCACGTACCTACGGGAACCTCTTGTTCGAGTATTTTTATCTACAGCTTATAAGTTGTTTTGACGAGTTCAAGTGTGCCCGTAGAAATTTCAGTGATAATCATCGTAAGGGATGTCTCACAACATCGGCAATTAAATATAACATCAATGTTGTGTGGCCCATGGTAAAGTCTGATAAATGAGTAAAGTTCTAGTTCGGGGAAGTTTAGGCACTGATATGTCAAATACAGAAAATAAATATTTAGGCATCAGAAAGCTTTGGGGTGGATGGGTACCCCGTGATGTAGCCAAAGTTTTTCGCTGTACCAATCAACGCGATGGTATTCGAAAATACCTTCGCATTGATTGGTATAAAAAGTGCTTGAACAAGAGGAAAATCTAAAACCCGATTACGGAAAAAATAAGTGAAAAGTATGAGATATATACATACATAGCCTGTGAAATTTATAACGTTATATACCCTACGACACTCTCTGGATCAAGAGGAATCTAAGGACGTGTCATTTGTAGGAATCACTTTAGTAAATTAGTGTGTACAAGGGAACAAACTTACTCACACACATATATACATACGCAGTCAACGAAATTTATAATATTATATTCCCTAGGACAACTTCTTGAAATAACTTTAATAGTTTAGTCTGCACGGGGGAACCACTCAACAAACAACCCACGTGCATACATATATGCATAGCTTGTGAAATCCATAATATTATATACCTTAGAACGCCCTATATCATAAAACGCCCTATATATAAAACGAATCTAAGGACACCTTACTTATTGAAATAACTTTAATAGCTCAATCTGCATGAGGAAACAAATTTATTCATAAGATTATATATCCAGGGAAACTTTTTGGATCAATACCAATCTAGCAATACTTCATTTATTGAAATTAGTTTTGTACTTTATTCTTCATGAGGTAACAAACTTACTCACATATATACACATACATTGCCTGTGAAATTCATAAATCTTCCTCGACCATAGTTGAGTAAAAATTAGACGGACGCCAATCAAATTCGATCATTACGATTGAGAAACGCTGGATATATTATTGCGAATCCGTAACCAGAAACAGTCTGCGCTGCAACAGTCTGCGGGGAATATTCTTTGTGAAGAGTTACCTACAAAGGTGAAGAAAAGAAGAAGTCCTGAAAGGAACAAGGAACACCTCTTTACACTAGGCCAGATGAACGTCCAACAACTTGACTACGTCGTTTGGAGAAATTATGTGTCATCCTCCACATTAATCCGACCTCGCCTTATGCTGTTCTATTTATATCCAAGAATGAAAAATAAACTGCGAAGAATGTGATTCCCTGACATCCCTGACGTAGTGGCAACTATTTTCAAAAAGGCCTTGAAAGAGACGTCCAAAGAAGAGCAGACCGACTGTTCTCTCTGTGATTCCACCAAATCAAACAATGCATGGAGTACCAGAAAAAATATTTTGGAAAACAATCAATAAATTTAAAACTTGCTGATATGTTAAATTTGTTATGCTCTCGAAAGGAACTTTGCGTCATCGCGATATACTTGTAGCCTTATTTTGCTTATACGACCAGCTTAGTAACAGAGCTTATCTAACGATATTAAAAGAATCTTTGTAAATATATATACACTGTGTAAATGTTTAAAAGTATTTGCAATTCGGTAGCCAGGATGATTTAAATTAATATGCCTTACTGATTATTTTCATTCAATACTGTTTGCATGATTTTTTCCTAGTTTTTGTTTTAAGGAAGAAATATACGAGAAAGGTTTTTAATGTCTTTTGAAAACTCTGATGGTGTTGAAAACGAAAAAAAAGCTGATTGGTGGCTTATTACTTTTATAATTGTAAATTAAATTATTTTTGTCCAAACTCTTCGCGCACTTTGCGTCTATATTTGAGTCATTAATAAGTAAAATTAACTCTGTATCAAGAATACATGTCTTCCAAGAAAATATATTGTGACATAAAAACTGATTGACAATTTAAAATTTGTGCATATCCTAGTAAGGGATTGAGAATTTACTCTTAATCTAAAATGTTTATATCATCTTATGGTACGTTATTTTTATTACGCGATGCGTTTATGTGCGTAGACATAATGTAGATAATAATGGAAGTTTTTTAGTATAATGTCATTTCCAAATACGAATGAATTTACGATACACTGTAACTGTCAAGATTTTTACCGCAAAAGTTCCGATTAAATATTTGTAATTTCATTATTTTATACTTTTATTTGCGCATCTCATTCGGCGATGATTTGATTTGAACTCAGTTTAATGTTTTGCAAAAAGTTTTATTTTCCTTTTTTAAGTATCTACGTCAGGTTTGATATCAATAATATATCATTTATTTAAATCGGGATAAACTCTTGCCACATTTGATAAAATTAAATATGTCCATAACTATGCACTTGAATATTTCTCTTGGTTTCACAGTATTTAGTGATTTTAAAACCTTTCCTTTACACAATATCACATGTGAATTCAACAATAACCTAAGACCCACTGACCAAAGTGTTATTGAGTTAAGAAGATATAAATACTTTATTGTAATATTATATCAGTCAAAGTAATTATATACATACATATCATTCCAATACTTGGATTTATTAATATGCTTACAAGCATCGAAATATACAAATAAATTTTTCCTCGTACCTCTTACTTTCACCAGTATCTCAACCAATTATTTACGTTAGTCGTAATAGCAAAAAAAATACGTTTGCAATATAATTTTCAGCAAGCACATATTTGCATTAATTTTGAATATTTGACGAAGGGTACTTTTTTCCTCAAATATTTAAACAGAGTGTTAGAAGGAAAAAAGTTAATATGAAGTTATGCAAATTGTTACCTTTTAAACTTATATTGATGGTGCACTCAAGGGACTCAGTATCGGACAATTTAAATGTTTATTTACACAATGATATGTTATGCTTGGGGACAAGGAGAATGAGAAGGTTTTATAAAACTAATAACATACTTTAAACCGCTAATACATAGTACTTTAAATCTGTATCTAATATGGAATAGAGGGAGGGAATATGTGCTTGCGCCACTCGTATATCTCAAGAGAATAAAATAACTGCTTTTTCGTTTTTAACTGTTGAAAAAATTAAGTCACTGGCAATATAAGCAGTTAAGATAATATTTCGTAACTGATTATGTGTGACTTTGCAAAATATTTTAGTACAGATAAATATACAGAAATATATGTACATTTATAATAAAAATATAAAATGGAGAAGAAAAACCGACAAAATTTTAACATTTACAAAATTTTATCCGCGGCCTTGAACTTAAACCAAAAACATTCCAGAGATGATTGTGAGACATTAAAATACTTCAGGTAAGCCAGTGATACACCAAAGTCTACGTATTTAAAAAAATTATTGAAATGAAATAATATATTTTATGTTATTTTAATATAATTCATAGTGGAAAGAAAAATCGGTTCAATCTTTATTAAGGTAGTTAAAGTGCTGCGACTGGATTGAAATTCACTTTGAAAGGGTTCAAGGAGACGATGAATTTGTGAAAATTTGTTGATAACGTGTGGCCAAAACGATATGATACCAAATTTATTCTCTATGACACTAATAGCTGGCGGCTAAAACGTGGTCTACAGATGGACAGACAGGTCGACGGACATGATAAAATTATGAGGATTCCTACTTTGGCTACGGGAGCTCTGAAAATACTGCTTTTTATGTTATTATAATAGGAAAGGTTAGGAGATAATCAGTATTTGTACCTTTGACTAAAGGCATTGGACAAAATAATATACAAGGATCAAGCTAAACTTCAGTTTGAAAATCCCATTTTCTCAAAAAATTCGCCACCTAACCGAATGGCAATTTAAATTACGTTGTTGACTAACTAGTATCTTTAAATTGCTTTATTGAAATAATCCATGTGTTTAATATTATAAAGTTTATCCTAGTCGTAAATGTGGAATTTTAAATTCTATACCTTAAACTTCTTAAATTTCTAACAATTATGAGAGATGATCTTTTCCATTATATTATATCATGTCATTAAATAAATCATATTATTGACGCTAACAACAAAAGGAATCTTATTGTGAGTATGATAGCTTATAGATTTTAACAGTACAAGTTTTTATACCATAGTAATAAAATTAGATACAGAAGTGTCTTATAAGTCAAATACAAAAGCGTAGTAAAAAATGTTTAGCTTAGTAAGTAGATTTTCTATTGTGCATCATTCGGATTGTTTAAATTATAACGATATAAACCTTAATTATAATTATTAAAGTCGTTTTGTCAAGTAGTAATATACCTCGAAATCACAAAATAACAGGAATTTGTTTGTTAATTAAACAAAATTACCTATTGCTAAAATTAAGAGATCATTCATTAAAAATAAAGCATGTAATAACTAATTTTTATTAATTATAATCGATTTAGATTAAATGTAATTTTACACCAAGGTTAATAGCTACATTTTTTATATTTCATATTAATATATACTGTTAGTATAATTTTTCAAAATGGAAATATACACTACGTAATATTTGCGTGGTGAAAAATAATATTAATACATACAAATAGTTCAAAAGAAATACTACGTGTGCTTAAATATTTGAGTCGCATATTTTATACTATTATACAGTTGTCTCAAAAATAGTGTTAAGCGGAAGCACAGAAATAAAAGTCTGATCGAGACAGCATCTATAATTAGCAATTTTTGACAGTTTCTGAGTTATATATTTTTTTCTTTTTTTTACAAAAACTCATAGATCGAAGACAAAATATGTCTTTGGGATAAAAGTAATTGTGACAGAAAGTTGATTTTTTTTAACAACTAGTATTTTTTTTATCAACTAGTACTTTACATATTCGGAATAAGGACAGTCACTTACATAAGGTGGTGCAAAAAGCAAATATTGAAAGATTAGATATTCTGAACACAAGACTTTGAATTTAATTTTTGGCATTATTCAAAAAAAAAGTTCACCATAACTTTTTCCCGGAATTTAACTCAAAAACTTTCTTATTTAATCAGCTTTTTGACTGAGAAATTTAAGTACTTTTAGGGAGTTACCCTAAAAATACCCGTAGTATAGAGATCGAAAAATGAAATTTTTGTGAATAACTGTACAAGTATAAGAAAAAATGTTGAGAAGCCAAAAGGAAAATTAACGTTTTTTCAATTTAAGATTCTGGACCCACTTTCCAAAGATAAAATGGTGCCAATTCATAGTTTGAGCTACAAAACAAGCAGCTGATTGACCTTTCTAATTTCAGATTGCTTGAAAGGGGAGTCCTACATAAAATGTTTAAGGTGCAATCTAAGTTTCTAGAGGATGTATATTTGTAAACGTACATATATATGTATTACAGTACAATGGCGAATCTAATCGTTATACTTTGAACGTAAGAAATATTTTACGGGTAAATGAATGTTTCCTAGGGCAATGAATAAGTTTTGGCGGGTCTATAGCTTGATATTACTAATATTCCGATTTGAATCCAGTTGACTTTTCAATGTATGGTTACTATATACAGTTAATGTACTCAAAAAATATTTCAAACCGGAAGAATTAAGGAGAAATCTAAGGAAAAATGAAGAAACAATTATACACAATACGATGACCGTAAAACGTTTAAGAGAGTCCTTTTTTCGGTGATCTGTATCTGTATTAAGCTAGATGGTCATAGTTTTGAAAAATTAATATTTTTTTGGTATAAATATATTTTTGAGCAATTTTTATTTAGTTTGAATAATTTCTTTAATTATACACAAAAATTATCATTTTTCACTTATCGTAATTTGAGTCCATTTTTGGGGTCATTCCGCAAAGATATTAGATAAATGTCAAATCTCAGAGTAAAAAAGTGCCCAAATAGAAAAGTTTCCAGAAAAGAGTAGATTCTGGGAAAAAAATGTGTATTTTTTTTAAAGTAATGTTAAAATTAAGTTTGAAATATGGTTTTTAGAATACATTGTGTTTCTGTTCATTTTCCAACGCCATGTTATGTCGTCTGTAAATGAATGCTTTTATCCCGAATAGGTCAGTGAGTCAACTTGCTGATGAAAAAAGTAAAGTTCCTATCACAATTATTCACGCCGCAAAGAAACATTTTGTCTTCGTTCTATGAGTTCGGTTAAAAGAACACAAACAAATTTATAACTCGGCAGCTTTAAAAAATTGCTAAATATACAAATATACATAAGGGTGTTTTGAATAAGCCTTGATATTCTCTAGCTCTGTCCTTCTTGAATATCTGTGTTTTGGGTATTATATATTAAAATAGGGTTGACAATAGCAAATACTTATATAATATGTATCGCCAATAAATCGCTGATGAGAAAAATTTTAGTTGAACAGTAAAAAACTACTCCAACTTTTGTAAAAATGCTATAATCGGTAAAAGAGACTTTTTAAATAAAATTCTTATTTTATGACAAATTTACTCAACATAGAGACGAAAAATAACTTACAAGTTTTGTATCGACACGTTTAGACTTCAAAATCGATAAAAACATGCCCGAATAACGCCAGGCACCGTCCGCTGCTATATATTTGACAAATTGAATCCGGTAAGTTAAAAATAATTAGAAAAATATTTTTTCCAACCTATCATAGCTCTTCTAAACATCATAGTTCGTAATGCTTGTTTCACCAAATTCTTTTAGACATATTTAGGCTATTAAGCGGAGAATAAACCAAAAACTCTAATAAAATATGAAATCAGATATGCATTAATTATTATCATCATCATCGTCAGTCAGAAGACGACCACTGCTGAACGTGAGCCTCTTCTATAAATTCCCATAAATGTCCCGGGTCCCATAATCCCCATAAAAATCCCGGGCCGTTTACATACAACGGTTTTCCTCTTTTTACCAAGCGATCTGTCCACTTAGGACCATTCTTCTCCAGTAACTGTCGATTCTGCGCGTTTTATGGCCCTCCAATTATTTTGGTCAATTATGTAAAAAACCAGTTATGAAATTGATCAAATTTGCTTTTTGAGAAGACTTCCTATATTTACAACATTATTCTTTCAGTAACATACAAATTTAAATTTCGTATTCAAATATTTTTTTTTGGTATGGTACTTGAAACGATGAGAAGTAGAAGTGAAAGTGCTTCCTTTTATGTAGCGCAAGTTAATTATTTTTTAACAATGAATAATGGAATCAAATTATTTTTAATATTCTCAAATACCTTAATATGTACTTAAATTAATTTTTTACAAACATTATGATTGTTACGGTTTTCATAAATATTTAAAAGACTTTAATTTTTTTCTTGTTGTCTTCGTCAATAATTTGATATTACCTGGCAGTGTTACTTCAAATCATTGACGTAATTACCAATGGACGTGTAATTAAACAAATTTACTACGAAACAAATATTGTCAAAATTTGAGGGGTGTGAGGGGATCGTACTCGATTCTAATTGGTTAACGCAGTGTACACATTTTATTGTAAATGGTCAACAAATGCGCCAATCATATGCTCGTTAAATCATAAATGTCGGGGTTGTGACAATATTGGTAAACTATTGTTCGATAGTATTTATTTACCAAGCTCGCACTATCCCAGTTTTGAAGATAATTTTCTGTAATACGTACTTTAGTCTTAAAACTTGGTCTAACTAATATTAATAATAATTTTAGTGTACTTGAAGACATTTTACATAAAGAAAAAAATATCATTTTTAAGCATTTATTAATGTTTTAGTAGCTTTAATGTTAAAATACCAACCTTCATATGAACAATATAATTTACAAGGATGAGCGCAGTCTCGTCTTTTACTTCTTTTGTTTTTAAGTCTCAAATAAAAGAAAATTGCCATCATAAACCTGCGTGGACTAATTTTGTAGGATCGACAAAAATAAAATTTGTCCAATGTATAGTCAAAAATAAGTGACACAGATCTAAGTATAATTCAAGTAAAAACATCACCTAATCCATAATAAAAAAATAAGGCAGAAAATAAAACAATTTTTTGACGAATAAACATTCTTTATTTAAAACGTACAAACCGTACTAAGAGATACATTAAGAATATAAATTACTTTCTAACACGTCAGCACCTAATACTATAATTAAAATATATATTAAAGTAAATAATGGAAAATGTATGTAATGAGCGTAATGTAAAATATAAATGTTCTATTATTCATCTGTACATTTAAATGTACTCTTGGACTCAATTATTAAAAAAATAATTTTAATATTACCCACATTACGGAGTAGGTAATTAATTGATGTGCGATATGCGAGGACCAGATTTTTTTAAATATGGGTACTATTAACGTGTTGTCATCAGTCGTAGTCGTAGTGTTGTATTGTGGCATGTGAAAAGTATATTAAAAGTATTATATTATATGTATGACCTTGATATGTAGTCACGTATATCTTGCATCTCTCTTTTAGAGTGTTGGTGATTTAAATTAGAGTAAAATGTTTAATCCCAAACAATTTTGTAATGCCTTGCATCGCAATATATTATTGAAGCTCTAAAATTTAAATACAATTTAAATAATAAATAATTTATTTAATCGTATTAGAATTTGAGGTAAATGAAATCTCGTAAAAATATTTTTTTTGTTCTTCGTTTTTGAACTAATTTTTTAAATATAAAAATTACGAATACCCTTTTCCTTGGTTGAATATTGTCATACAGCGACAGAAAACAACGTGCCTAATGGTGTATTAATCGGATATTAAGAGGAAGTGTGGCATGAAATATCCAGTAATTCTTAAGATTCTTGGTTACCTACCTGATCTTATTTTAAATGCTTACTCTGTAAAGACGTACATTTGTCGGAAAATATTTTAACACATGTCCACATCGTACAAGAAAGCTCAGCAAATGGTATCAGTGTAGAAGATGTTCAGCTTCTTCTTCAAGATGATTGGCTTCATATAAAAATCGTTTAATTCTATATAACAAAAAGTACAAACGCCACAAAAATAATTTCATACTATTCTTTGACATAAAATGCTCATTAAGCATAAAATATCCTTTGTTATAAAATTTCAACGAAGTGTGGAAACCGAAATCATTTTTCGAATATTTTGATTTATAAACCAATGTAATGCTGGTTCCAATTACGAAATTAAAAATCCCCCATTTGACGCTAGTTCCACCTTCATTATTAATGGAGGTGAAATTAGTGATAAACCTGATATCATTGCTCTACATATTTATAATATGAAATTCAAAATTAACTATTTTATATTTTTATAACTCTATTTACAACATTTTTTGGACTTAATGTAATATGTATGTAGATGCAAGCTGATACACATCTCTTTTACCAACTTACGGCTAGCGGGGTCGTGTATGGCACGTCCAGTGGTAATTAGGTTTATGTCTATGTCCTCCTTATAATACGCCATCGTAAATACAAATAATATTACGGACATATCTCCCAGGGAATGTTTCGCTATGCTTTTCACAATATACAATTTGAAAGCGTAATGATTTATACGAGTAGCTTATAATTAAAGGCTCATTGTTTTATCTGGCTTCGTTAAGAGGCATTGCTTATTGTGCTTTTCATCTGAAAGTTATTGCGTTGATAAATAAAATAAACTTGATTCTAAAATAAAAATCTTATCATTTAGGGAATAACAGGAAACGGAAATATAAATTTATCAAAATCTTTCCCATATTTGTTTAAACTTTCTCGGTGAACGTCAACAATTTATCAAAGACAAATCGAAAAAGTTTCGAAATAGAGATATTCTGTTTATTACCTAAGTTTTTCTTCTTCTTATGAATATTCATTATTATTTTATATCGTCAAATTGTCGTATAAACTTAGTCGCAGAATGATAATATGTTTCTTGTCATCGGACCTTATATCCAGTTTGATATTAAAATGCATTTAAAATTACACTTTCCTTAGTTTCCTTTCATTTTAGCAAGGTTAAATTTTATTTAGTATGGATTCCGTAATATTTTATAGTCCATCAAGTTATTATTTTTTTTTGTATTTTATCAAGGTAAAGCACTTCAAATAAATTGAATTGTTAAGCTAAAGGAATTCACAAACTTGAAATGAAATTATATATAAATTTTGAGAAAACTGTAGTACGGTAAAACGGAACTAATCGTTACAAACGGTGAGAAAAAGGCGTAAATCTCACCGATATAAGCTCGTGGTTTAAGTGAAGTTTATTTATGGTTCATGTTAATTAATTATTTAAATATAAAAAAATAGGCAAACCTTCACACGCAACAAATACGTTACGATAATTATAATTTATTTATATTTTTATTCTCAAAAAAAAACAATAATGAAAAATCTAGCACGGCAAGTTGTTTGTTTAATCGTTTGATATGTCACATTCACTTACAATTTTTACAAAACTAAATGCACGATTAAAGGTGCGAAAATCGGTGGCGACCTGCCGATTCATCCACAGATTAGCGTTAGAATTGCTAGCGCTCGGACGGTTCCGCCGCCGGTCGGACGCGTTCGGCATTTTTGGGTTTTCCAAAATGTTTACATAATTTTAACGTGACAGAATGGTTCAGATATCATTAAAGAAGATATTTTAAAAAATAGGAAAATATGCCGTAATTACAATGTTTCTGCTTATTGAGTAATTATATTGTTCTACTAAGTTTAGTGCACATAAGTGAATTATAAAAATAAAATAAAACATTAAATGTGCCACGGAGATTCATATTCAGTTGAGATCTACCCATTTTTTGTTTTGACCTTTTGGTAATGCTGTCATTCAAGTACTCTGTACAAGAAAGTAAATTATTTGACGGAATTTCTACATATTCAAAATTGCGTGAAAAACTCAATATCGCCAACAACTGAATATCGCCTATTCCTTTTTCTTAATGATCAAAAATATATCGTCAAAAATATATATAAATTACTTCACGCAATTTTCAAAAGCCCTCTCCTATTCTTTGATTTTTTCTATCTTTAGTGCGGAATATGCGTCTGCCAATAACTTTTGTCAATATTATGAGGAAAAATATGCGGAAAGGCGTTTCCGCGGAGACAACAGCCTTCCCTGATGTAACATTCATATTCATTTCGTAATCCTGTTTTATATTTCTGAGACATGTATAATAAATAATTTGTGTGTATACGAATAGACTTTTTATAACAGATATCATGAAAGAGAATAAATTGGTTAAAAAGGAAATAGGCGATATTCAGTTATAAATTGAAATCAATCGGTTAAACGTTTTTATTACCAAAAAATTATTTATTACTTAAAAAAAAGTTTTAACAGGTAAAACTAAGCACCGATAAGCATTTCAAAAATTTACGATTACACTGTTATTTATAAATAATAAATTATGTCAAAATTAACTTTTCTTAATTATAATATGACTTAAGTCAAACTAAGTTTTTTAAATTATTTTTAGTTTTCAAGCTTTACTTTTAACTTAAAAATTTTGTAGGTATTATTAAGTAGACTCTATAATATGGCTGCATACAATGCAAATTGTTTTCCGTTGAATGCAATTTTGCGTTATGATGTTAAAACTGGCAGATTGCATACATGTAAATAAAATGTTGTTTTAGCCTATTTGTGTCCAGCAAAAAGATGGCGAACACTGATTTGGAAAAATACTGATCTTGTCTCTTACCTTGAAGACACCAACTGGAAAAAATGAAAGAAACTTGAAAATATAAAATAATCTCATGCCTTAAGAATTATTCATGACCTTTTAATTCTGCTTATTTATTTGTTATAAATATTTTAATTTTTTTAAATCAAATTTGCGACTAAAATGTATTATAAATATTTAAATTTGTTATAAATATTTTAATTTTTTTAAATCAAATTTGCGACTTAAATGGTTATAAATAAAAGAAAAATTAAAATTTGTTACAATTTATTTGAATGCAATTAAATTATTTATGAAGTTGTTTTAATGCAAAGACGGTTCGTACATAATACTCAATATATGGGACCCGACTCGAAATCGAAGACTTTTTTGACAGAGTCTAAGTAAATGTTTGTAAAGAATAATTAAATAAGGATGTTCAAACATGATATATAATATACACATATAATAAAATTGCAACAGAGTGAATTCTGCGCTTGAAAAATATTTCAAAAAGAGCAATTTATTTAGCGTAAAGAATTATAATAGAAGCCAGAAAATTAGTGTTTGGAATTTTTGTCTGTCTGTCTCTCTCCATATTAATTTATTCGTCTATCAATCAAAATGTACTGGAAAGATTTTGATGAAATTTGGTACGATGCCGGCGCAGATAGTATGGGTTAAAATTTTAGGAATTGCATTTCGGTTTTAAATATGTAGAATTAAAACTTTAAAATTTCCTTTTTGTTTTCAAAACATGCCGTGTGTTTAAAAAAACATAGGTACCGGGGGTTTAATAATTAAATTGGTTTTATTCAGTTATAGTTAAAATGATATTGATAACACATTTTTATTACCAAAGGTCCATATCCAATTCCAACAGTATGCATAAAATATTTTGAAAATTATATATACTAATTACGATATTTTTATAAAATATGCAATTAAGTTTTTTTGGAAAGTTTATAAACTATATAACTAAAATAGTGGAAGAAATTGGTGTCAACATCACATTTAGCTATTAACATTTCTTGTACGATTTGCGTGACATTTCATTGAGGTAATTACTGAATTGCAAACAAAAATCAGTCACAAAGAATAATGTCTTGAAAAAATCAAACAACACAAAAATAACAAAGAAGTGTGAACACTAATTTTCTGAAAAGTATGCAATGAATTTTGCAATATAATGACAACGAAGGCCATTTCTGAATAGGTATGACTTATATACCCTTTTGTTCCTGAACATGTCTGTAATTTCTAACATTTTCTATTCGATTGTTATCAAATAGAAATTTTGACAAAATTCTGGTAGAAATATAATTTGCCGTCAAACGAGTACTTTTGGTGTACACGTAACAAAATTATGAACTTTCTAGTGCAAATTAATATAAATAGTATTGAAGATTTATAAAATATATAAATTTTATAACAATTCAAATAAAAGAACCTGTCAAGTAAAATTTGCACTATCCCATGCATATTTACGTATTTATAAATTTTTCAAAAATATTAATTTTTGACAGCCTAAATCTATTGCCTACCAAATGTTTCATAGGCGTAGAACGTGGTACAGATTTCAATCATTTTAATATTTAGGATAATTCCTATAGTTTTCCTAGAATGTTTCCATAGGTTTCTAAAATCTGTTTTTCGTCAAAACGTCACTGCTTTTTTATAATATTCAAATGAATGCCAACAAATTGTGAATCGATCGAGATTAAAAAAGGCACTCATATGTTGCAATATTATGTCGAAATAGGCTAAAATCGTATTGTACGAAGTTTATAGGTTCAGTTAAAGCAGAAAAGAAGAGAATAGGAAATGGAAGAAGGAAAATGCGTTTTATTAAATAACAAATAATACCGGTATATATAACAGCTAAAAGCCAATGTCTCTATAATAATTTTAAACAAACCGAACTACTGTTTACTTATATAAATGTATATTCATACTTGAGTTTGCTGCCATTGATGACATTTTTATGACTAAATGTATTATTTGCTAAAAATATTACTTCATTAAGTAATACGCCATCATGGGGACCTAAATTATTTTAATAATTTACTTCGGAACTAATTTATTTCAATTTTATTGATATATCCTCATATTTATTGTACAACAAATTGTAAAGCACTTAATGATTTGTGAAAGATGTTTTCAAGTACGTGTAACGGATTTTTTTTATTTCTAGAGCTTAAAGGTTAAATTTATAAAATGCATAAAGATCTAACTATAAAATTTCTAATAAAACCGGTCAAATTCATGTAGATGCATAAAGTAAGATTGTGTAGTTATATATATCTCTTGAAATTGTTTATTCGATATTTTACATAACGAAATAATTTCAATTTATTTCAATGAAATACTAGTATAATGGATTCTTCAATTTTTGTTAATAATTTCTAGGGTTGTGATAAAACATAACATGTTACTTTGAATCTTAATATTTTGCAAACTAGATTCAAAATGAAAATTGCAATTAATCTTCATGTTTACTTTAAAAGACCAATCCAGTGATGACGTACCTGAAAAAGCTCCTATATATTATTTGAAATCTTCATTTGAAGCATTTGTTTAGAAAATGGCAAACCGATCTAAAACTATAGAAAATGCATAGCTGTTGTGGATGGACGGTCGAATAGACGGACGAAATTGGGGAAAAAGGGTTTTTCGTTTCACTATAAACCTAAAAATAATTAATATTTCAAACACATTTCTTTTCACAAGTTCATAATATGTAAATACAACGAAATACATGATAAATTTGTGTGATTATTGTCGATTCTACAATTGAATAGTAAGGGAAAGCGAAAAATGATGTTAATATATTAATATGATATTTCACATTTCTAAGGTATTCATTGGTGAATGCAAGAAAATATCGGAAAAGTCATTTTACCATATTGCAAATAAAATATTTTTACACGCTTTGAATTAAGTCTACTTGTAACTAATGTAATAGAATCTACCATAAACTAATACATATAAAAATATTAATATATAAATTTAATTCATTTCTAATTGTTATATCATCATGAAACTTGGCAATTGTATGTGGTTCCGATGACAATACCATAAAAATGGTCCCATCGAACTGATTCAATAAAATAGAACTGCAAGTTAGACCTGAACTCGATAATGGAATGAAGTATCCTCACCGTTTTTGGGCTCCCAATTGTTGTATCAACATGAAACTTGGTAATTGTGTGTAGTTCTGATGACAATATGATAAAATTGTACTATCAGACTGTTTTAATATGACAGAACTGAAAGTTAGGCACTGAACTAGAAAATGGAACAACGTGTCCTAACTGCGTTTGCGCATCCAATTGTTGCATTATAATGAAACTTCAGTTGTATGTAGTTCCGACGATAACATAATAAAATGTTACCATTAGACTGATTCAATAAAATAGAGAAAGAAGTGGGACACTGAACTCTATAACGTAAAAACAAAGGTGTTTAGGCTTCTAATTATTTTATCATCATAGAACTTAGCTCTTGTGTATAGTTATGATGACAACACAAGCAAATCTTACTATCGGACCAATTCCATTGAATAGAGTCGGAAGTGAGATATTTAACTCGGTAACGGAACAATGCATTCTAATCGCGTTTGGATTTCTAATTATTGTATCATCATGAAACTTGGCAGTTATGTGTAGTTCTGATCACAATACAACAAAATATTACCACGGGACTAATTCAATAAAATAGTTTGGGCTTCTAACCATATTTGGGCTTCTAATTATTATATAATTATGGAACTTGGCAGTTGTGTGTAATTCTGACGACACGATAAAAAAATGGTACCATCGGACTGATTTAATGAAGTAGAACTTTAAGTTATGTACAAACTCAATAACGGAACATGGTAACATAACCGCATTTGTAACTCTAATAACATAATAAAATGGTACTAACGGATTGACTCAATGAAATAGAACTGGAAGTTAGAAAATGAACTCGATAACAGAACAACGTATTCTAACGGTTTTTGGGCTTATAATTGTTGTATATATAATGGTCTATTTAGGATCGCACACCTTTGCTTGTGGGTAAGCATACGTAACTCCTGGTAAAATAAAATCACTTTGTGGATTTCATATCAAAGAATTGGATTATTTCAAGCTTACCGGAAAGGCGCTTGAAATAATCCAAACCCAATGCAGACATGGAGGGGATACGCGTTCAGTCGCCTACAGAAACAGCATCAAGAAGAGATACCTCAGTCTAATTAACTATGCTGCTCCACTAATTAGAATTCTGTAGAAGTTTTTTAACAATGTGTTTAATATTTGTAAAAGTAGTTCTAAGCGTAATATAAAGCAAGTTCAACAAAATATTCCATTTGTTATTGTAGGATTAAAAAAAGTAAAAATAAGTTAATAGTTTAAAAATAAAATAAACGCCTCTCATAAATACTGCAACTAAGAAGCAAAATATAATTATCGGACCTGTTTTCTCCGTCTACTCAGTGAGGACTTTAATATAAGCCATGTGTGTTATTGAGCATAACATTTGAGTGTAAAAGCGTGGGATGCTTTCTCTCAAAATAATTTACTTTTCAAATTAATATAACGTGAATAAAAATGTTTAACATTTCAGTTAGACGACAAGACAAAGCGCCAAAAGCTTTACACTCATATGTTATACTCAATAATAAAAATTAATTAGACTGAAATTCTTACAGAGTAG
The DNA here is from genome assembly GCA_039881145.1 of Druceiella hillmani. NCBI lineage: Eukaryota > Metazoa > Arthropoda > Insecta > Lepidoptera > Hepialidae > Druceiella > Druceiella hillmani. The sequence continues at coordinate 36,540,064 of JAYKKI010000006.1, forward strand.
ACAGGAAAAACAGGGTTGATAATTATTTTTTTGCATTATACTGCAGTATTTATGATGTCTTTTCTTATAGTTTTTGAAACTAACGATTTATTCAATAAGTTGAATGTAAACTCTAAATGATCCATATAAGGTGACTGAAAATCTGGTGTATCAAAGAGGAAATTGACTGAAAATAAAAAAGGAATGTTATAATACGGCGTTGAGTCCAGATTGTTTTGTCAGATGCGATTATTGTATATTAGCAATAATTTTAGTACTTCAAAAGAAAAAGGAAACCTTTATAAGCCCTGCTGAAATTGAAATTTGAAATTTTGGAGACTATCAATTTGGCATAGTTATAAATCATATTAACTACATATTTTGCACTAGCCTACACCCTGAAATAAGTATATGGTACAGGGCAAATTAAGTATACTAATTTTTTTTTCAATTTTTACACCTGTAAGTTATCGGTTGACATGAAGCCCAATTTTTTTACAATTTTAAATTATATATTCTTGCAGATACACACTAAAATGTGTAAAAGGGGTATTCCATATCTCACTTCTTAAACTATTGGCGAAAAATTATAAAGAAGACAGTATTAGCGGAATCTGACTAGAAGATTATAGCGATTATCCAAGGTCTTATAATATTTGAGAACTTCGCGATATTTTTACGATTGCGAAAGGTACACTAGGCAATATATTAATACGGTAAAAATACTAATATAATTTGTAACTAGTTTAACGAATATAATTAGTTTTACTAACACAAAGTTTGTACGTGGTCTTCGTAAGTTTTTTAATTAATATGGGTAATTTTTTTAGTTATATTACTCGCATCTCAGATACCTTTAATAATAATAAAAGTAACTTGTGTCTTAACTTGAATTTTAATTTAAATCAATGTTACTGTCTCGTCAAATTACAATTATTTTTTAAGTTCGCGAACCCGGTTCCTATTTACTGAATTTTAATAATTAAATTTCATGTCTTTTACAGAATATTTCATACGACAAAAAAAACTAGTCGATTGCAAGACTGGCTCGCGCATCGAAGATCGTCACTCGGGATCCTAAATGCGTGAGGCATGAGGCCGTACCTCATGTGCGGTGCAATTACTTTCTTTGTCATAAATCATCACTGACGTAAACTTCCCAGCGCAATAAATATTCCACTATATCTAACATAATTAAATAGCCTCCCCCCTCCCTATTTAAATATGCCTAACCTATATATTATTGCAAATATCTCCAAAGTTTGGCACCTAGAATTATTCTTATAGTTTTCCTAACATCATTGTGTAAAATGTACTGAAAAGAAAGTTTTCCGAAGCCTAACATATTTTTAGTGTATATTTTAACGATACACAACTTAAAATAATGAAAGTTAAACTTTATCACCTCTGTTTTCCTTAATTGAAATTAAAAATTATTTATCCAGAAATATTTATTTTTCAGTTGCTAAATGAGCGATGACTAGAAAATATGATACCGATATAAATTTTCCAATAATCAAATTCAGAGAGAAACGTAAATATAAAGAGAGAGAAAAAACAAATCGGTTCTTTAAAACTTAAAAAATGTCAAATGTAAGTAAGGATCATAGTGCAAAGTAAAATATTTATTTTACTTAATGATCTTGTTTTGCTTACATTTTTGTGTTCTTTGAAGTATCCTTTATGCAGAGCTACACACCGTAATGAGTCAAAAAAGCGTTACGCTTTATAACACTTAAATATATTATACCATCTCACATTGGTCGGATGGAAATCAATATCGTAGAAGTCTTCATATTCCGAGAAGTTTCGAACTAAATTAAATTACTTATTTTAAAATTTTGCCTCAATTTGATTTTGCTCCATTAACTTTCGTGTGTACACCACTTACTTATATTTGGTCTTTAACTCACAATATGCACAAATTTTATCTCTATAAATGCATATTTAATCAGATGGTGACATACAGTTTGAGAGTATGACCAAACTTGAGGTTGCTGGCTGACGCTACTAAACCCTAAAAATGGGGTACAAAACAAATTAAATTTATTATGTTTTGTGAGCCTTGTGAAAAACAAATATCCCTAATTTTAATTAAGAGTAAGGAGACATTGAAATCGATTTTTAAACCGAACCTTTTAAGAAATATTTCACATTTTATAGAACTAAATATTTATAAAAAAAGTTATTTCATCGAATTGTTTTGTTCTTTATCTTACAATGACGAACGACAATAACAAGGTCTCTTCCTTTTATTTTTAGAATCCTGACTTTTAAAATATTTAGAGCGCATGTTTAAATTTCTTTTAATTTACGTCAATTCCAATAAATGACGTAAATTAAAAGAAATTATGCAATATTACCTCGCTAACGCACAGCGGGGTGTACCTGTGTCCCGAGGGTACTCTCAGACGTTCGCGACACGTCATTTTGGGCCAACCTTGTACCTATCACAGAATTCTCGGCGCGTTATTTTCAGCAAAGGAAAAAAAAATTACTCTCTATTTATGTTTGATTATTTTATTCTAAACATTTACTTGCATCCCGATCGGGAAAAATCTTCGCGTTTAATTGATCTGTAGAAGTTGGACACGGTTACTTTAAAATTAAATTTGATAGAGTCTAAGACACTATTATATACAAATTCTAGAAAATTGGGTTAAAAAATTAAGGTTATTTTTAAAAAGTAAACTATGTATCATGTACGTTTTATGACATTTACACCAATTCTATTGCAAAATTTATTACAAAAATTTTGGAGAAAAATAATCTTGATATGCGCTGTTTTCGGGTACTTTTAATTGTTTTCGGGTACTTCTAATTGTGGTTAATGATTAATATTGCAAGAAAATTTGCTTCCAATTTATTGAGATGTTTGGTAGATATATCATCAGCATTATTAGAATTATTAGTCAATATTAATATTATTACATTATTTCTGCCACCTAAGTTAGATCGTAATAAAGCAATTTCAACTTATTTATAAACTATAAAAATTTAATATCGAATATTGTTCCTTATTTCAAAGTTTTATTGATGACTGCAATTTTATAAATAAAATTAACGGTTAAAATTTCCAGGTAAAATGAGTGACAGATTGTGATAAATTTTTCTGACTTCTCGAGACTAATCTTCTCCGTAAACCATAAATAATTTGTAAATAAATAAGAAACATCAGTTACATTCCTGAACCTTAATTTGAAAAATTAGAATATTTCAAGGAAATTCCAAATTCAGCACCGCACTCTTCTAATCACACTAGGGACATATATTTTGCTCAAGAATGATCTATAATTAAATAAGGAACATTAACTACATTACTAAACTTTAACTTAAAAGAATAAAATATTTAAATAAATTTCAAATTCAAAACTATCAAATCGCAAGACGACCAATACTTTGTCCATCAATGGTTTTTGATTAAATAAACTTTAACTTATAAAATTAGAACATTTCAAAGAAATTCCTAATTCAAAACGATCAAATGACATAAAAACTTTGCCCATTCACGATCTGTGAGTACATCAGGAACATTAACTTCATTAATGATCTCTAACTTAATAAAACTAGGACATTTCACATAAAATTGCAACTTCAAAAGAGTCAAGTCGTACGGGAGACACGAATTTCGCGTAGCATTGGAAATATTATAGAACATAACAATAAATAGGTGGAAACAACCGAAGAAGCACGATTATGTCCAAGTATTGACGTTATATCAGAACACACGGCATTTTGCTCTCGTATATTAATAGTGGTGCTATAAAAATATACCACCGTATTCAAGCGGATGAGTTTTGAACAAGTTTCACCTTAAAAACCTGTTAACACGTTCAAGGCGGAGTACAATCCTGGATATGGCGCCGGTGCGCCGTTTAATTTAGTTTTATTTCATTCAGTTCTTGTGTTGAGGATTGTAATATTCGTTTCTTTAACTGAAATGCTCCCTTCCTCCCTTTCAAAAATATTTAAAACCTATGACAAATCTTAGCTGCACAAGGAAGCTTAGAGACAGACTGGTCTCCACGCTGAAAATTTTAAAAATATTAATTAAAATTGCTTTAGTAAGTTATAAGAATTAAAAGAATATTCCCTCTTTGAATGTTTACTTTAAATTATTTTAAAACTATTGAACAGATCTTGGTAAGCGTTACCTTTTAATCGGGTATTTGAAAATTATAGGTTATTGAACGTTTTTCGAAATTTTGTCCCATTACTTTTTAATTCTGTTACTAGAAAACTGCTGAGTTTTAGATATAATCTTTATATCTAAAATTTATTATTAACTCACAATCTGCACAAATTTTATTTCAATAGGTGCAAATATAACCAGATAGTGACACACAGTTAGAGATGTATAATAAAACTATAGGGGTTGCTGGCTGAGGTTACTAAACCCCACAAATGGGGCATAACACAAGTGAAATTTGTTACGTATAATTAAAATAAATATACTTTGAATGTTAATATGACAGAAAAAAAATATACGTAATTTGAATTAAGAGAAATAAGATAATCAAGTCAAATTTTTAGCTGAATCATTTAAAAAAATAATCTCTTTATAGAACTTTCTATTTGTAAAATAAAAATTCATCTAACTGTTGTCTACTTTACCTTGTTATAACGAACGACAATAATAAGGCTTCCTAATTTTGTTTTTAGAATCCTAACTTGAAATAATTAAAATAATTTTAAAATATTTAGATTGTAATTTTCAACCTCAAAGGCTTAACGAAAATTAAAAGAAATTATGCAACATTATCTCGCTAACGCACAACGGGGTGTACCAATGTCCCGAGGGTATACTCTCGGACATCATATTTAGCCAGCCTAATAAGCTAAGCTATCACAGAGGGTAGACATAGGTAAACTATCACAGAGTTCTCGGTGCGTTATTTTCGGCGATGATAAAGAAAATTAAGCTATATTTATTGTTGATTATTTTATTATAAAGACTTACTTGCATCCTGCCTTTTTTCAGTAAGATTCAGAAGATTTTTCAGTTCGTAAATTATTTTATTTTGTTACAGCAAGCCGAATATAATCAAGTTTTTATGTATTTAAATGATAATTTTCTATGATATTTATCTTAAAGATTAATTAACCTTTCCCATTTTAAACTCATTTCTTTCAGTATGTCCGATCTTACGATACAAAAGAGAAGTTGTTTACATGAAATTTATGATATCTTTTCTTGACAACATTATCTCGATTGCTTATCTTCAAAACTAAACAATTATCTTTGCACAAATGCTGTAGCTATTTGGATGTCACCGTTATAGTCAATTAATCAATTTGAGTATAATCAATATGTTCAGGTATCAATTATTATTAAACATAAATGTGTAAAGATTCAAATCGATCTTTGTAAATCCTGTATTTAAAGAAGAATTTATGGTCAACACAATGAAATATGTAAAGACTTTATATGTATATATATATATATATATATATATATATATATATATATATATATATATATATATATATATATATATTTGTGTGTATATATAATTTTAAACATTTTCAAGCACACAACACTAGCTGTAGTGATGCAAAAAGATATATTATTTAGATGCATTCGCCAAAGTATTTATATAACTTTTGGACTATACCTACTAGGACTAGACTATACCCTTTGGGACTGAATTCCACTGGAACTTTTTTTTCCACACTATTCAACCAGCGTAGTTGATTATAGCGGTTGCTCTGCTCTATAATTGGTTTAGAATATATACTTATAACGAAACTATTGAGGATATTATATTTGTATGATAATTTGTTTTTCAGTTTTGTAGCCTTGTTAGAGGTTTTCATATCAAAAACAATTTTGTGAACTTTTATTTTTTTTCGTAATTAATTATTTATTATTTCATCAGATGAAAACCACCAAGTGTATTTATAGTTTTATTGTGAAATTTATAGTAATACGAAGAACACATCCATTCACATTATATCATTAAGGAGCTGAGTAAATTAGTTCCCAGTTTAAAAGATAAATAAACATATATTACTTTTTTCAAAGTCAACGGAATAAACTGTTCATTTCGATTAATTTTAGTAACAAAGTCTCTTTCACGTCAGTCAACGCGCTTACGAAACCTAGTTCGTAATAAACATTATATTTGTGCCAAATTGCACTTGTTCGGTCGGCCAATTTGGGGTTTAAATTATGTAATGCAAAAATACATTTCCTCCTATCTTTTATTCCATTTCATATCCTCCTAGATATAAAGGTATAAGTTCATATGATACGACTCTTGCATATTTTAAGATAGTATTGCAATCATGCGAGTGCCTATTTGGATCTCGCTCGAGCCAGAATTTGTTTGCGTGTATTTATTTGGAATTATAATGGATAATATAACTGGGAATTTAAAGATACTCTCACAAACGGACATTTTCTACTGTCTCAGGCTATGTTATCTCAGCCTCGGAGGACATATTCAATGTAAATTGCAGTTGTGCCAGACAAACAGAATTCAGTATAAGATATAGAAAACAGTATGAATAAATATAAAGTATATAAGATGGCCCTATTATTTTTTATAAAATAATCTATTTGTTAAGAGTTATATATAGATAGCAATTTTTTTATTAAAGTAATAAATGTTCGATGGCTTAGAATCCTGAACCACAGCACAGACCCAGGCATTTCTGTTAATTGCGATTTATTTATTGATACAAAACTATTCAGAATAAATAATCAACATGATTGATAAAATCAATCGAGAAGAATTCAAGTTATGAGCGAATAGACAGAAAGAAGATACATATATAGATTATTGCCAGTGTTGCTGATCTGACGAAAATCTCCTTTGTAATAAATAATGAAATAATACCTTTGTGTTATAGTAATTATTAATTATATCTGTTGTATTATGATCACCTTTTTTATTTTTCTACAAATATCACGTAATTGGCTTTTACTTATTTTTGTCCGCGTTTAAATTTATTCAATTTATATAATTTTATGATTTAGATCAATTATTATTTTTCTTATTTCTATTAGTTTCACTAAAATGTGCTTTAATTTTATCAAAATATTAAACTTTCGATCAGTCAATTTTCATTATTATGCATATCTTTATGTTAAATTGCGCTCTAAGTTTTGTAGAAACAAAATTTCATCATAGTTTAGGAGTAGTAACCGAACTAAAAATTGAATGTTTTGAACCGATTTTATTTTCTTATTTCCTCAGATTATAATATGATAATTCATACTTTAGTTTCTAAACTGGATTAAAAGTATGTAAACATCCGTATTATAAAAACCCGTTTAATATTTTTTTTGTGCCAAAATAAAAAGTGAAATATGTCTATACGTTTTGGACGTCTTCTTTGTCCTTTCTTTTTTCCTTCTTCAATCATATTCCAGTAGCTGTCGAGTGTAGGCCTCCTCTTTAATCTGTCAGTTCTATCAATGTTGTAATTTTGCAGCTATTTCCTTTCCGCCCCTTGAACTGTCGGCAGACCATCAGGCTGGTTAACGACCAATTCTCATATTTCCGACCTACGATACTCATTCTAAAAGGTCCCTACTACTTTTGGTATTAATTTTGCGGTGAATCCGATGCTATTTTTTTACATCTGCACGTCCCCGAATTCCATATTCTGTCACTACGACTAATCCCTATCGTTGTGCGTCCCACTTTTCTTTTGGACGACTTGCAATTTTGTAATATATTGATAGTTTATATATTCGTACTGATATTTTACATATTATGCATTCATGTAATTTTTTTTTAACTTGTTCATTATTAGAAATATACTGATTGTGAACGCGATAAAGAAAAGATTACACGGAAATACTTTAAATAAAATTTTGAAATACCTTATACTTTGAAATTTTTGTTTACCCGAAGAGATATTAAACGGTATCAATCATCGGACAAATTTTAAAGATTATGACATAGAAATACAAATGCAGAATTTTAAATTAGTTGAAGTTACCTTAGGAGACAAATTTTTCATTAAAATAATATTCTCTATGAAATCCAATCCTGCTCAGGACTGTTGGCGTACGGTTATTTACACTGTTACACTGACCTGCTGATAGCATCATCTACTACGTATTTAGATATTGTTCTTATGTTTCCAACCACCTTCAAAAAAGAAGGAGGCTCTCTATTCGTCGTAATCTTTTTATTTTCATAAATGTCCAGCAATAATTCTTTACCGAGTTGACCGATTAAGGAGAGTATTTTACAGGCAGTCCCATATAAATATCTTGATGATCTAATTGTGAAGTCCGAAATTGAAAATAATTACACCAGTTACTAGCTCAGGGTTTGTTGATAAGGTTTTGACATGAACAATGGAACTCCTTAAATGATGTTAATAATTCAACTGTGATTAAAGATATTTACTTCTAGTAGTTGTTACTTTACATAATAACTACGTCATCGACCAGTTCGTGATCTGATGATGAGTTTCATATATGAACAATGAAAATCCTTATCGAATGGTAGTAAATTGAAAGAAATTCAAGATATTTACTACTGGTAGTTGTTACTTTGCAAAATAACTACACCGTCGAGATTTTGAGAGACTTATGATACATTTTGGAGATGAACAATGGAAATTCTTATCGTATAGTAGTAAATCAACCATAATTAAAGATATTTCCTACTGGTAGTTTTTACTTTGCAAAATAACTGCACCATCGACCAGGACAGGGTCTGATGCTGAGTTGCGATGACGAATAATGCAACTCCTTAATGGATGTTAGAAAATCAATCGTGATTAAACATATTTCTTAATGGTTAGATGCTACTTTAGTCATTACTTTGCAAAATATGATATTGGATTTCGGATATGGAGACGCAAATTCTAAGTTGGTAGTTGTTAATTTGCAAAAACTGATGTTGGACTTCAGATATGGAGAACGGAACTCTTCAACAACAAACAGCTAACCACTTGCGGCTACTACCATCATTTCATTTCTGTGTATTATTGATACCCAATTTTAGACAAGGAGGAAATAACTTATATACCAGCTTTGGCCCGTGATTTTTAGTAATAATTATAAGTTACTTATTTTTAAGTTGGTACCAGCCGACCACCGGCGACCAACTTAAACAAATATGAAATTTTATATTATAAATACGCCCTTCATGAATGTGTATGTGGTATTATATATGGTTGTGAGTACATTAGAAGTTAATATTTTAAATTTACGTTTCAAATTAAAGTAAATTATAAATTTGTTAAAGTTCCTCGATAGTGCGGAACTTTAAAAGGAATTTAAGTTTATAATTAAAAAAGTTAATCAATAATTAAAATATTGTTTCCTTTCTTTAATTTTGTAAGGACACGCACATATATACTATATTATATTTATATATGTCTCAAATAGGAAACAGGATTACGAATTGAATATGAATATTACATCAGTGAAGGCCGCTGTCTCCGCGGAGATGTCTTTTTGCATGTTTTTGTCGTAATATTGACAATAGTTATTGGCAGGAACATATTCAACCCGGAAGATGGAATAAATCACAGAATACGAGAGATGTTTTCTAAGTTGGGTGAGGCAGTCCGGGGAATATGCGGAAATGCTCTCGACATATCTTTTTGACAATATAATTTTTTGAAGGGCATCTTTTGCGAATGATATTTTTTTGTGATAATTAAAAAAATAATAATAGAAGGAATTGTGATTTTTCGAGGGTTCAATTTTCAATCCCTTATTTATATTATTAATTTATTGCACATGAATAAATACTTTAATTTTATTATAAAATAAAATTGTTTAAGTTTTTAAAAAAAAGTCCATTAAAATATGCCTGAAAATTAAATGACGCTTGAAATTTTACGATGCGCGCCCATGATGGAACAAATATTAACAGGATGAAGTTGCACACTAAACATGCGTGTAGTGACTGATGGGATTTTATATTTATGTGTATAATGAATTATTTAAAATTTCGTTATTTGATTCACCTTAGATTTTACCAACCGTACTTATAGTCACCCTGCAGTCCTTTTACTGTTTTATTTCCATTAATTATTGATGTGCTAAATAAAGTTATTCTTGTATTATGCCAAAGAATTATAACTTCTAATGAGCGTATATAAGTACACGCGCATATTTTTTATTATATTTTAAACTGAAATCTACGACAATAATTACCAACATAGTTTTTCCAAAATTTTGAAATGAGCTTCATCAATCACAATAAATTTTGCATGAAAACTGATTTTCCGAGTAACGCGCATAATGCGATTACTGTATTACAATCATTGTTTGTAATCCATAGGGAATAGTTCGCCACCGTCAGTATTTTGCATAAGTAACAATTAATCTTCAAAGGTCAGTATAAGTTTAAGATATTACCCTCACACTTTCACATTCACATTCAAGGAAAATCTTGGCTTTTCCATTAACACCAGAAGTATTCTCTCATGTATTAATGACCCTCTTTTGTAAGGCTTATCCTTTGTTATACTGGAGTGGATTGGATACTATTCGAATGGGCGAAAAACAATTGCTTTGTGAAATATCGTACGATTAACATGTTTTCATTGGAATTTATCTCATGTATCATTAGTAATTTTTAATGTATTATTAGTTTCAATTAATTTTAAAACAATTTTATTGCGTTTTTTTGGTATTTTATTATTATAAATGTTACATGACAATAGCTCATGTCAGCATTGAAGGGAATGAGTGTGCAAAATGTTCTTGCAAAGGCAACTCGAGACCTGGATCGACTTTCAACAGTCACTCCTGCAGATGCAAACGTTGTTGTCAAGAGTAAAATCTTTAACCAGTGGTTTGGTAGAGCAACAGTCCCCTATCTTGGCTGCCCAAGAAATCTGTCGTCTGCAATAGCAAGGCTCCGTATAGGATATTTTAAAGGCAAGAAAATATCCTCAGAGAATAGCTCCAGGTCCTATTTCATCTGCAGGAACTTTCCCCAAACTTAACTAACACTGGACCACATCTTTAACTGCCGAGCTGTTATTGTCTCCTTTTTCCAACTTGGTTCAACATCGAATAAAATCCTCTACAGCCACCAAGTTCCGAAACTTGCGAATCTTGTCATCAAGACTTTTGGAGACATTAAGCATAGACACGACAACAACAACGTGATGACAATGTACAACATTTAAACTTAAACTTATACGGTGCATTTACAGCAACGAATAATGGTACTATGGCTATTACTCTATGGCATATAATATAGAAATTCCTAATTTACACAAAGAAGTGAATGCGGTAATAAAACTTTTTAATATAAAACTATTATTCTAATCTATAATTAGTAGATACTGAATAAATACTAGATTCAAACAAAAATTTCCATAGCTAGTAATTATTTTCACTATAAAAAACATAAATTTTAGACACAATATACAATTTTATATACATTTCCATTTTTTCCAATATCTATCTATAAGTATCAAACAATTTTCACATAATATATCTCATGGTATTCAAGAGTAAGATGCAATTGTTACATACAAACTCAATTGTGCAGAACACAGCCAGATTTTTGTTCAATTATCGGTATGGAGGAATCATAACAATAGTTATAAGATATGAAATAATCAGATTGAAAATAGTCGAATTATATGTTTAATATAATAGTTTAGAAAGTTAGTTGATATGTTTTAATGCATATCCAGTGAGTTGGTGCTTTACTATCAACTAGCGTGTCACTCTAGTTTTTGCCATAAAGATAAGTATAAATCGGATAATTTCACAAGTAATCGACTCGGATATTTTTGGATAATTTCACAAAAAACAAGAAAAATTTCTCTAAGTGACACCTTTTTTAAAATTTTCATAATAAATGTTTTGATCTAAATTTGTCTTTGAAAAATGGCGTGTGTCACCATCCGTTTGTCTGCAGGTATGTAAGTAGAAAAATCACCAAAATTGGTCAAGAATTCAGACCTGAATTCTTTACCAATTTTGGTGATTCTTAAAATCAATAGTTATAGAAAATATCTGCTATCGACTATTTTAATACCAAAATAATGATGATGCCTTACAAAGTCTAATAAAATATGTCCTGGAATATTTCTCAGAAATGTGGATATTAACCTTAGAAAAATGCAAAAAGCGCTTGCTATTCTAGAAAGAAAAATCCTTAAGAATAGGGGTTGGTTAAGAAATATAATCTTGAACTAATGGGCGGATGTTATTAAATATATTGAAATATAAAAAATAAAATAGACTAGTTACCTAATGTAAATAAATTAATAGAAATACCAAAAGAATCGTTCTGGTCACTCCGATGTACTCCATGCCCTGAGGCAGACCCATATTTAGGTGGAACGACTGCCTGAAAATAAATTAATAAATTTTTCTTATAATAAACTCAAAGATCGCCGTAAATCCCAGGCCGCTTTGGAGAATGCGCCTCAAGAATGTCAGCGGCAATCTTAACCTGTCATGCCATTGAAGAAAAATTATATAAAAAAGATTGGTAATCACTAAGACAAATAAATAATTATTTAATATTTGGACTAAGTTACACAAATTTGTTGTTAATATTTGTAATATTTCCATTTATAATACCAATATATTTTTTAGTTTCTACAAAATTCAAATACATCTAATCTTAGTGAGTTACTTATGTCAAGAAGCAATCCAAGTATTACAATAATAATGTTATTATTGTAATACTTGGATAACGATATTCGTTATAAAAAAAAATAAAAAATGATTGTGATGAGGGTTCAAATTATAAAATAAAAATGTTAATATATTTTTAAATTTCTTTAAGTAAGAAAAAATCATTTCTTTTTCTATTAGAATAATTTGCTTTAAATAAACGTGTATGGCTTTAATCCGAGAACGAATGCTTGTATTTATTAAGATTTCAACGAGCACATGAGATGTTATAGCATCGTTACAAAATTGTGTTTTTAATTTATTGAACTTCTTGCAAAAGACACGGGGAGAAGAATATTTTAAAGTTACAAAAAACGAAAACAAAATGTATGCAGTTACCATTTTTCAAAATATAAATTTGTTTCGCGCTTTCGATTTTTGGCAGAGTGTAATATTTTAATTAAAATTATGACAACTGCGTTACTGTAAACTTTATGCAAGCATAACTGTTTCTCTTATCGTCTTCTGCATTTGGCTTTCACTTTCGTGTTGATTATTTCTCATCATATTAATAATTGTTTTACTACTGAAGGTAATCGACGATAATTTATTTTATCGCTTACAGTGTAACAGTAGCCTTAAAGTCGTAGTGCGTGTAGTTAATTCGCTTCCATTGAAGATAGATCGTTATAATTTCAAATAAGGCCCCTTATACATTATCCCACTGTCAAGATAGGCGATTCACTATGAAGCTTGCTGGCTCATTCTTGTTGTTATTAAACGATAAGCATTTTAGAATTAATACCAACAAGATTAAAAGATTATACGGAGTAAACCTGCGATCAGGTAGTAAATGAAGCGAGTGGGTGAATGACGGATGGACTCGATAAAGTGATGGTAAGTGATAGATTAGTGGTAGTGGAATTGAAAGGACGGAGATGTGGCAAAGGAGTTAGGCGGTTATTCCCTCGTGGCGTTTCCTACTCTGTATTATCTGTTTATGATGTGTATCTACGTTCATAAAGGATACTGGTTTAGTTTTACTATTCCACTATTATCTACATTAAGTTTATGTTAAGATATTAAAATATGTTCTTTGCTTTGACGATTCTGTCAGATACAACTTGAAAATTGTCGTTTTTAATTATCACTGTGTTTAATAATTGAAATTTTTAAGTATTATTTTAGGATTATACATCGTTAGTCGATTCATATTAAAATTAGGGCATATTTTCTATACTATACCCTTATTCCATAAAGTGAAAGTGATAGAAATTAGCAATGGAAAATTAACTTGCACTGGAAAATTCTTTTAAAATTTTAAATTATTGACAACACCATTTCTCATAATATTAATTAATATCTTTCCTAAATATTCCAAATTTATGAATAAATACGAGTAGAAGAAATTAAATGTAATATGTTTTCTAAAGCTATGTTTGTATATATATAAGTATATATATATATATATATATATATATATATATATATATATATATATATATAGTTAGAAAAAAGAACAAAAATATTGATACCCGACTAATATTCTTAATTTTATAATTTGACAATTAATAAGGTTTTCAAAATTATATTAGCATAGGAAGATTTTTTCTGACAGTTTCCAATCTATTAATATCCAAAAATATCGTTCAAGTGCGTGTTACATGTAATAGAACAGTGAACAAGGTCTTTAAATTATTTTAAGTTAACTATAAAAAGTCTAATTGAAAATTGTGATGAAATGAAATGTATCAAATGTTTTTTCATATTTTTTAAATTCACAACTTATTCAATTAAAAAAGGAGAAAGAAAAGTTGCTTTGTTGTTTACTTTAAAGCTTAATATTTGATACACAGGGTTCAAAAATGAGAAGTGATTACTACAAACTTAATTTAATTTTGAAGGACTAATCTAAGATATCTCACTTGATTGCATGGGAAACTTGAGAAAAGTCTCATTCATCGCTTCTTATTTTTAAATCCTGTTCTCAGTGCAAAGCTTTAAAGTAATGTGCAATGAATATTAAACCCCGTCTAATTTTTTAATCATAGGTTTTAAAAATTTGAAAAAGAAAATCTAGATTCTACCGTTTAGTTGGAACTTTTAGTCAACATTATTTCATTTAATTCGTATTAACAATTTTGAAAGAAACAAATAACTACAGAACAAACTTTTATGTACGGAATATAAATAAACCATATGATATGAATGGAATAGGCACGTTCTGGGGCCGTTTTAGAAACTTTTATTTAAAAGGACTCGTGTCTCTGTCACACAAATTGATGTGGCAATAATTATCGAAAATAAAATAATCGAAAAAAAATTTCAATTGCTTTTCACTTTCTAACAGTAAAACTTTTACTGCGAAGTGGAGCGTAAACCTATTCAGACAAAGCTTAGCAAAATGTGCGACGTCAAGCTTATAGGCGTAATTTAGCGTTTACGCGTTTACATGTCAAGTGGCCTCTTTAGACACATTATATTAAGCATGCATTGACGCGTAACGTAAATGACTGGAAATAATCGGTCAGACTATAAATGTAATAAAACAGAACAAATGATATTTAATATTTTAAAGCAAACGTCCCACAAAAGTCGGCCACACGAAAAATCTGAGCCAACTTGATCACCTAAAGCCAATTCAAACGTTATGAATTAAACGCGCTATTGAAGAACAGGATAGAACATCCGACTGAAAACACGTTAGCGGAGATTAAATATTAACTGTTTAGCTACCCATAAAAATCATCCGCCTACGTGGCGCGTTAATATTTTAATTTATCCAGTGTTTTTAATAGATATATTGAATACATTTGGCGTTAACTTTGTAGAAATTCATTAGTCACAATTAAATTTAACTCCGTATATAATAATACTACTACATAGTATTATTTCTACTTAAGTTCTTTACCATGTCCTAGGTTTCGTTGTATTACAACATCTACAGGTGAGCTATTAGCAAAGATTCTATCTATCTTTGCTAATAGCCCACCTGTGGATGTTGTAACGCAACGAAACCTAAGTCATGGTAAAGACCTTAAAGAAAAGAGATATTACGTAGTTTCATTTAATTGTGAATAATAAATATATATTATTTAATAATAGGTTGTGTGCTTTATTAAGTGTATAACGATGTAGTATATAATTTGTAATTAAATAATATATTAATGTGTTTAATAAACAATATCTAACAATTAAAGAGATTATAATATTTTTACAATATTTATGTGGGTATTTGGTGAATAATTTACTAACCAAATGGCAGTAAAGTTGTTGATGATTTCATGTAATATGATCATATTTCTTATTTTGTAAACATGGCTATATATCGCCTTTTAGAGTGTGTTAGTCCATAATTAAAGTATTAAACTAAATATGATCTACTATTTTTTGTGATATTTTTAACAATCCAATCCTATCAATCTACCTTAGAAGCAGGTTTAACTACATGTCAATTCATGGTCTACGCCCTATTTTAAAGTATATTCGCCAAAAACAAATACATCGCCAAAAATTTCAAACTTTGCTACAATGTAAATATGACCATATTTCTTATTTCAAATGTAGTAGTTCGCAATTAAAATATCCACATGTAATATTTTTAACAATCTGAATAATCCGATCTATCTTAGAAGCAGGTTTAACTACTTGTTAGCTTATGATCTAGAGCTACGCCCTTAAAACTTGATCGCACTTCTTTTCATAGGCACACATACACTTTTCAAGAATATTTTTCTCTATACATATTGTAAAAAATTGGAATTAATCTACTTTTGATGCCAAGAATTCGTTCTTTTTAATTCTTTCTAAGGGTTGTCTAAAAACTTTATTCATTTTACGTAGTCGTACACTGTCGATGTATTTGTTTTTTACAAGTACTATATTGCAATTTTCGGTTCATAAGTTTTAGGGTATTTTCCTGGTTAGTAAATTTATATATAAGATTTTGTTATATATGATCATACAAGTATGTATATATTATAGTCTGAAGATAAATGTACAAAGAACATATTTGATTGTTCTTCAAAAAGACCGTACTCGTAATGGCAATTTTTGTATGTTTTATGAAGTTACAACCATCATCATATTTCATTTAATGAAATAAATATTATTTTCCTTCTGTGCCTCAAGAATTTCTTTAAAACTGTCATAA
The DNA here is from genome assembly GCA_039881145.1 of Druceiella hillmani. Lineage (NCBI taxonomy): Eukaryota > Metazoa > Arthropoda > Insecta > Lepidoptera > Hepialidae > Druceiella > Druceiella hillmani. The sequence continues at coordinate 36,556,764 of JAYKKI010000006.1, forward strand.
TGGCTAAGTTTATATAGTTAGAGCAAATAATTTCAATTAGATCTATTCAATAATATCATCTAGATCTATATATCGATGTATTTTATTCGTAAAATTGGTAAGTTTTAAGCCCATTCAATACGTAGGTTGGTGCGCACATAGAAAATTGCCTGACATCAGTTCTTTTTCTGCAAATATGAGTTTTCATCAGTGCAGGTATACTAATCATAAATTAAACTTTTAGGCTTGTTATCTGTCACTGTCTAAACTTTCCAAGTAGATGGGCAGTTTATGTTTATTCCATTTTTATGAGACCATTGGTAATGACATTAAAACATGAATTTCAAAAGAGGATAAAGTATTTCTCATTTGAAGAAATATATATAAATTGATTAAGTGGAAAAAAGACCATCAATTTTCTTTCGAGACAAACTCGATTCGAATACACTCCCCAACCGTGTGCGAGGAAATTTATTTACTCCAGACAAAATAATTTTTGGAGTTGAAAGCTACTAAAATTCTAAATAATTTTTGTTTCAATCTAGTGTGACATTATATAGCTGAAGTTTAATAATAAAGGAAATTGTGTATTGAATCCACCAAGGAAATACTTTAGCATTTAAAGTGATTGATGCTAATTGAACTTAGTTCTACTTGGTTCTGGTGAATGGCCAAGATATATAATTTAATGTCTAAGATATTTTGTTATTCCGAGAAAGAGCTTTGATAATTTATATTCAAATAACTCGTATTCAATTCCTAGGGGAAATAAAAGCTATATCTCGTCATGCATGTTTTGCAGTTTATAAAATTGGAGATTATAAAATTCAGTAACAATTAATATGCATTTTCAATTTGAAGCATAAAGTTTTCATCAAGTGACATTTTTTAACAAATTTTTAAAAATTTTCTGAGAGTTTCAACTATTTTTTGAATTCGTTCAACATGTCATGTCATGCCAGTCGAATAAATTTTTAGTGAAATGTTATTTTTGCAAAAATGTCGATCAGAATACTTAAAAATAATGACAAACTCAAGAGAAAGGTTAAATATCGTGCACTGCACTATATACGGGGGTCTCGAAGGAACATCAAACCGATACAACATGACGTGGCGAACCTCTTAACTGTATTTGAATATTTTTTCATAGGAATACATTTTGATTATACTAGTAATTCATCCTTAAGAGGATGAAGTAAATAAGCCGAGCTCAGCTGAAACGAACAGATATTTATGGTATAAGTAGTAAAATGGAATGACACACTGAAATTAAAAGAAAATTAGGTATATTTCATTCTTAAATCTGCTTTAAACTTGTGTTTTTTTCCATATTATTTTTTCAATGAGGCGATGGAAATTGCATGCAGGTTCTAGACACGCGAGACATGTAAGGAATAAATTTAATTAACACTTTACCTAGTAATATACTGCACTACTCAATTTTTGTCGTCGAGTAAAACATATTGAATTAAAGAACGAAGCCATTGCAAGATTTAATTTATTCTAAGAAATTTACAGCGAAATATTTAAAAGTAAGTGCAAAGAAGGTAAGTACACAAAACAAATTAAAAATATCTATGCTGTCAAAATGGTTTAGAAAGATTTCTGTGGGTTCTTGAGTACAAATTAAAACAATTTGAAATTCTTTTATGTCTCATCGAATTTTTGGGATGTGTCATTTCAACGTAAAAGGAAGAATTAAATATTATGCAGTACACTGCATACCGGGCGCCGGCGGCAACATCAAAACGATACGTCGCCACGCAGTGAACCCCTTAATGGGATTTAAATAGTAATGATATGAGTATTACTACACAAGAAATATCCTTGAAAATGATAGTTTAAAGTTTCCATGTTTTTTTTTATCATGGGTGATGTATTTAAAATATTGTAACCTTTAAACATAATTATAATTCAGAAAAAATATATAAATTTTTTAATTAGAGATTAACTTTGGAAACATTGTTTATATTGACTCAAATTAAAAAAAAGTTGAATAATTTTAGTCTTATATTTCTGAGAAAAGCTCGAATATCTTAACCCTGCATATAGATATTTTAGCCTATTTGTTCCAATCATTTTCATGTTACGAAACTGTACTCTGTAGTTTTATATTAGATTAAAGGCATAGAATAAATAAATAAATGTGGAAAATACTTCTTTAAAAAAAAACAGTTTTTTTAGGATGAAACAATTAAAAAAAATCTGCGTGCATCTCTGTGTTGCTCGATCAAGTCGTTGCCGATTTCTATCTGAGTAAAGTAATATAATAACTGGTTCACAATCGGCGTTAGTCTGAAATTTCAATTCTGTAATTGTAGACAGAATACTAAAGCAAAATGTAATGGTCTAAAATACACTTTATAGCTATAGTCCCAAATTACGACTTTACTTCTGAATACATTTGTTGACTGCCAAGGACAATATTCCACATACGTCTCGGCAACAGCCGAAGCCAAACCATAATCTAAATCTTGACAACTTGCCGAGTTCCACAAATTTAACTCGCATCATTAGTTAAAGTTAAGTTGAATTAACTATTGTTCAATCATTATTTTAACTACCGCAACGAATATTTTGCGATTGACGAATATAAAAGCTAAGCTGTCTGAAAACAGCTATAGACACGCATAAGCTGGGATAATAAATGTTTTGTACTCGGCAGCTTTAACTCCTGGTTTTATATTCATTTCGGTATGTAAAAGTTTCGAGTTGTTGTAAATTAAATTTTATATTCGTGACGGGATCGTGTTTGATGGAACAGAAATGCTATGTGACAGTCAGATTTTTTTGAAGCTAGCTTTCTTTTTAAATAGTGACTACATATTTACGTTTCTTGTTATTACTGTCATACATACGAGTACCCCGGTTTATTCCAAATAAAAATATTGCTCATAAATTTACGAAACAATGGAATAAATGACGTCCAAGCAGTAAAATTCTTTGTTGTATTCGTGAGTATATTTCCTATCTCATACTCTGTTTTAGATGATAAGCATAGAGGTCAATATATCTATATAATTATTGCTTTTAGGGGGAGCGACTTTTTTCGTCTTTATACGTAACAACCTTAATTCAGTGTATCATAAAATATAATTTTGTGATTTTCCATTAGATACTGGCATGAATTATTTTTAATATAATGCAGTTTCATAATTATTCACCAGATGGCGGTGTTTATTTTGTTAAAAGTTTATCAGATTTGAACACAGAACAATTTTTCTATGAGAGAATTACTAATCGAGAAATATAACTCAGCTAACTCATATAAAGTATTAAATAAAGCATCCTGCAATGTCTGTACGATTTTTTTAAATTAAATTTTATTTTATTTATAATCAAACTTGCATGTCATAGATAATCTATGATGTACAATCTTTACATTTGCCAAACAACTCAGTTTTGGCCGCGTGAAATTTAGAAATAATGCAAATTATTTAATGAAAAGCAATTATCGCAAACTATCCTGTATGTAGCTAGATTACCTGTTAATTACCTATAAAGGATTTTCTTAATTAAATATTATTAAAATAATGCCTAATATTTTAAAGTGCGTTTTAATCTACTGAAAATGGTTTGTTTTCAAATATAATATCTGTTAAAACTGTTCACTTCCGTTGATTTAACTGTAGCCGGAAATTGCGGGCTTTGGTGAAAGAAAGTTCATTCGAGACGGTAAATTTAATTTTCTTTGAGACGCGGAAGAGGAAATGATTTATTTTTATTTACTCTGTCATAACTCGTGATATTTTTATAAGGACCTTTGCTTGAGTTGATTTCTTTTGATGAGGTTTGTGTTTATTTTTGGAAAGCCAACTTCTTCCGTGTAAGGGTGCTTTTATCTTTTTAACTTCCTTCAAATGTTTATCCAATATTTGACCAATTAGTTGCTTATTTAACTTTCTTAACACGTAAGTTTTGATCATGTTTATATTATGCTGATTTATTTGTATATAACGCTTTCAATTAAATATGGTCAATAACTACGAATTATTAATAATTTACGAATTGCTAACGTAATGCCAATATATTAAAACGTAGTTTCATAATTCTCTCGTAGATGGTGATGTTTATTTTATTCTCAATATAAGTCTTTTTGTTTTTTATAATGAATTTGTTTGTACTTACGTAATATCAACTGCATTATCATTAATGCATGATGCAAATATAGATTGAATTTACTTAAGAAAAATGTTTTTTTATTATTTATAAATGTTGGTGATAAAAATCGATACCTATGGTAAACTTTTTGCTGCGAGGATAATGTTTTATAATCAAACAATATCCAAATAAATTGATAAATATTATTGTGGCAGACTGCGAAAGATTGTGCAATTAACTGAAAATAAAAAAAATTAAAAGACGTAATCATAAGTATTTATACGCATATGTTTATTTACATATTTATATATATATATATATATATATATATATATATATATATATATATATATATATAAATATATATACGCACACATGCACCCACCCACACACATAAATAGATACATGTATGCATCACTCACATAAAAACCCTACAAATGACAATGGAGCGAGGAAGAGAACAAAATAAAGATAGAAAAAAGGAATTTAGTTATTTTAGGAGAATAATAGAGATATATCTTTTTGAGATGGATCTTAAACGCGTATACCGAGAGAGCATTTCGTATGTATGGATGTGATCACTTCCACAACTTGGCAGCATAAATTGTTAATGAATTTTCATAGAAAATAATAAGATACTTGAGAACCAGGAAGGCAAGAGCCTTCCAGAAAGCAAACTGATGCTATGAGCAGCTGAGGCATTGTGAGTTATAAGAGATTATTCTTCTTTTAAATTTTCTTATTTCCTGTCTTTACAAACAACTTAATTTCACAATTGATAGATTTTTCAGGAGAACATGGCGTCTCCGGTTACATCATATTTTGTTTTGACTTTATTTATTTGGCATTATTTTTCTTATGATGCAACTTTACTTCATATTACGTTGTTTTGTCCAGAGAATTAAGGGCATGGCTTATTCGAATAAATCTTCTGTCAAGCGCAATTAATACTAAAGTTATCTGAGAGTAATCTTTATGATATAATGATATGTTCGAGCCATTATAATAATAATCTACTAATAATAATAATCACGATATAATACTACAGGCCAAGTATCTGATTACAAGGTATTCCATGTAAGTGGTCTTATTTTACGCCGGGGTAACGAGATCACCATTTCCTATTAAAGGTCAAATCGTCATCAAAAACCATTGAATTTTACTTTAAATAATTATAACATTTGGTATAAAGTTTTCGAATAATGCGAAAGGCATTGTGACGTCAATTACGGAAAGATAGTTCTACAATAGTTGCCATGCTTAGTAATAAATCTTTAAATGAATCAACTTGGGAATATTGTAACTTTTAGGTAATATTTATTTTTGGAGCAATAGGATGATTCTTTCAAGGCGAATATTTTTATGTGTTTGTTTTAACTGTGAATGTATGATTGTTCCGAAGTGTTTTTTTTTTGTTTGTACATGTATTCCAAGTACTGCGGAGAGTTCAAAATTTCAAGTGAATTGTTTAATGTCTCATACCAAAATTAAAAAAAATGAAAGACTTATAGGATCGTCTTGTTATCGGTTTAATATCATTGGTAGAATCAAAAGGGTTTTTATCGTTTATTGAATATGTATAATTCCGGGAAAAAGTTAAGAATTAAAAACAAGAGTTGAAACTATCGGGGAAAAAAAACAGCACGAAGATCCGCATAAAACGGGGACCAAAAACATTTGTCGAGAAAGAAAAAAGAGGATTTCTTAAAAAAAAATTTAAAAAATCCATACTATATGACAAATTAATGTCAAAATCAGTACAATTCTATTCGGACAGTTAACCAATGGACAGAAAAGATTAATTAAAATCGGTTAAAATTTGTGATCTGTGGAGTTTTCTCATACATACATACGTATGCAGGTACATAGCGACACATGGAGGTGCACGTTGTAACTCAAAGGTATGTTTGGATCACAATGGACATTATAAAAAAATTAAAAATCGTATCAATTTTTAGAGGAAGACTTCTTATACCAAAAAGTCATATTAAAAGTTGCTTACTACTTAAATTATCGGAGTCATAATTACCTATCATCAAGAGGCTGGCGCACTAGTCGATAATAAAACAAACACTGGTGGACTGTACAAATTATTAGGCCAATTTAACATCGTGATAGTTCCATCGTAAACCAAATATATTTAATATTACGCCTTTTAACGCAGTTAAATACCCCTAAAGTTTTGGTCTTACGATAAATCTACTTCTGCTGGTGGTAAAAATTATTATAAGAGTTTAAGTTGTGAAAACTTGTTTTTTTTGGTAGACTGCAAGAGTATTAAAAAAGCATGGGATGCTTGTCATGGAAATGTAAGTCGAGCGCACCCAACGCTTTTTTAATTTGAGTTAATTTTTTTATAATTTTCTTTATTATATTTCTTTTGCTTATTAAAAAAATTATGTTATGTGGAGTTGTGATACGTCTTTTCGCTCTTGATCAAAATCTTTGTACCTTAAGAATGTTTTTTATTATTGAGTTCACATTGCTTCAAATTACTGATTTTTTGAAATATAATTTTATTTTTATAATTCGTAGTTATGGAATTATTATATGTTACTATTCCGTTACACAATCATACAAGTGAAACTATTATAAATTGTACAAAATCACAAAATATGAAAAATTGGTAATAATGGTAGTTTGAAGTTAAAAAGACACCAAATTAAAATACAAATGTGAAAAAATGACATAAGTTAGCACGGAAGAAGAGGTGCATAAGAACGCAGGAAGGTTAGGATTTAGGAGAGGTAGGACTATTTTAATTGAACTTTGAAGATATTAATTGCGGATATTCTGTTGGTGTTAGGACCCATCTGATTCCAAAGTTTCGCTGCTTGGACAGTGAAGGATTTTTTATAATAGATAGAGGTATATTTGGGAACAAGTATGAATTTCAAGCCACAGCCGTGATGTAATTACAGCGTATAGATAAGTTTAAAATTCAATATGTCTACTGAGCCTAGTATGTAACCCTTTCTTGAAACATTTCTTGAAAGTTCAAATATTTTCTTAAATTTCTAGCTTATCTAAATGTTGAGATAAGTTTTTACTGTAAGCTTTTCATAAAAAGACAAGTTACGCAAAGCTTGTCCTTATTACCATTATAATGAGTGTTTAAGGACATAGGATATAAATGAAAGGTACAAAAGGCATCAGTAAACTTTATAATTAAAGTATAATAATGATAAACAAGCAAAATTAGTGGAAGGAGGTAGGATTTTAGGGCTATGAAGCTTAGGAAATTTACAAATGACTTTTGAAAACATCTAAAGATGGTGATTTCTAGGTGTCATGATCCAGTTGAGTGAAAAGTATTACAGCTTCGACCGACAATGACTTTTCATAGAAAGTATTTGGGTATTTGGGGAGTTAGAGTAAGAAAATCCTTAGTACATTGTTCTAGACCATAAGCAGATGAGTTAATTAAATTTTGCATATGAAAGAGATTAGATAATTTAGATCGCTCAAACTATTGAAAATAAGTGCAAGTATAAACAGATGATCTTGATTGTAAACTTACATATTTTAGTTATATATAGTGTTACAAGTAAGCTTATATTCAGTATCAAGCAGACAGCAAACGCCTTTGACATAAATTGGTTTTAGTATTGATATCATTTAGCGATTTATTATATTATGAGTATCTGCTTCAAATTTAACCTGGAATATTTCTCATAATTTTGCGGAACTTATATATTTATCATTAAATAAAAATTTAGTAAACCCAACAGGCCAGTAATAAAAATAAAGTTTTAGTACGGATAAAAATCAGTACAAAAAGTATATAAATACAGAACGATATTAAATATATAACACTAATATTTAAACGCAGTCAACGTATAAATAAATATTATGAATAAAGCAAAGACCCACCATAGTATTATGAACGAAATAGTTATTCACCAAAACTCCCTATGCATTATTTTAAATACGTAATAAAATGTGAAGCAAAACATTTCTGTCAGATGCATATTTATAAACAGCTTAAACGTACAATGCAGATGCATGACTTATCAGATCGATGGCCAATTTTTCATCGACTTACAGCAGAAGTGAGACTCGCGCGCCGCAGGCCCAATGTCTCCCATCTCAGTTAGCGTGTGCTCAATCACATGTTCTATGCTTTTCAATGGCGAAACATGTGACTGAGCACAACTGTGTTGATAAGTGTGGATAAGAGTCAGTCAGATTTAACCCAATCATTTGTAGCAATTATTTTTATGAGACGTATACGTTGCGTGTTACAGTTGTATCGCCCATTAAATGAAATATTGACAAAATAATGTAATTTTATTAGTGTCAAATGTTTCTTTAAATATTGGTGTTATTAATGGCACATATTGTGATGGAAAGTTGGAAAATTACCCGGTAACGCCTACACCGAAGGGGGCACGGGTTCAGATGTAAATAATTTCAGATCGATCGCTATCCTCTCTGCACCGGCTAAATTATTTAGCTTTGTCTTACATCGCAACATTTATTAGAGCTACAGAGGTAAAATCTATGATGATCAGCATGAGTTTTGAGTTGGACATTCGGTAGTCATGGACCTTGTATATATTCTTGACTATCTTGCTTATCATGTTGATCTCTGATTTCAAGTAGATCTTGCATATTTTGACTACCAGAAAGCTTTCAATCGTATAGATAACGATATTTTATTAAATAAACTTGGTGACGCAGAGTCCTCCGTTCCATTGCTACGATTTTTTTCTTCATGTCTTACGGATAGAAAATAATACGTACGAGTGTGTGTATCTTTATATCCAACACTTACTTCACACGATCGAGAGTGAGCCAGAATTCGAATCTCGGGCCGCTACTTTCTTTACTCTGCTGAATGATATTGGTTGCACGGTGAAAACTGCGCCTTGTTTATTATTTGCAGACGATATGAAACTTTTACAGTCATCAAGAATGCAGCAGATGGGGAAAGGTTGCAGCATGACATGAACGCCGTCATTGAGTGGAGCGCAGCAAGCGGCTTACGGCTTAACGCAAACAAATCGTTAATGGCGAGTTACAGTAGAGCACACACTCCTATTGAATACGGATATAGGGTCAGTGGAATTTCACTGCATCGCCTGCATGAGTTCGTTTATTTGGGAATTAGATTTGATTCGCGATTGACGTTTCGTGGGCATATGTCTGATGTATCTTTCTCTCTCGGATGTCGGATATATTTCCTTTCTTCTGTATGATTCTTTCTCTTGGCTATGACAGGTTTCCATTCCTTGCAACTCAGAAGAGACGTGCATGAAAACCGAAATAATTTTCCTCATGTCTGTAAACAAAACTATAAAATATTTGATTAATTACTATTCTAAATTTCTCCTATCAAATTACATAAAAAATCTGTCCACATACACTTTGAGTATTGAAATGTTTAAAATATGTATTTTAGAATTACCATTTGAAAATAAATATAATTCTTTGAGGAAATTATGTAAAATTTGATTGCTCTGATACTCTATCGCTAGTGTCCATTAACTTGCACTAATGAATAATGATTTAATAAATTATAATAAGCTAATAAATCTGTGTCGATTTTCTTTTTGACAATCTTTATTTTATAATTAAAAGTTTCTTGCGGTTTTAATAAGCTCGTGTCGGTAGCGCGCTAGTATGCGATGAAAAATACGACGAAGTATCATGGTAATACGTTAAAAATAAAATTGAATAGAGCGAAAGTAGAGATTAATTTAGAGAAGGAGGAATAATTTTCGTAATTGAAATTAGAAGCTAGACGGCGAACGGATACATTAATTATTAACTTTCGAGACTAAAATAACCACCAGTGTCTCAATTTGTTTTGGAATGGAAAATTAATTGGTTGCGTTTTGCAAATTCGTGATACATTAAATCTGAATTCACCAATATAAACGAGGTTGCTTGTGACCGAGTAATATTTACTGAGCAGCTAGTAGAATAGTTACGCTATGATGCCATTTTCTCAGTTTGTAAACGTGATGAAATTGATTTGGCCTCAAAACTTGTAAAAATTTATAAATTTTTCTTTGAAAATTTATTACAATTCTAAAAGTGGAATTGAGCCCGATTCTGATGTTAATTATTTTCATGAAAATCTCAACATTTCATGTGCATTATACAAAATGTTTATTTTAATTTGTTCAAATCATTTACTACATTTATTGAATACAGTGTAGTAATGTCAGAAATGGGGTAAACATGGTTTTCAAATTATTGGAATACCTATTGCAAATATAATTTTTTTTTTCAAATGGAAGGTCTATATGAATATAATCACTATATGCTTCAACTTTATCTACGATTTACCGAATCTGTTAGGCAACAGCTTTAGCGTAAAAACTTGGTAACTTAGAATCAAAAGCATTGGCAAGTTCTATTTTGTAAGTTTTCTACACTTCAGAGTTTTTTCTTTCAATGTTTAATTGAAGCTTAAAATTTGGCATTGAGATAGAGTCTGAGGGCTCTATTATAAACGTTTACCTCTATAATAAAGTATAAAAAGGCGTTTTGTTCTGGGGGTAATTACAGGTGATAAATTCAAATAAGATGGCTGCGCTACAGCTATTTAGTATTTTTAGTGTCGTCCATTTGGGAAAGATTACCTCTCCACATGGATTTTATTTTAAGGACATTTTTATGTTAAAAAATATTCACTGATAATAATTAAGTCATATTAAGCCATAATGGAGAACTTAGAACTAGACATGACAATTAAATCATGAAGAAAATGTCAAGATCCATTATTCAGTGTAGAAAAAGAAGAAAATCTTGTCAGGTTTTCTTTATTTAACCTTTTTTAAGGGTTCCATAAAGAAACGAGGGTTTCTTACAATGTCTTCATTCTTATAAGTAGACCATTGGCTTCCTTTCATTTCCAAAACTTGCCTATGACAGATTCATAGTTTCCCTAGTTTTAGGCCTACGTGCACGAATGAACCAATGTTCAAATTATTTGTCCTTACCTGAAAAAATAGTGGAATATTATTGAACATACTTCTAATTTTTAAGCTCCATTTGTGAAACATTACTTTTACTGAACAAACAAACTTTTAAACACAAAATAGCTAAATGTGGAGGAATTCCAGACACCAACATTTGATAAGAAGTTTTAATTAAAATTTTTCCCGTTAATTTCATCAATAATTCCATGGTGTACCAACAAATATGAAACACTATTTTATATTTGTTTTTAGATGACTGGCTCTTAGTATTCTATACCTCAAAAGGAAAAACGGAACCCTTTTAAGCCTTTTAATCATACATCTATCTCTCTATCCGTCTAAGCCAATTTTCTCGAAGACCTTTTGTCATAGTAACCTGAAATTTGATATTTTAATAGATCATATTAGTACACATATTATATTATAATTAATATTTTATTATATTTTTTAAATTGTAGTTATGTCCTTTGAACGAGTTAATTACCAGAAAATTATTTTTCTTTTTGCATTTCTGGGAGACATACCCATCGTATGAACTAAAATGTGCAAAAAAGTGACCTTCCAACTACACCTTTGTTTCAGAAAATAATTTATTTAAATTTAATTGAAGCCTTTATTTCCCAAAAAGAGACAAAAATAAATTATCTTAATTAATTTATAGCACTTATATTCAATTGAATATAATTACGAAACTATAACAATTATATTAAATCACTAAAAATATGTATACATGAACCTGTTTTTCGTATGAAATAAATAATTTAAACTATGAAATAATTTTGCAACGATTAAAATAATACTTACACTTAATTTATAGGGGCACCCATGGCCAATGAAGGCTTCCTCCATGGCATGTCATTTTTTTTCGTTCCTTGCAATCCTAGTCCATTTTAAACCTCGTATATGTAATAAGCATTTTAATTTACGTTGACTAGGAGATTACAGGAAAACCCTGGCGATTATTTAAATTTCATAGTTTTTGAGATATCCACCACATTTTCACGCCTCTAAAATATATATTAGGCAACATACTTACATAGAGAAACATTAGTATTTGTCAATAAATTAACAGAATATTATACGTGCATGAATAAGTATGGAGTTTTCGTAGTGCGGGTTCTATTTTAAGTTTTCCGCAACTACATGTAAAGTTGAAATTCAAATATTTATTCGTGGAAAAATAATTGCACAAAGCAGCCGTAAAACGTATATGAAGCTTCCATTAATACATGCTCTTTCTTTTAAGAGCGATCATTTGGCTCTTTAAATACGATTATATTTTTAGCATTTTCCTATTATCGGGGATAAATTGGAGAGTGTTAATTAATGATATGACATTATATTGAAGACTATGAATAAATTTGTGAACTGAAATTATTTTGTGTGAATTTTAAAGCGATTTAAACAAACTTTCTCTCTTAATATGTTTGCATATTATTTACAAGTCATACGGCCCCTAAAAATAAATCACCATACCCAAATGTTGGTGTTTTCAAGGAAACAAGTTTTATATTTATTTAGAAATCTCTTTAAAAAGGATTTTTGCTTTTAAAATTGTTTTGCCTTTATTTTGAATATTTGCATACACTTTGCATGCAAATTTTTAATTAAAAAATTGTTTGCATAAATTTTCTAGAAGATCATCCAGTATATCTAAAGAGGGACATAAGGAGTAAGAGGAACCTTTAATATATTGCGTGATGATTAGACCACCCGAATTTTCTTTCATTTGTGGATCACTTTGAGCATTCAACTTCTTGGTATCTGTTGAAATATTAAAATCGTCAAAGAAAATTTTCCATTAAAAAATTAGCAAAATCTATAAATAAATAAATTTCCTTCCTACTCGTACTTTCACGGCAAAATCCCGGAAGCTGGAACATTTATTTTCCTCGACCGTAAATAATTAAAATTTTAAATTGTCCCCAAGTAACGAACGCTAAATGACACGAAACGCGTCCCTGCTTTGCAGGGATGCCATTAAAACGCTGACCTCGTTAAATTACGCCTCTTCGACTCGCATTTTGCATTTGGACTAAAAGGTTTACGAGTGGCTCATTGGTTTTTGAAACTTTATCTGGTTTTTCTTCTTTCACTGTTTTAGGAAAAGGCAGAGTTACACCATGAAGCCATTATAAACTAATGCCGTAGAGAATTTCCTGAAGTTGGTCTATATTGAAAAATTCCATATTCTGATTAGAGCAGACGACATTTTTAATTTATTTTGTACTATCAAGGTGTTGCCAAGATGTTTTTAATAAAGTTGAGGCTTTATTATAATTAAAAGTACTTTGATATTATAGTAATAACTACGTATTTTCTAGACTTGTATACGTATTATTTGCAGAAAAAGTTATTTCATTGGTTATTATAACTTTGTCCGGATGTATATCATTAAATAGTTTCATTTAACATTTTGTCAACAACCCTTAGTTTAAATGCTATTTCGAACACTAGGCTAATAATGAATAAACGTAGTTTAATATTTATTTTGTAATTATATAAGGAGGAATTTAATTATATCTCTATTCGACTATATCCCTACCAGATTTTCCTTTTATCATATTTTATAAAAGGAAAATCTGGTAGGGATATAGTCGAATACGAATATAGTTCGACTACCCTCCCAGATTTTCCTTTTACTATTTTGTCTTCACTTTTGCTTGTGCTATGATTTCGTCTTGATATTTACGGGTTAATATGCGTTTTCATTTTAATTGCAATGTCAGATTCACTTAGCTTACTGCTTACAATTATTCTTTTTTTATTTTGATGTTATGTTTTGAATTACAATACTGATAATTTTTTTTTCAATCAACATTTATCTGAAGTTTTACCTTGTTTTTTAGTTCTCCTTTATAACTTTTGTTATATGTCTGTCTCTACAACCTTGTTTTTAAATCTATTAGCGCAGGGTAAATATTATTTCTTTTCTTTTTAATTAAAAACTTCAGCCATATCTTTTCAGATAACTAATTTTAAAAATGGATACGTGCTTTCTGCCAATAATATTTTTGATCTTTTTCTTCTAATGTTTCCGAATATTTTATTCTCATTTGAGATAAATAAGTAAGTTTTGGCTACTATAGTAAATGGAACACGTCGTAGTAGGACTAATCATAATAAAATTTTGTTTGGTAAATGGAGTTCAATAAATAAGTATAAGGATTTAAAAACATATTTCTCTTGCATATTTTTTAGTAAAGTTCTGAAGACATAATAAGTTAGGAAAAAATATAAAAAATATATTTTGGACGCCCTTATACTAGCCCTTTCAAATTATATCCTACACCATAAAGGTAAATGAAACACGTCAGTGTTATCTAATATAGTAAATGCTTGTTAGTATGCTTATTATTGTGCCAAATTTTAATTTCCTACCTCAAGTGATTTTTGAGAAACATGGCTGCGCTAGTCGCAAAAAAGGACACGCGAGTGATCTTATAACGATGCTGTTTTTTCCTTTGAGGATTGAGCTCTAAAAATTCCTAGGAAAGCTATTTCTCACACCACAATAAACCATTATATTTTAGAAAGAAATATGTTAACAAAAACATCGTGATATAAACGGGTAAATTTACCTCCTTGTTTATGATTTTTTTTTGCTTCCATACTTCAGAATAAGAAAAAGAACTCTTCCAGAATCACGTTGTTATTCATCCGCCAGGCTGCTTGTCTGTCAAGATTTTTCCTCAAAATCAACCAAAAGTATCAAATTAAAATTAATATCAAATAATAGGGTTTATGGCCTCAACTTTGTAACGTAATAAAAATACGGGCTTTCAAGTTAGGTCTCAAAAGTACTATGGATATTTTCCATTGATATAGAATCTTAAATTTGATACCAAGGAAGGTCTCAAAATAAAAGTAAGAACTGCATTAAAATGGCTAATTTATAATTTTGTACGTAATTATTAAGTGACAAACTAAACTATTCGGTTGTTCAATTTAAAATTTTTTTTTTTAATTCTAAAAATCACTTTATGATTTATGTTTCCTGGTAATTGATGCCCCGGGTTGTTGTACAATGAAATAATGTTTGACGCTAAGTACTAAGAGCGCCTGAATATCTTACAGTACTCCATCTGTTTCACGTGCGTTTACATTATTGAACAATGTGCTGAAAGACGCATCCAGCCTTGGCATTCCATTTTTATTCATTGACCGCTTGAGAGTTTCTTTTTTCGCATGCAGAACTTTAACTTATAATCAATATTGTAATTAGTAACTAACAGGAAATATATTATGACGTTTTTTGCTAGTTATTATTTACAATATTGAGTATTAGTTAATAATATATTAACTCAATTACTCTGTATTCATTCGTGTTACTGGTTATGGCTATATTAAAAAAACATACTGACCCGCATATATATTAATAGCTAATTTGATAAAACATACTAGCCCGCATGCATATCAATCGCTTACTCGATAAAGCATATTAAACCCGCATGCATAGTAATAGTTAACTTGATAAAGCATACTAACCCGGGTGTATATTAATTGCTAACTTGATAAAGCTTACGAATTCCCGTATATATTAATAGCTAGCTTGCTAAAATTAATATGCATGTATATTAATAGCTGGCTTGTTACAGCGTACGGACCCCCATATATATTAATAGCTAACTTGATAAAGCATACGGATCCACATATATATCAAGAGCTAATTTGTTAAAGCGTACCAACCTGCATGTATATTAATAGCTAATTTAATAATAAAATACATGCAGGTTACTACGCCATATATGACTAATTCGCTTTAGCAAGCTAGCTATTAATATATACGGGGATTCATAGGCTTTATCAAATTATTGTTTTAAAGTAGAACCATTTTGAGGTTTATACTTCATTGATTCTTTGATGATTGCTATCAAAATAGTAATTTAGAATATTCTTTAGAAAATATTAATTGGGAGTATACGTTATTAACGAGCGTTGTACGAGTGTATTTACAACATCTAGTAACAAGCACGTCTCTGTTATGCGTATTAAATTATCTACATATGAATGCTGATAAGTGTAACTTGAAGCTTATTGAAAAATAAGAATATCAAACAATGTGCGAAATGTCTATAAGCGATGGTGGTTTTAGGGGATGTAAATGATTTTGTATATTTAGGAAATTAATTAGTACAGAACGAAAGAGACAGAAGGTGATATGTAAAGACATATGTATACGAATCAAAGAATATTTGATATTTCTATAAATGTATTGAAAATAATATTGTATTTAAGATAGCAAGTGTAGTCTTGTGTAGCCAGCATTTCTACAAATATATTTTAAGGCATCACAAACAAGCCACATTCTAGCGCGACCGCGATCAGCGGATTGACCACTTGAATACCGTGAGAAACTGGATAGTTTTGTTATAATTCGTTTCTAGAAGATGATATAGCAAGAAATTGTCAGGTATTAAAAGTGGAAATTTACTCAATAATACGAGGTATAGAATTTTTCCTTCCAATAGCTAGGAGATGAATTTCATAAGCACAAAATAGATAAATGTATTGAAGAATGAAAAAATATAGAAGAATAGAAACAGTAAATGCAGCCGTACACTATTCATACATATAATATCACAAGTGTAGTGTTAGTAATACTGTATACAAATGCATTCGGAAGAAAATCTTAAGTAATGAAAAAAGGGATGAAGGAAACTTGCGTGTGGTTGAAACGAGATTATATTAAAATATTTGTGAAAAAAATATCTAACAGAATTAAAAATACCGACATTCGACGGAAAAGTAAAATGAAATGAAATATGATTATAAATATAAAGGATGTTGACAGGGTTGAATCTTCCATTTGAATAGTGCCCTAGTGAATTAGTACCCTAGCGGAGAATGTATTATTAGATATTTCTGTTTAAAAGTACCCTACATACAGCATAAACGAGTGAGAAAGGACCTGAAAGTAGTAAGCAAAAAAAATGGCAATCCATTTCCTCTATTTGCTTTAGGTTGCAGATGCATTGAAGCTACAAATCTACATAAAGATTTATGTATGCAATAAAATATATCGAGGGTGTGTCTGTGTGTGCATTATGCAAAAAATCATAGGATGAATCTCAATGAAACTTTGTACTTGCACTACTTATAGGATTAAACAACATCTGCATGAAAATAGCATTGAAATTTTATTATATTTATTTAACAAATTAATATTCAGTTAATTGTCAGTGACATCTATTTCTTTTATATGCAACCATTACAAGTACAAGTTTTATAATTTTCCGCTAGATGGTGTTATTATTTTTATTTCTAGAAAATGTGATCAATTCAATACTTACGTGTCACTAACTACAGTATTATTATTATCTATTAGACTACCGTACTCTCCTGTATGGACCTAGAGAGGGAAAGTTTAAATATCCAGAAAGAGAATACAATTTTTCTGATGCGACGAGCCAGTAAAATTGCTAGTGTTGATGTAGCTATTTTCGTAGGTTTAATTTAACACTTATTACTCAAAATAATTATATTAAGAGATGGTACCACTTAACGTAATCTCGATGTTTTACGATTTCTTTCATGGGCGTTATTATTTAAGTCACGGTCGATTTTCACGGAAGTTTTTCATCCTGCACATCCTCATTGCAGGACAAAACGATACCAAGCTCCAAGAGAAAAGGAATATATATATATATATATATATATATATATATATATATATATATATATATATATATATATATATGACAATTTAATGGGGAAATTAGGAACCACATTTTATTTACGTTAATGTTTTTATGATATCCCTACAAGTTAGGGGTGGTCTCCAAAACACGAGCGGTCAATTTGTATCTTTTAATTTGGGATACATAGTTTAAAATAGGTTCCGTTTATTGGTGAAGTGAGTGAGTTTTTCGGTAATTAATCATGGAGTTGGAAAGAGGACGATAATTAGTACATTCTGAGGTTTGAGAGTTTTAAGAAAGGAGGTTTTGGTATTTTAATGGTTTTTATATAATTCTGGTGTTTTAAATGATATCAACAATCATACATTGTATATCAATTAAAGTTTCTGAACGGAAAAAAGGGAAAAACTTTTATATAAACTTTCGGAGACGAACATTACCACAAACTTTTTTAAGCATAAGGAAATTGTTGCTTTTAAATTTTAGTTTAAAACCACGGTACCAATAATTTGCTAGCAATACAATACTGTCTGTATTAATAGTTTCATTCACATTTCATCTCGAGTTTCTAAATATAATATAATTAAAAAAACATTTTTTTTATGCGTTTCGTTATTTTTACATAACGTAAATTTTTTTTCCGAATGGACTGAATAATCACGGTGTCAGTCTTTTGTAGGTTTTCTTGCTTGTTTACTATAGTATCATATATTGCGAACTACTTGCCAATAGTTTATGAATTTCAAGTATATTACAGAATAAGAAAACTTTATCGCATTATGTATTAAATGGTAATAATACTAAGTTTTATGTATTTTGAAAAAAAATTATTTTGTCACTTTGACGGGTTCCTAAAAATGACAAGAACATGAAATATTTAATGATAGTTCGATTGATTCTGAATCGTCTAAATAAAATTATGAAGGCAATAAATACAATAATTTTATTGTGAAAAGTGAGCGAAGTATTCTCATCAAGCGAGTTGTAGTTTACAATTGTACAATTTGTTCAATTATTGTAAAAGTTGTTTGCAGAATATTGTACAATTTGTTTATTTATTAGGTTTCCGTACCTCAAAGGAGAAAATATATTTCCCTTTTGAGGAAGGGAAAATACATTCACTTGCCCATAGGTTCGTCCCGTGTATAAACTTCAAATATTTATTGAATGCGCCTTAGTTGCAAGGTATATTAAAAGACATATATATATATCAGTGTATCGGACATCGCGAATATTTTTATTCAGAGCAAGCGTAATACGACAGCTTGTAATGCATCTCAACCCAAAACGACTAGCCGGTATTAAAAAGGCATGGAATGATGTTAAAAACATATGGAAATATAAACAATATTTTTATTTAATGATTTAATTTAATTAACTTTACAGTAATATACCTAATAACTTCAAAAACTTGAAGTCGATTTTTTATCGACATGAAATTTACTCTCTCAATGTAATTTTTCATTTTTAAGATGTTCAAATTCTTAAATGTATTTATTTATATTTCTACTCATTGTGTAAACAAATTTAAAATCCTAAACTTATAAATTTGTAAGAAAATCTACTAGTTACTTTTTCCACAATTATTTTAAACCACTGGAAATAGGTGAAACTTCGTCATAATGAAATAATAGTTCAAAACGAGATGTTAAACGAATTAATACTAAAGGTGTAAACAATAACAGTAACCTTTGTCAACAACGACAAAGAAATTCAACTCTTTGCTTATTCTATGCCAGACGCTGGGCAGCAAATCACAATGTATATTAAATCACACATAAATAGCTATAATAATAATAACAAACCATTTATTCCCAGAGTAACATTATAGAATCACAAATAAAATTTAAATAATAATATTGGACCTCACGTTACTCGTATAATGAAAGCATTACTTTTAACATATAATTTTTAAAAAGAAAAATATAATGGAATTAAACAATTGAAACACAATTCAAAAAAAGTTCAAGAATCAATAAAATCGTTAAAAATGGCCAGACGAAATTGTATTTAAATAACATGAATTCACGCCAACCATATCCGAATCATTGTCATAATTTTTCAATGTACAAAATACATCAATTTAATTTGTAAATAATATAAATGCCATTATTCTTACAATCAGATTCTAATATAAACTATTTATAATTTAAATTGATATTATTCAGATATCTCTTTCAGAGGGAATTCCTCTTCTAATAGTAAAAATGTTTATTGCGCTAAGTACACTCCGGCGAGCGCGCGTACGCCCACGGGGCCCGCTGTTTCCGCGCGGTCACAATGTAAAAATATTTTGGAGCAAAATTAAATACCCAAAAAATCCCCAATTTGTGGAATTCCGTATAAAGTGAGGTATTTCGATAGTATATTAATTAATTATTAGACATATTAATTCACAAGGGATACACTGAAAATATGTATAAAAATATGTCCCCCTTCGATTATTTCCGAAACTACTGAACCTAAAATTACGAGAAACGGGAGTTTAAGTAGTATAATTCCAGATGTTTTACATTTCGAGCTATTTACTCTCCCCTACTTAGTTATTATTAAATATTCGTTGAAAGAAGTCCGTATTCGTTATAGCTTATAATAAATAAAACAATTTTATTTCAAATGGACTACGGAATATTTCATGTGCGAGTCAGACTTCCTCTCGGCCGGTTTTATTAAGATTGTGTCGACCATTTCAGCTTATAAGCACAATGGTTATATAATTTTTGAACGAGGTTATTTTTTTAATTTAAAATGGAAACCTGCCAAGTGAGAGCAGGACTCACATTATGAGTGTTCCTAACCACATTATTTGAACAAAAAATAATAATTTATTTTTTTTTAATTTCACAATTATTATAACTTATTGACATGGAAACACTTGAAACTATATTTTCTATTTCTATAACCATAAGGAAAGGTGACAATCTTGCATAAACATCTTTCTGAGCGACGCACGCGTGGACTTCACTTTTCTAAGCATCACTTTCTTTTGACTAATTATGCAAAGTACAGTTACGCAAAAGAAAGAAATGGGTGTTTCTCTAATTTTCCATGATACCGGCATGGCAAGATATCATCGCTTAAAAAGAAAGTAAAATGAATGGGATTGGATGACGTTGTTTTTAATTTTCCGTCTATGGTAACGGCATGCTTTGGGTGTTAACGATGTACAGGCGTTGAAAGAGGTAACCTCTTAGCAGCTATGAACATTTTGTTTTGACAATTTTAGATTGATTTTTATTATTTTTTACTGTTCATTTGGAATAGTTTTAATATTCTTTGTAGAATATATATGAGATATGTACATTGTGATTTACGGCAACTTTTGATAACAGCTTGGAAGGTTTACTTTATCATTTTAAATATTTGATTTTTTATTAGTATGACAATATGTTAAAGTCGTCACAACGGTGTATTGGGTTGATGACAAGACGCACAACCTTTGACGGCTCGGCACATACGGGGGGTCCCCGTATGTGCCGAGCCGAGATTCGATTCTTGGCCGCTCATAGAGCCGGGCTGGACTGATGTTCCGGTAGGCTGTAAGAGATTGCTTTCGTAGCATTAAATACGTCGTGTAATAATTGTATATACTAAAGTACGTACTTAAATAAATAAATAAATTATATCAGGATTAATACGTTTTTATTCACTTTCATTGATAATATATATTTTAAATTAAAACGGTTCCAGCAAACAAATAATATATTTTTTATTAACATAAATAAAAAAAACAGTAAAAGTACAACTGTCATACCTTACATTTATTATCAGAACGTGAACATTCATTTGATTCAAACGAAAGGTTAATTCAGAAAAGTTTTCTAAAAAGAAAAGCCGGTTTTTTGCATAAAAAGCTAACTGACTTACACAATATAAGTAAAATATCGTCCATTATTTTTATGCTATTAATGAAGTTTTACTGGTAGATAGTATAAATGTATATATATATATATATATATATATATATATATATATATATACACACACTAGAATAAAAGCTGTAATACCTAAAAGCTTGACTAATTACATTATCGTTTACAGGAGAATAATAGTGAATACAAAGGGGAAAAAATATGTTCACTCACGAAACACTCAATATGTTGCTATTAGTATAATGCTTACTAGTAGTAGAATATATTTTGGCGCACATGTCCAATTTATTAGTTAATTATTGTACGCCATTTCAGCCCAGATTATCATCACATAACTCCGGCGACGTGCTGCACTGTACTATAACAAAAGTTAAAAGTTAGGTTAGGCAAATTATATTCAAAATAATACTTACGTCATAACTATATAATTGGTATGTTTGCAGTCTATACATTTGTCTTTGGACAAACAAAAGATTTTACATATTCCTGAACACGCGGGCGTTTGCTTTTTTGCCTTTAGCACGCGAGTGGATCCATCCGCGGAAAAATTTAAATAGTAAATAAATATGAAGATTAGGTGGAGATTTAAATGAGATCTAATATGTATTGATGCTATTTACAACATGAAAAATTATATTCTATTGATTCTTTGTTGAAGATACAATTACAAAATACAGATCTAAAAAAAGCCTTTAATCTAGCAAAGTGGACCATTTTGTAACGAGTTATGATTAGACCATTATATTTAAAATAAAAAAAACGCTTTAAATTTTAAATTTATGTAAAATATTAGTTATCAAAACCAGTCAGTAACTAGCTGTGTAATAGTAGATATTAATAATACGCATTAAAGTCCCCAAGTTATTTTCATTTTATCGAGTATCTTCTCAAATTAGAAAAAAAAGTTTTTTTAGATTTCACTGAAATTAAAAATTAATTCTCTTCTCAACATCATCCAAAACTATTCTAATCGATCTAGTCTTCCATAATAATAAACACAAATAAAATTCGGTAGGAATTCTAGTTCCAAATGCTGTTCAAAAGGCTTTGATGTTAAGCCATCCGCATCACGGACAGATGAAAACAATCGGTAAACAGCTAAACAATATTGCGCTTTACTCTGGCATATAGCAGCTACTCGGATTACAAAGATTACCTTCAGACAGCTGGAGATGAAAATGAAAGCTGATGTCTCACTTAGCAACATTTATCAGAATAAAGAGTATTTATTTAGAATCGGTGCGAAGACGTCTGTTCGTGTCAAGGTGCTGGACGGGTTAGAATATATTAAGTTCATTGTATTCCGATCCAGTTTTATTGCCGCACGGCTTTTGCCTGTATTGTTGCGAAAATTTACACGTAATTTTTCTTTGTCGGTTTTATAACATTAGGCTATTTTTTAACTGTGATTAGAATTGACAGTGACTTAAATACTCCTGTCTAGGTGTAGCAGCATTCGCACTTCACATGTCTAATAGTATTTCGTATGGATATTAAGGAGAAAACAAAAGTCTGTTGAGTTTCGGAATATAAAGTGGGGTTCCTAATTAGCAATATCACTTGAGATTGGACATGCAATTTGCGCAAAATATTTGATAAGTATTTTAAATAAAAGTTATAATAAAAAATATGGTAGAAAAGTCACAGGGATAAAAGTGTATATTACAAGTACTTTTAGAATAATTTTGTATTTTAGAAGACCTATCAGATGATTTTCCATTCGATGACGTCACAAAATGGGCGATTCGGGGCTTATATTTTATAAATATATGCCATATTTTGTTTGAGACATCCATATGGAACATCTATTCAAAATTTCATGCAGATAAACCTAAAACTATGAAAACTGCAAATGTGTACAAGATGGTCGAACAGACAGGAATTACGAAATTATAATGGTTCTTGAATTAATATGTAGCAGCTAAGTCGTTTAATAATTCATTACCCAAAGAAATTAAGACGAATAACAAAAAAAAATTGAATTTATAATAAATTTGATGAAGGAAAACAATTAAGATGAATTTTCCCTTCCGTATCTAGCTAAAACCACAAATAAAAATTGTTCTACATATTTGTCACGCAATTGAAATTGTACTACATATTCTATCATACTGAAGCTCATTAAAATCAGTACGAACATATATACCATTTTTTGTCGAAACAGTTTTATTGAATAGCTTTGATTTACAGAGATAACCCCCAATTTACGCAAAAAACATGTCCGCGTACAAGTTTTTATTTCTACCCACAAAATCTGCCAACTCACTGCATGGTAAATCGTGTCATATCACGGAAGTATACCAAAATAAAAAAAATTTTGTCAATTAATCATGATGAAATATGAAATTCTGACCAGGTCGGAGTTCTTCCGACTGGGCGAGTGATGCGACCTTCACTCCGACGGTTTAGGGTTAATACGATAATTAAAAAGAGGTCGAGGTTTAGCCGTAAAGGATGAGTCAGATTTCAAAAATAGCACGGCCTGTTTAATTTCCATATTTATGAGAGAAAGTAACATTGTGGGTAATTCATTCAATAAGAAAGTAATTAATTCAAGTAATCGGTTTAGTCATTCCAACATTATTCTGACGATATTAACGATTCGATTTTAAATGCATGTGTGTTACATGCATGATATTTCGAAAAAAATCCTGGCACGTTTACTGATGTAATTGATTACGTATACATTCGCATATTATATAAATAAATAAACTACAATTAAATTACGTAAAATATTATTTGAACCTATAAAGAGCAATAGATTTTTCTTAGGAGGATATGGTAATAAAACACAGTGGAAAATGTTATTTTCTATTGTCACGTCAAACTTTTTGAAAACTTATTTAATACTGAGAAAAATTCAGACCCTATTTTAAATAATCAAACAGGCCATGGGCGAGTCAAATTTACGCAACGAGGTTCAATCAAAGAAACTCTTGCTTAAATTACTGAAAACCTTTGGTAAGGATAGCATATATTTCTTTAATGTAAAAGCATAATTTGAACATAAAATTTAATGATTTATACCGCATTTTAAACTGATACCAGAGAGAACAGTGACAACTAAAAAAAATATGCTTGCAATACTCATAATTAATAAACTATTGTAGTTTAATATAAATTTAGGTTGTGTGTTTTTAAATACAGAATATTTCGAAGAATTTACCAGCGTAGGTATAAGAGTTGAGAGAAAAAAACCCGGTAAAAAATAATCCAATTTAAGCTAGTTGATTTGAGATTTATACCGTTATATTATATATATATATATATATATATATATATATATATATATATATATATATGGATAAGAAATTATATAATACAGTAGCTTTTTATTCAATTACACAAGAAAATTTAAGGTACTTATGTAGTTTTTTTGTTTGAAATCTTAATATTTTTCTAAGACGGAGGACAAGTAGCGTAATGGCAAAAATAAGTAAAACTTATGGATAAGAAAAGATAAAACATACTTTCATTACTAAGGGACTCATTGAGTAATTTCCATGACCCTCATTAATATTATAATTAATAACTTATGTACAAAAATTATCGGTAAGCGTCGTATTTTCCTGGTTAGAGAATCACTGCAAAAAGAGAATTTTTAATTTCCGTCTCTTTTATGTTTCATTTGTATCTTTCTTCACCTTTTTTTTTATTTTTGTTATTTTAAACGTTATTAATAAGCTTGTTTATAACAATACGTTGTAGCATTAGCTTCCTTAAAAAAGTTCCAGTGAAATGTACATGTATTTTTAAATATGAATATATAGCCCGAATTAAAACGTATTATAAATTTTCGAGAAGTTTGAAAATCAGAATCGCCCACAACTTTAATTATTAGCCTATTCTACGATTTGAACCCTTCCGAATATCCGAAACGTTTTATTTGCATATCTTAATATATTTTGGTGAATATTCCCTCAAGACAAGCTATTATTTAAACCATAAACGAATAAAAATTGTTTAGCCCTCAAAAAACAACATTTTTACGGTCACATTCTATTATAGTAATGGAGCTTATTTTCATATTTGAAATAATAAAAATAAAAATTATGCGTCTGAGAATTTTCTATGGGATAAATTAGTCAAAATTTTTCACTATTGGTCTTGCAATATCATTTAAAAGGGTGAGTTTTATGTATTTCGATATAATTTGTTTAAGAATTTTCCGTTTTATACGGATATTGCTAAAACATCGACAAAAACGCTTTCTTTTCCTAAATTGAAACTGTTAAATTTAAAATTGTGAAAGGAACTGGGTTGCCAGAAGTTTATCTAAAATTTATTGGAAAACTTGTGAAGCACCCATCAAATAATATATATCCACTTGAAAATAATAACCACTGAAAAATAATAACAATATTTATAAACAGTGTGATAGAAATATTGTGTATTCTTAAACGTTTAACCTTTTATAGGTACCCAAGTGTGTATTTAAATCTTGCAAAGCACGTTCCACAAACATTTAACAGGTTTTACCCCATTAATGGAACATGGAAATGTTTTTATGGATAATGCATCAAACTATAAAGGATTTATAGTTCAATTTTAATTTATAATTTTTTAAAAAATTTTTAGATTTATTTCAACATTTCGTATCAGGAACATTTTATACTTTTACTAGAGGGTTTGCTTTAATTAATTTTAATCGCAATGTTTACACACTACTGAAGATATCATTTAACGAGTTCACACACTAAAGCCTAAGTGATTTCGTCGTGGTACTTTCGGCATAGATTTGTGTGACGCCATCTAAACATTCATAAAAAAAAATAAAAATAATTATTATGGAAAAATTAGTAACAATTAAAAATTACTCCGAATATCCAAGAAACATCTTTAAAAAAATATTAATTAAAGCAACGTCGGAATATTTTATTCAAAATTAGACTTATCTCAGAACTACATATATCCCTCAATACAATATTATTGGAACCGCTAGCAATGGCTAGTTATTAATACTTTTAATGTATATCCCCATATGTGTAAGCACGGGTTTTTTGGTTCACTTCACCAAGTGGAATGCCGTTCGACAGGTCTCGTTTCTGAAATAATCAACTTCCTAAAACCTTTAATTTTTTGCATTATTCTCTCCACCGTAATTTTTAAATCGATGTAAATAAAATCTGTAAAATTTTTTTAAAAAATTAAACGGTTTATTTTTAATCCGATGTGCGAAGACTTTTGGAAAATATTATTAACTATAAGATCGAAGATTACATGCTCGCGCCGTGCGTTCAAATTTCAAATTATTATATTTTGTTTTATAGTGAGTCGAGTACAATGAAATAAATCCTCTAGATTACCTAAAGTCCTAAATTATCAGTCAGTTAAAATGCCATCAAAATACCTTACTTGGTTCTTGCAAGATTCGGGAACGAATAAACATACAAGCAAACAGACAAAATTCCAAAAACAATATTTTTGTATTCTATTATACTGTATTTATTTATATGTACTTTTGTTATATCATTCTAAATTTTCGTGAATATTTTCAATACATGTTTATATATATACACACACACACACACATATATATATATATATATACATATATATATATATATATATACATATATATATATATATTTATATACATTTAAATATTTTTTTTATTATATACATGATATATGTATAAATTATTTAATTAACAAATTTGTTTTCTGGAGCGACTACGAAATTTATTTTTTTATTTCGATATGAAGTTGATCGCATTTTTAATAGTAGTGCGAATAGGTTTAAATATTGTATAAAAAGTTTTTTTAAACATATTTGTCGTATGTTAACATAGTTGCACCTGTTTACCAAACAGCGACAACTAAATAATAGTAATCTCTTATGAAATTATAAAACATAAAACAAGTTCTTTGAATAATAAAACATAAGACAATTTCTACGAATTAAATAGTATAATATAACTCAGGATATCTAATATAAGAACGAAATTAGCACGCAGTAAACAATGGCTACACCCGAGTGCCGCTCTATATAATACACTGTTATCAGTCAAAATCAACGCGCAAGCGGCGGCACAACCCCACATAGAGTTGCCACATGTAAAATCGCTTGTTCCGGGACATTTCTACTAAAGGGTGTAGATATGGTATTTAAGGTAAA
This sequence comes from Druceiella hillmani, assembly GCA_039881145.1. NCBI lineage: Eukaryota > Metazoa > Arthropoda > Insecta > Lepidoptera > Hepialidae > Druceiella > Druceiella hillmani. The sequence goes on from JAYKKI010000006.1 coordinate 36,584,406, forward strand.
TTTAAAAGCAAAATCTCATTAAAACAATATTATTTATTCCTTTTTTTATACCGTAGAAATTAATATATATATATATATATATATATATCTATATATATATATATATATATATATATATATATATATATATATATATATATATACATATATATTAACTACTGATAGTTTAGGAAAAATAATTGGTTTTACCAATAAAAGGTTTATTTGAACTCAGCTAAACATTTAGATCAAGAAAAATAAATAAAAATTATCTTGTACTACCAAATATAAAGTAAAATGTTAAAAAGGTAATCGACTCGTAATTAATCATTAAATAATTATAATATAACATAAAAAGAGTAATTACCTTAATTGCAATAAATATTAAAATTGAATACTAGTATTTGGCAAAGAACATTTGTGAACTATTTGATTACGTATCATTCAATATTTTATGATTTACGTATCTTTCAATAATTAATCTCATCTAATTGCAATTAAGACCTTAACTTTTGTAGTTTGACGATGACAACATTTAATTTGTTATGTTGTTGCTTTGATTCAATTATTTTTATCAATTTATTGTCATCGAGATTATTTAATAGCGACTGTTAAATTCTGAAATAGATATATAAAAATGCCAATAAGGACCATTTTTAATAATAGCCGCAATATTTTACATTTCTTGTGCTTTGTCTCGTCCATCGGCTGTCCGTTTCTGTCGCAATACTCTGTTTTGACTTTCGTATGTTACCGTTTCTATATTGGTATTGTATTGTATTGTATTGTATTGTATTTACATTTATTTTAGTATCGCATCACAGTGCAGCGATCTTAAAGGAAACGTTAATTTGAAAAATGTTTGTGTTTGTTCGTTTCTTAGAGTTTGGCATAAAATAGCTTAATTGAAACTTTCACCATTGTATAATTAATAGCGTATATATATATATATATATATATAATATATATATATATATATGTATATATATAAATATATATATATATATATATACATATATATATATATATATACTTATTATGGATGGCATATTAAGAGCCAAAAGGTTGCAAAAACTATTTTTGTGGGGATGGGCACACATTTTTTGTATGTTTTCCAAGATATCCCTGAAAATACATCATTAGCTACTAATTACGAATAAAGTATTTTAGATATCTTCAGGTCATTATACTTCATTACTATACCAAATTACAAGTTTCCACATTAATTTGCTTTCGAGAAAAACGGGTTTTTTATGTGTAATCCGTTTTTCCTTTTGAGGTATGAAACCTTAAAAAAATACTAAACCTTTGAAAAAACCGTTAACACGGAAATTGACTGTTAGTAATTAATAGATGAAATAATAATAAAATATTATTTCATCTATATTATAAATATTATTTTATCTGTCATGGCCATTTTTTTGTATCGGGAAACTCGCAAGGGGAACTGGTTTTTAACATTTAGAAAATGCTGTACCTTCTAATTCTAACTATAAGTTAACTCAATAAAACTTACGTGATGTACATAACAAAATAGTTATAAATGAAAATAAATACGAAGCTTAATTAGTGACTCACGTCACATCTATGTTTCGAACGAATTTTATTGTAGGCCATATTAGCTATTAGGGTCAACTTCAAGAGCCTGTGGAAGTTAGACAACCAAAAATTTAATAAAATAAATTCCGATATAAATCCGCAAGGGAGCTCCGTTGAGGATAGGTGACCCATGTACGTGCATATTAGTGGCAAATTTAACGTTTTAAAGCAAATTTCCACACTTTGCTAAACTCAAAATAACATTGCGCTAGAGATAAAAGGGAAATTACCCCAGACTTGCCAGTGTATCAAGGCTGGATCTATTAAAGTTGAATGGACTGGGAGATGTTTGCCAGTGAAGCGTTTGTTTTTGTTTGCCGGTTTCGTATAATTTAATAAATGAAAATGTATCCATTAATATTTTTTAACCGCTATGTTTTGAGTGCAAGAGGAAGCTGTTTTAGAAAATTTGTATCGTTAATTTCCGGAAATGTCTACAATTAGTCACGAACAGGCAATTCATATGACGTATTGAGAGATTAATTGTTGCAATGTAATTAATATGAAAAGCAGGTCTTTTGGTTGTTAATATTTTTAAAGCATGTTAAATGTGCAGACCGTTTGGTAAGTAAAATAAAATTTACGTTCAATTTTCTTGTCCATATCAGGAAAATAGTTTCTTTTTATTTTGACGTAAATTAAAATGTGTGTCCACAACTTTCTTAAGCAATAAAAAAAGAAAGTATACCGATATTTTTAAAAAAATTTAAAATGTTATAAATTTATTTCCGTATTAAATTTAAAAAAAAGGAACGACTAACCTTTCATAATCAAAATTAATTTATGAACTAATTAACGTAAAAGTATCCATTAATTACAGAGAAAAAGATTTGACAAAAAATTACTTGGTTAACATTTTATGGGAATGTAAACCTAACTGAATTAAATTAAGTGAATTGTTAACTAACAGTACAATACAAGGACCACAATTGTTAGATAATTACATGCGTGCTGCTAAAATACCAATAGTTTTGCACAAGACTTCGTTCGCATTTGATTTTAGATTTTTTTATACAGATTATTAAAAAAAATCAAAACAAATAACGTATTTAATTGGTCACTGAAAGGTCTCCAAATGGTTCTTTTGTTTGTACATATATTTTAAAGAAGGTTAATATGCGACGAATATTTTATTAAAGTCGATTAATAGTTTTAGATGCTGCATTTTAGTGGAGTAATAAAATATTAAGACACATACAAACAGACTTTTTTTTCAAATAATTAACATTTTATAAAATTACTAACAACAATAATAATAAATATTCACGAAACACACAATTTTGGTAACGACGTCTAAAGTCTCATGGAAAAATCTACGATTAATCTGTTAAAGTAATAGAGACGTTCTTCTTAACGACCCTATATATTAAGAATATTGAGATTAATATGTTGTGCTTAAAATTTTGCTTAATATATAATTTGCAGACATAAAAATATCGCAAATTTCTCGAAAACCGTGACATTCAGAATAAGCGAAATATGATCCTAAATCTCAAAATTTCACGTTAAATTTGTGTTCAGATTCTAATAATGCAATTTTTTTAAATGTTTCGTCTTTAGCACTATCGTATATTATATAGTGATTATTTTCATAATTATTACTCAAACTATCTTAAATGTGACACTGAAAAGGAAATGTTCTACGATAAGATAAACGATTTTTTAGACTTTTAATATGAGTTCCCATAATACTTATAATTTTTAGTATTAACTATTAAGTAATATGAAAATTAGTGTACTTTATTGCCAAATATTTCAAGTTTCTATGTTGGACTGTGTCTGAGAACAACGATTGAGACAGGTGGACGTAGGTCCTCTCTAGTGAATGATCTGATTTAGTATGGTTTTCTTTATTTCCTATTAAAATAGAGATAATAAAGGAGGTCTTAAAGTACAATTTGTTGATTATTTAAAAAAACCTGCAGCCGTATTTGTAAACACCACGGTAATATAAAATTCTATAAAAATACCAAGAAACAGAATGGATAGAATTTTACAATCTTTACCATGCCAAAAATACCTCAGAAGAAGGGTTAATGCGGAATATAAAACATTTTAAGAAAATAATAGTCAAAAAATAATGATTTGAGCGAAGTGTTCAAGTAAGAGACTTGATATTGAAAAGGCTTTTAAGATAGTTGGAAACTTTCAAATTATGCGTGATATTACCAGCTAGGGCACAATTGTGGGCGTCCTAAAAATGTTACACATTCGTAAAAGTGTTATAATTTACATAATATCAATGTGTTTAATGTAGAAAGAATTAAGAAGTTATTAAATATTGATAGAAAATGCGAAGTCTTATAAATCAAGAATTAGATATAGTTAATAATAATGATATAGTTACAGGAATGGCACTCGAGGGAGATCAGAGTTTAGGCAGATTAGAGAAAATTTTTTGTTTAAATGATAACTTTTTTACCAAATAAATTTATATCTTGAAAAGCTGAAATGTGTCGATAGTGCGCCATGTTTTTTTTAGCTTGTTGCCCTCCAATAAGGGTAATCGGAAAGGAATTTGGGAGCGAGGGAGATGTACGAGGATAGATCGAGTAGAGAGAAAAGAGAGATAGACTGATTGATAGACTAACAATGTTATACCAACAACGGACAAGAAGGAGATTCCCTTTTAATGCGCGTGGCAGGTTCTTTTATTAAACGATTATGTGATTAACATAATAGTTAAACTAAGGGATCCACCGTTAAATTCAGAGATATAGGCAATACTCGACAACCTAATGAGGTTTAATACCACTGAGCAAGTGCGTGTGTCCGAGATTATTGCATTCCATTTCCATTCCATGGTTGGCCTTAATACTAATTTGTCTCCCCCTACTTCTATTAAAATTTTCCAAGCAATCTATGTGCATAAAAATGTTAGCCACACATTCACTTGTCTAACAAACTTTTTCCTACGGTTCGTTTACTAATAATGTAGGAACTGATTGATATTTATAATAACTTACGTCTATCGCCATCTATTGGAGCTTGTGGAAAGTGGTATTAAAATATCAATTCTTTTTAATATTAAAACTGAAAACTGTTAACAGCTTGCTTGGTAAAAAAAAATTAAAATATTGTAAGGGTTTTTTTGTAATAAATTGAATTAAATTTAATTTTATTTACAATTTATATTTTTCATTTATTGTTTAATTCTTTAATATTGTTTAATTCGTTTATCATACTTATTTTTTATTCCAAGAAACTGAAACACCATAACTATTTGAAAATTGATGAACATTTCAAATCCATCGGTGATAATGCTAGATTTAGAGTGGATTTAAAATATTGCGTTCTCAAAATCAATTTTTTTTTCAGTAATACTTTTAAATGAGAAAAATTGATTCGTGAACATATGATTACCCCGATTCATAGATCAAAACAAGTGTTATAATATCAATTTTAACTGTTCGTCGAAGTATATCACACTAAACTTTTTGAACACAATGATTATATAGTATACTTCTGAGTCATCAAAACCTTACCGAGATAAATGTAATGTACTGAAACGAAACGTTACGCGGAGTTTTTCAGTAATTTATGTGGTGTTTTTCACTGTCATACGGAGTTTATCGTTAATTTTATTGCGGTGCTTTTTGATACTATTCAGGGTTTCACGCTAACTTATTCAGTGCTAATAATTATGAATGACGCAATTAAATGAGCATTTTTTTTGACGATTACTCCATTACTATTGGTCGAATTATGTTATATTTTATTTTTCTTTTCCATTATTTTTTAGACAAATCAATTAATTTCTTTATTGCAATTAATTATTCATCATTAAAAAATTTTTATTTGATACTCAGTGACTTTTAATTACATATTATTTATTTTTTAAAAATTATGCTAACTAAGAAGCATCATTTTTATGCCTATTTTTCTTTTTTTTTTATTTTATTGGAAAGTTTGTGCCATTTAAGCTTTATCATAGTTCATACTTAGTTCAGTGTTAAATAACTTTTTTTGGAGATCACAGATTCTCATTCCATTTGCTTTGAAATAAATGTGTAGAGTGTATTTAATTAATTAAATTAAATATATCGATAAAATCTTTAACTCATTTTATGGTATCATCCATGGAGTTACGATCCCCACCTAATGGAGAATCCAAGCAACGTTCACGATGGTCAGCGAAAGTGGTATATTTTATTATTTCGCTGTACGAAATGCAAATACTTGAAATGCAGATAATTCTTTTGTCAGTTATTCCCTTGTTTATTTCGTATAAATAGAACGTTCGAGAGCAAGACAGACGATTATCTTTTCCGCTTCCTGCTAACTTCATCTGAGCTGCCATATAAATTATTATCCACGCCATGCGCAGGAGGGACGGTCGTTCCACTATAGTATTGTAACTCAATTTTTTATTCCATTTTTAATTAAAATAGTTTATCTTAAAAAAATTATGTATTAGTTTTTTACAGATAATAAAACTTTAGTTAGTTTAGTTTCTTACATACAGCAATTATGTTCAATTAGTTTAGTTTCTTACCTACAGCAAATATTTGCATCGCAAAAGATTAATACGTGAGTACCCGACAACTAACCACGTATGTTGTAAATACGACACTAAAATGTCCATATTTTTTCGTCAATATCATCAGCAGGAAGATGTCTACTGCTAAACACAGCTCCTTCTCCATAAATTGCTACAAAGATTGATATAAGACAATCGCATTATAAAAGTGTAAATGTTGCTTTGTTAGACCTAAGGTAATTTAAAAACGTAATATATCAACATAGAGCAACCATGAATTTAGTATCGGACAGATTTCTCTCTTTGTTTATGATAGCGTTCAATTGAAATTCCTTTTTTTTTCTTAAATATTAAATGTTTGTAACACTTAATATTTAAAAAAAAAAGGAAAAAAGCAAATCATCTACACGCGTTGGCAAAGTAAACAAATTGCAAGTAAAAATACTTTAACACCATAGTATATTTTACTAAAACAAATAAAACATTATCAATAGTAATAGATGTCTTATAAGTTCTCGGATGCGGCCGACGATATTGGATATAATGAAATTTATAATTCCTAATAAAATATAAAAGTCGATATTACGTACTCATCCTTGTGTTTTCATACTAGCTTCATTTCAGCTGGTTTATACTAATAGTAGTATAAATGGCTGGCCACCGCCTTGCAGTCATCCAATAAATAACGTAAGTCACTGTTTAACAATAGTAGAAACCTATGCGTTAGAAAAAATGTATTACTGGTCAAGCAAACTCCGTTAGCTAGGAATCACGTAGTTATTTTTTTTCTTACTTAATAAAAACGGTTAAAGCTTACGATATATCATTACGTAGAATTCATTATTATGAAGAGGTTTATGCTGCATGTGTTTTACCCTGTATCAACAAAGAGATATCTAAACTTAATATCAACACAGCCGTATCTAATATCTGTTCTTGAAGAATGTTTTATCCGTTTAGCAGATTTTTCATCACATATGAATATAATGAATATGAGATTTCAGATTAAATAAGAAGCTTATTTTGCATATTCCATTGTAAGAGTCCAATAGTTTGTATAATGGTTTCGTTTATTGGTTGCACGGAGCTTTATTTTACAATGTAGCACAGACTTTACGTTTGCAATTAATTTAAATAATTATTTTGAGATCGATATTATTTGACAAGTTAAGGTTTAAGGGATGGTTAAAGGTTAGATTGGATTGTAGATAATCTTAGATAAATATTAGAAATATTCTCGGATATACTCTTTGGAACAACTGTGTTATTGATTTTACAAAATCATGAATTCGAGTGATTTGGGAGAATGTTAGATAATAGTGAGTTGAAGTATTAACTTGTTGTTGAGACTCCGTTTATATATTGAATAAAGCATCATAAATCTGCGAATTAAATAATTGGTAACAAAATAGCTACATAAATGAAATATTACATCGATATTTCACTTTTATTATATAATTAGATAAAGAGAGAAGCACATAAAAGTGATGTGTTTTATTAGTAGTTAAGAGGTCGCACACCTTCGTGTCGTATTCTGTTTCCGACATTGTTTATCGTTCAGGTTTATAATTAGAAGGAAGTATAATTTGTCGCTTTATTTTTGCTGCCGAGCCCAGTTTAGTAGAAAGTAGCATGATGATAAAGAGGAGCCAATTTAATAAATTCCATTAATCAATGGAACTTGGCGGCAACTTGTAAGGTATTTGCAACTTGTAAGATGCAAAACGGCAACTTCTAAGACGAATAAAAAAAGTTATTCATCAATATTTCTCCGTTTATATTACGTAATGTATAAACGAAAAAAATATTTCTTTAAAAATGTCCTTATATTGATGGAAATTTTTTTTTGTTTTTTAAGAAATCGTTAATAAATTATTTGTATTTTATTTTATTGAATGACTATTGTAAAATATATTATTGAATTTTAATTGAAGAATGTATTTAAAATAAAAAAAAATTGTTATATGTATATATAAATATTATTTCAATTTCAAATATATCCACCTATTTTGATTTGCCTTATTGAACCTTTCTTTTAATTATTAAATGGAGGTAAAATTTTCAGAAATTAGCATAGTTACAGGAGTTATTTTAAATGTTATCTTTTTAGTTACAAAATAGTTATCGTTGATATAATGATAAGGTAACGCTTGTGAGTTCGTTTTATAGTTTGTTTGTCTTGCATAATATTTGAAATGTTTGAACCGAATTCCATTTGTCGTTAGAAAGAATTTTGTCACATTTTTGAGCATTGCATGTACCTTTTCAAATGTACCAATATTGTTTACATGGAAACTAGCTTTAATTGAAAACAGCATTGTAAGTAGTTCTTGAACTTATTAGAAATGAAAGTATCGATTGCTCTGTTTTAAATTGATATATTTAACACAATCACAAAATCGTCTTTTAAAGCTTATTTCAGTAATTATAGCTAATTACGGATGTCAGAAATTCACCAAATCATAAAAAAAAAATTCAATTCGGGAAAATCTGTATTACAATATTAATCTATATACATTCAAACCTGAAACCAATTATATTTGCAAATTTATTTGTTTTTAATGTAAACTTCAAAATGATCTAAAGCATATTTATTTTTTTCTAAAAATGGCCTATATTTTATGTACTGGATATGAGTAACTATTCAAATATCGTAAATATCGAAATAGTTAAATAGCGATTTAATTGCCTAAGTACCATGGAACAAGAACGGAAAACGTGGTATCTACTTTACTCCTGTCGCCATAACTGATATGAATGTTGACCTTTTCAAGGTGTTTTCTACAGTTTTCGATGCCAGTGTTTTACATATGTATAGTGTGAATTGTACCTTCTCAGTAACATAGGACTGACTTCTGCCAAATTATTTTTTAGAAGTTGTATTATGTTTACGAATATACTCTTTGCCGCGTCCATGTGGCACAAGTATTTGAGAAAATCTCGCAACAAGTGAGACTGAAGCATAGAGCCTGTTAGCTCTCAAACGCTGTTTGAAACTGTTGTGAAAGGCTTTTCCAAATTAGCGAGGAGCTTTTCGCAGCCGCCGTCGACGTTTTTGCTTCACTCTCTTGTAATTAGATATTTTGTTTCATTACTTGGCTTAAAACTCGACGTTCAGCTTATGATCTTAAATTCTTATGAATAACAATAAGTATTAAGAAGTTGTGGGATTCTTATATGATTATTAAAGAGCCACTGATGATGTAAAGGGTTGATATATTTTCATATATATATATATATATATATATATATATATAAATATATAATTCGCTGTTTACACATGTACTAGCATTTATTATGGTTTTAATTCGTAATAGATAAAATTTTATGGGGACATGTTGAGTATTTAAAGATAAAATATTTCCTGTTGAGTATTTATTAATAAAATATTGTTTCGAAAAAATATTTGTTACATTACATGTAATAAAAAAAAATTTTGACAAAGCAGGAAATTTAGAAAATAACATATGGTATAATTGACAGTTATTTTTCGAATATCAGATTTCCAGTGTAAAGGGTTTTGCTACGGCTTCCAATATTTTGAAGAAATTATATCATACTTGGGCCATTACACCTCTAGAAAGCAAGCTAAATTATTATTAGAACCGTGCACGGACCCGAATAATATTTTAAGTGTTTGAAAATTAAGCAGGTATAACATATTTTTTTTATTATCTGTGGTACGTTAGTTTCGCAACACGCCGTTAGGGTATCTAACCATTGTCAATGACCCGTGGACTAATAAAGATTAACCTTTGACTGCCTAGTTATTTATCCTAATATATTAATATGATATTCTAAATTAGGTAGTGCATATCTTATTTTAAATAATTTATTTTCACAATTAAATGAAGCTACGTGATGTAGTATTATTTCTATTTTCTTTAATTTCTTTACCACGACCTAGGTTTCGTTGTATTACAACATCTTCAGGTGGGATATTAGCAAAGATTAACTCTTAGGAACAACCAACAGCATTTATATGTTTCAAATACGATAGCGGAAGCCTGCTTTGTGCGAATTTTTCCATTGCTTATGTTAGTGAGTTTATGCAGGGGCGCAGTGTAGGTTTTATTATATTTCGGAGAGTTATACGATATACCAGTATTTTAGTGAGGGTAATAAATTCAATTGTTGTTATTATGTGAGGTTATACAAAGCAAACTTTATGGTGTATGCAATAAAATTAAATGGAAGTTATTATCGGTATTTATACACAAGCATGGGTATTTGAAAATAAGGACAAGGTATTACACTAATTCTGCGTATCTCCGGTTTTGTGTATTAATATATTTATTTATATCTTTTCATTTTTTTTTAAATTTTTTTTTTATTGCGTATACTTATATTTATACGTGTATTTGTGCTGAAACAATTTTCAGAGTACTGTAGTATCAATGTTGTACATTTATATTATATCTAGAAGATATTAAGAATGGGTGATGATATTATATTTAGTTGTTCATTTAATATATTAACCTTGATATCTTTGTTATGTCTGTTTATTTCTAATATTTCTAGGATATTAAGTTTAATTCCTTTTGTATTTATTTGTAATATATAGGGGGCATTATCAGTATGGGGGTGAGGGTTATTTTTAATGAGATGTTTAGCAAAGTGAGATGGGTCTGGTTTATTATTTCGCCAGCTGGCAATGTGTTCTTTATATCTGGTATTAAAATCTCTTCCTGTTTGACCTATGTATACACTATTATATTATATTTAAGTTTATAGATACCACTCTTTTTATGTTTATCTATTTTTCCTTCATTATTAATAAAGGTTTTAACTAATTTATTTAAGGTACTATACGTACATGTTATATTACTTATATTCTTATTAATAGTTAAGAGTTTTCCTAATTTGAGTGATACATTACCTATGTATGGGATAGATTTATAGTAAATATTATTCTTATTTAGTACGACTGGGTATATTTCTTGTATTAGTATTTTTCTTAATTTATTATGGTACAGTTTTGGTGACAATTGATGGGTCATAATTATGATTTATTGCGATTTGTTTTATAGTTTTTATTTCTTTACATAGATCAGGTTTTTCTAGAGGGATAGTTAAAGCTCTGTGAATCATGGAATGGAAGGCTGCAAGGGTGTTGAGATTGACCATAAATTATGGAGTCTGTAAATGTGTCTTTTCTAAATATACTAAATTTATGTTTCTTATTTTTGCATTCTATTGTTATATCTAAAAAGTTAACTTTATTATCGGATTCTACTTCTAAAGTGATTTTGATATTATTCTGTAGGGAGTTAGCAAAGTTAAAAAACTAGTCTAACTGTCGCTGTGTGCTGTTCCAGTAGATAAGGATGTCATCAACGTATCTATAATAGTATAATATATTGGTCGCTAATTTACTGTTTAAGAGGCTGGTTTCTAGATTGTTCATAAATAACTCGGCTAAAAGGGGACTGAGACTGAGACTAAACAGGCATAAAAAAGATACCAAGGATAATAAATTAAATGAAAAACTAAATATAATATCATCACCCATTCTTAATATCTTCTAGATATAATATAAATATACAACATTGATACTACAGTACCCTGGAAATTGTTTCAGCACAAATACACATATAAATATAAGTATATATAATAAAAAAAAATAAATAAAAAAAAAATTAAAAGAAATAAATAAATAAATATATGAATACACAAAATTGGAGATATGTAGAATTAGTGTATTACTTTGTCCTTACTTTAAAATATTTCAAAAATTGTCCTTACTTTCAAATATTTTGTATAAAGATATTGCCGATAATAACTTCCATTTAATTTTATTACATACACCGTAAAGTTTGCATTGTATAACCTTACATAATAACAACAATTGAATTACCCTCACTAAAATATTGGTATATTGTATAACTCTCGGAAATATAATAAATATGCCTGCAATAAACTCACTAACATAAGCAATGGAAAATCTGCACAAACCAGGCTTCCGCTATTGTGTTTGAAACATATAAATGCTGTTGGTTATTCCTAAGAGTTAATCTTTGCTAATATTCCACCTAAAAATGTAATACAACGAAACCTAGGTCGTGGTAAAGAAATTAAAGAAAGTAGAAATAATATCACATCACGTAGCTTCATTTATTTGTGAATAATGAATTTCTTCAAAATTAACGCCAAATATATTCAATATAATTTATTTTATTAAAGACTTAAAATATTGAAATTGTTCTGTAACCTATGAATTTTCCTCGCAAACTACATATTCGCACTAAATTTTTAAATTACCAAATTACGTAAAATTGTTTTGCACCTTTAAACTTCCCTCGTAAAATATACATTTGCAACTAATTTTTAAATTAATATATTTAAACAAATTTAGAAATAAAAAAGGAAATGTTAGAAATTTGTGCTAAAAATATTAGAAAATTATTTTAAGGAATCGTTCGAAGTTTAACCTTGAAAATATTAGAAATTTATTCTATTATTTAGAATAAATTTCTAATTTTTTTTGGAAATTTGTTTTAAGCAAATATTTGATATTTTTTGAAGGAAGCATTAGAAATTTATTCTCATGAAATATCAGAAATTCATTCTAAAGTAGCATGAGACATTTATTCTAAGGAAGCATTAAATAATTATTCTAAGGAAACATAGGCAATTTATTCTAAGGAAGCTTCAAAAATTTATTCTAAAAAAGCATTATAAATTTATTCTAAGCAAGCTATAAAAATGTATTCGAAAGAAGTATGACGTCTATAGACAAAATAAAAATATATTTATTTACTCCTTAAGGAATGACTAGTTAAGATACTTTGTATATTACATTATATTTTAGTGTGTAAATAAAAAAATTGATAATAATTGGTTAAGCAATTGTTGAATTATTATAAAACAGGAAATGGTAATTCAGTGCGATTATAACTTGCACGAACTCTCGCAGCATATTATAGTAAAACTTAGTAAAGATTTTAAATATGTTAAAAAAGTAAATCGAACAACCAAACAGTTTTATTTGTCACGTAATAATTCCACATGGAATTTAAAATTAATGATTTATGGATTTCTTCCTTTACTTGTCGTATAAAGCATTACCTGGTACTATAATTCTAGATCAAAGGAAAACACCCTTAATAGTTTTAAGGATTGAGTCAGTATATATTAAGTTATATATTTATAGTAAGTTATATTTGAAAGGATGTATCTCTTTATTGGTTCTAATGCAGTGCAATAAAACGCTTGAAAAAACTCTGATAAAACAGGTTTACGCGTCTATGGGGCCGTAGACCTTAGTATTTAGGGTTATATTCAGTTGTGAATCTCTAGCTATTCCTGAAAAAAAGATTTTTTTGCAATCAAGTGGATAGGCGGACAGCAAAGTAATTCTATAAGTGTTTCGTTATTTCACCACCAGGTAAATGTATTTATATTTAGCATTAAGGTTCATTCGTTACGTCTGCTAAGATCTCATTGTAATTATGTATGTTTACTGATAATAATGCTCTATATGAAAGTTAATTTTATTTTTTAATACCTGATTGTCAGTAGAAAAATGAGGATAATAGATCTGGCTTATAAACATATGTATGTACGTACGTATAAACGTACCTTCGTATATATGTACCTATGTCTCACTCGATTTTCGTTCACTTATACATCCTGCATGAGTTGGCGGGTTTTCATTTCGTTCATTTTTCTTAACTTCACAAGTATCATTACGCCGCTAGGATAGTGGGCTATAGCTCGGGCGTAGATACGAGTTCAGCGCTAGATACATATATTACATACGTATATATCATAAAATACAGAATGTGTATATTTTAAATAAATTTGCATAATATTTGAAAATGTAACTTAATTAAACAGTTTTAAACAAAAACAATTATGAAACACGACAAAACAAACGCTGTGTTAAAACCGGAAATAATACAGTATTCCTAACATTTCCAATTTCTTTAGTCGATTGAATAATTTTCTGGCGGGATTCGATACAATTCGATATTTAAAGGTAATATTTTGCCCACAATTCATTGTTTAATTAGGTTCTTGCACAGTCGGTCTTTTTTCCTTTTTAAATTTATTTCGTTTTATTTAATCAAATCGAATGGATATCAATGTTTCCTACTAATTTTTCAAATGACTGATTGTAAATAATCCTTTTCGCCATTTTTCCAATTATTTACTGACCATTTTTTATTACTTTCATTAAGTAAGTGTGGACACGCCCACGGATGAGTGTACTAAAATAGATACATTAACCTATAATCACATTTTTCATCCTTAATAAACTAAACACTGTATTCCTGTCACAGTCTAGTAAGTATATTTATATCGATTAAAATTTACGCACCTGATGGCTATTTTAATTCATTTTTGCAATTCTTCCCATGGATCCAATCAGCGGACTCTATTATTGTAAATTAGCTATGCCGCGATTTTACCTGCGTATTATCTTAATTGTGTATTATATTGTCTTAATTATGCTGTAATCCTCACGAGGTCACTAAACGTCCCCGCGAGTACTCGGGATGATGAGCCAATAAATACACCAATCTCTTTCTGTTGTTTACGCAGCGTTCCTCGACTTCTGTGTTATTTTGATAAAAACTAACCGCATAAAAACTACCCGCAATCGGGTAAAAAAAACACAAATATTTTTCATTAAAATTGATTATGTCACCTTCAAAGTAATCTTCATTGTTTACAATATAACTGTCCTAACGCCGGACCCACTATTCCATACACGTCTCACAGGGCGAAAGTGGTATGGCCTTTAATTCCCCCTATTCGATCGATTGTTGGCTCTTTAATTATCGATGCGGTTCATAAAATTTGCACCTCGAGAAATTAGTTCTTCAAAGACCTGCTTCCGATGTTCCTTTTGCAAGAAATTAAGCTCTTTGAGAACCAGTCTTGCGGTGACTTATGTCCAAAATATTGGTTAAAATTCCATGAACGGTCATTTGATCAATGCTCAACTCTTGATTCAACTCTCTAATACTGAATAGTAATTTCCAAACATAAACTATTTAATCTTTTTTTATGTAATAAAGAACAAATGTCGGATTTCGTCCAGGATAAATCAAATCTACTACTTCACGCTCCTTTTTGAATGACTTGTACTACTTTTATGCCTGTTTTTTTGACATAGTCGGATCACCGTATGCCTTTTGTACCATTTTTAATGATTCAGCATAGGCATATAAAGTCATATAAGGCAAACACTTTGCTCAACTAATTTATCCATAATAAAATTCGCAGAGCAACTTTGAGGTCGACCAATTACGACAGCTGCTGTAAGCACACTAGTTGAAAGATCGGACTCGAGTTAGGCTTGGCAGGAAAGAAAGGTTCTACCAACTTGACAAGCAAATATCGGTTTATTTTAGGCAGATCATTTAAATTAAAAATTCCAGATAGTTTTATGCAGAAGTATATTGTGAGGTTGTTAACATAATTATTAAGTCTCTTTTAAGTAGATATACCGGAAAAGTTCCATGTGTTTTAGGTTAACAATAAGTATAGATAAATAACTATACATGAGCCAAGTTGTGAACTCGAGTGGTTTGGTTTAATTTAAATATTTAAATCCACCAAACTATTTAGCAGTGTCATATCGTATTTGAGTATTTCTAACATGAAATTTCCATCGTTCTACTAAATTATTGCTTACAATTAATTTTGGTCTCTGAATACTCGTATGCGGTAAAGTTTGTGTACCTCTTATGTGAATATTTTATTTCTTTGATTCGAATTTAGAATATTGTATTTCTTTGATTCTGCATATATGTACTAAAATACTATTTATTGTTGAGTTCCTTAAGACTACGATGAACTCTTGCTGTATGAATTCTTGCAATTTACCTACATATTTTATCGAGAAGTACTCCAATTATTTTTTTGAGAAAACGAGTTTCTGTTCCATAACTATATTTAATTTAAAAAGTGCTAACAATGTAGACAATTTGTTTTTGAAAAAATCTAATTTTGATATTTAATTTCTATGAAATTTATATTAAAATTTGTTTGTTAGTTGGCACGTGCGTACAATTCGCAAGTCACCGAAGGGTAATATTTATTTATTTATTTATTTATGTACTTTAATGTAACTAACATATAAAGGTAACTTACATATACCGGACTTATTGCTAGGAGAACCATCTCTTATAACACCCGTCCAGCCCCGCTCGACGCCGGGAATCGAACCCGGGTCTCCGCGGCGCCCCGTGTAATCAAAAACCGTGTGCTTTGTGATCAACCCTATAGACTATGACGACTTACATGTTAGTTAAACAGACTACTACTAGATAGCGCTGTTCGCAATATAAATAATTTATATACGAACGTCTACCGTGCATGTTAGTTAAACACATTGTAGATGGTGTTGTTTATAATAAAAACTCCTTTAAGAAAAACAATATCATCAATACAATACAATCATAGAGAACTGAAAAAATTTAAAATTTAATTAACAAAAATTATTTTCAATTTTGTGCTCATTTTTGTCATTAGCGGTGAAGGCGATCTTCAAAATGATAGCTAAATCATTGGTTTCGATGAAGTATTAAGGGAGATATGGCGTACCAACAATAAAACACTTTTGGAAAATAATACGTAGGGATATAAAAAACTTACAAGTTAACTCAAACGTTGGAAATGTACAAGCGCCAAAAGTACAGTAGTTTCAAAGTACAATAATTAAAAAAAACCTGTCAAGCATGAGTGGAATTCGCAATACGAAGGTTTCGTACACACTTAGGTATTAATAAACATTTAATGATACATAACATTCCCATTAAAATATTTGAAGAATTTAAATTTTATACGACGAAAATATATTTCGTGATTCTAGGTCATGACATTATTTTTAGGGTTTTCCTTGGTTGTGTTGACTTAGAAGCTTTTTGACAGGGAACCCTGTCTTACATGGTCGGTATTCGACCGGAACGCTCTGACCGCGAGCGAGCTACCCCGACATTGTTAATATCAGCGATCGCTTGCCATTCAGTCTCTCGCAGGCCGAGCACCACGCCGTATATGTTTATCGATAGAGGACAGATGCGCAATCACCTAAAGCAAAATTGAAATTATATCCGTTGGTGATGTCATAAGTTATGGGTCGCCGCGTATGAGTGTTTTTTGGCCAAACAATTTTTGATGCCTATAACTTTGCAACAAATTATGATACAGTTATAAGTGAGGTGTCATTGGATAGTGCCTGAAATAGTGAATCTTGTGATAGAAACAATTTCTAATCATTCGTTACCTTTGGAAATTACGGGGCGCTGAAATTTAGTAAGCAGCAATGGCGCACACCAAATCATAGAAAGTAAAGTGGGATGCATCCAAAATTCAATTTAACAAAGTTCAGCGATAAGAGGAAGTTAAGAGGCTTCGATTAAGCCAAAAATCATCAAAATCGGACAGCGAGATCTCAGCAATTTTGCATCCAAAATAAGTATCCACAATAAAAATTTAGAGCCATCCTCCAGTACAAGTGAGTGACGTCATCTTTGACTCGTTACAATAGTGAATAGTGAACGAATATTTTCATTTCGAACGAATATTTTCGTTTGCCAATTGGGAGCGGACTACACCTTATCGCTATTTCCATGCAGACCGACAACGCTTCACGAAGATCCGCAATAGATCTTACCTTTATGCGCAGTATGAATCCGCAATAATGGCATATGTTAGTTACTTTTGTTACCATAGACCGATAGTTCATAATTTAGTTATGTAAAGAGAAAGAAATAAATATATTGAATAATTATGCCTCGAACCTCACTCAAAAGGAAGGCAATAAACATTTTTTAAATAAAAGTAGTTTTATTTCAATAATCAGGTTAACAGTAACAAAACTTCCGTTTAAACAAGGCTATAGAACCACCAAGGCAGTGTGCATACCAATTGCTAGATTGTTATAAATATTACCGATAGATTCAAATTTTATACAAATTGCGGAAACGAAGTAAGGTTATGTCAAATAAAGACGAAATCGAAACTTTTATTTGCGGAAGACGACCAACAACGGTATGTTGTGCATTTGCTCGTATTCGCATTGCTTATTCCAGCACTTACCACTCTCGCACCACTCCCCACTTCACCACTGACTAATGTAAGTCTGGGTGGAAAAATTCATTCGCGATTAAAAAAAAGGGGGGGAGGGAAGGGGAAGGGGAAGGGAAGGGGAAGGGGAAGGGGAAGGGAAGGGGAAGGGGAAGGGGGAAGGGAAGGGGAAGGGGAAGGGGAAGGGGAAGGGGAAGGGGAAGGGGAAGGGGAAGGGAAGGGGAAGGGGAAGGGGAGGGGAAGGGGAAGGGGAAGGGGAAGGGGAAGGGGAAGGGGAAGGGGAAGGGAAGGGGAAGGGGAAGGGGAAGGGGAAGGGGAAGGGAAGGGGAAGGGAAGGGGAAGGGGAAGGGGAAGGGGAAGGGGAAGGGGAAGGGGAAGGGGAAGGGGAAGGGGAAGGGGAAGGGGAAAGGGAAGGGGAAGGGGAAGGGGAAGGGGAAGGGGAAGGGGAAGGGAAGGGGAAGGGGAAGGGGAAGGGAAGGGAAGGGGAGGGGAGGGGAAGGGAAGGGGAAGGGGGGGGAAGGGGAGGGGGGAAGGGGAAGGGGAAGGGGAAGGGGAAGGGGAGGGGGAGGGGAAGGGGAAGGGGAAGGGGAAGGGGGAAGGGGGAGGGGAAGGGAAGGGAAGGGGAAGGGGAAGGGGAAGGGGAAGGGGAAGGGAAGGGGAAGGGAAGGGGAAGGGGAAGGGGAAGGGGAAGGGGAAGGGGAAGGGGAAGGGGAAGGGGAAGGGGAAGGGGAAGGGGAAGGGGAAGGGGAAGGGGAAGGGAAGGGGAAGGGGAAGGGGAAGGGGAAGGGGAAGGGGAAGGGGAAGGGAAGGGGGAAGGGGAAGGGGAAGGGGAAGGGAAGGGGAAGGGGAAGAAGGGAAGGGGAAGGGGAAGGGGAAGGGGAAGGGGAAGGGGGAGGGGAAGGGGGGAGGGGAAGGGGGAGGGGAAGGGAAGGTGAAGGGGAAGGGGAAGGGGGAAGGGGAAGGGGAAGGGGAAGGGGAAGGGGAAGGGGAAGGGGGAAGGGGAGGGGAAGGGGAAGGGGAAGGGAAGGGGAAGGGGAAGGGGAAGGGGGAGGGGAGGGGAAGGGGGAGGGGAAGGGAAGGGGAAGGGGAAGGTGAAGGGAGGGGAAGGGGAAGGGGAAGGGGAAGGGGAAGGGGAAGGGGAAGGGGAAGGGGAAGGGGAAGGGGAAGGGGAAGGGGAAGGGAAGGGAAGGGGAAGGGGAAGGGGAAGGGGAAGGGGAAGGGGAAGGGGAAGGGGAAGGGGAAGGGGAAGGGGAGGGGAAGGGGAAGGGGAAGGGGGAAGGGAAGGGGAAGGGGAAGGGGAAGGGAAGGGGAAGGGGAAGGGAAGGGGAAGGGGAAGGGGAAAGGGAAGGGGAAGGGGAAGGGGAAGGGAAGGGAAGGGAAGGGAAGGGGAAGGGGAAGGGGAAGGGGAAGGGGAAGGGGAAGGGGAAGGGGAAGGGGAAGGGGAAGGGGGAAGGGGAAGGGAAGGGGGAAGGGAGGGAAGGGGAAGGGGAAGGGGAAGGGGAAGGGGAAGGGGAAGGGAGGGGAAGGGGAAAGGGGAGGGGAAGGGAAGGGGAAGGGGAAGGGGAAGGGGAAGGGAGGGGAAGGGGAAGGGGAAGGGGAAGGGGAAGGGGAAGGGAAGGGAAGGGGAAGGGAGGGGAAGGGGAAGGGGAGGGCGAAGGCCGAGACCGAAGGCCGAAGGCGAAAGCAAAGACAAGGGGAAAGGGAAAGAGACAGGGAAGGGAAGAAATTTAATCAACATGAAACAAGCCCATTTCACGTTTCTATTAGAAGAACTCCAAATACACATGGTACATATATATATATATATATATATATATATATATATATATATATATATATATATATATATATATATATATATATATATATATATACATATATATATATATATATATATATTATATATATACATATATATATATATATATATATATATATATATATGTATATATGTATATATAAATATATTTATACACAGACACATACACACACTCATATGTGTATGTGCATCGTTCAATGCGGAACACCTCCTCTTCTAGTCTTTTGACAATAAGCTTCAAAATATCTATAAATATTTAGATATTAGATTTCGATTAGAACTTTCAAAACTATTTTGGTTCACTTGCCTGAATAACATGAAAAAATATGAATGACTACTTAATGTTTTTTTAAATGTGCTCCAAGAAGCATTTGACCCTTCCATTATGTAATAGTGTTGACTATAAATACGAGTTTTTGTAAAAACTCGTAGTTATAGTTATGGTCTATCTTTTGAATGATATTAAATGGGAAATTATTGTAAAACGCAAACGAATATACAATGTTAAACAAATTGATTAATAATTAGTTATACTTAACCAATATGAACTTTGTGAACTACTTAGGTACATAATTATGAGAAAAAAAATGTAATTCTAAAAGAAAAATAATATTTACAATAGAAAAAAAAAGTGTGGTGTGCACTTTCGGTTTTATAAACGATTTCTCTGTATATTGAATGAACCGTTATATTCCGTAATGTCGGTCTGCCTATGCAACTAAAGCAACTTCTCACTTTTAAGACCTATGTGCAAATAATTTGAAAAATAAATGCTTGTTATGGAGGTTTCAGTTAAAATACGGCATATTATTAAAAAATAATGATCAAAATATATTGATAGTGATTTTATTTTGCACATGGCAATATATTTTGACTACGTTTACATTTTTGAGCTTCATTTGAGAAATATTAAACTTAATAAAATGGTTAAAACAATACGTTTACAAAATATGAAAAAATTCAAGATACTAACTTTTCTTCAGGACTTTGAAATAAAGTTACTTCGTTTAATTTGTGTCAACAATTTCATTAGATGTAAACCACTACATAGAAACAAATAAAAGACCGTTGGACATTAAAACAATTTTTAATATGTCTATTAATTATCAAAAATTTTAATTAAAAACAAATTTTTTTATAACCCTTAATTTTAGAAGATAATTTCTGCTTCAATTTCTCAATCTAATGCACCATCCATTATTTAATTTTTGATCCAGGCACTTATGCAGCATTATAATAATTAACAGCCTATCTATATCCACTGGAGGAAATAGGCTCTCCAATGTGCTATCATTGGAAGTAATGCCTGTAATAGCCACACTAGGCAGGCGGCGTGGCGATCCCAATTCGTAAATACTTCTCATAAACGGCGCTGCTACCCGTCACTGATCTGTAGTATTTTAGAAAAACACTATCATGCTAGTTCTGCTCGTTGATAAACCTGGCCGGGAGCCCCACCCTTAAGCGGCTCTGTTAACAACCCGAGATACTAAGGCGACTGTATTGGGAAATGAGGCTTAACTAGTATTTAAGATATGGTTTTGACGCATGGATGATCAATTTTAGGGAATTTCATGTCTGATACTAAATCGATTGAGGTCCAGTCTAAAATTTTACACTACTGTGTTATTTTATTTAATAAAAGCTTATTCAATATTCCGAAGAGAATTATTTTGTCAATTATGTAAACTTTAAATACTATATCATTTTATGGACAAAAATAACTTTACTAATTAATTTACCAAGTTGTCTTTTTTATTTAATTTTTTCGCTTCAGTCTGAATTAAACAATTATTTGCTTAATATCATACCAACGTTTATTGATTTGAAATCATTTGAAAAAGTCCTTTTTTGTCTGGTTCGTCATTTTTATATTAAATCGATGTAACAATCATTAGCGTTTTAAAACTGATCCTTTAAATGCAGGATAATGGTATTATCTTTATTACAACTATTTCTTTTCTGCGTAGGTATTTATTGCTTAGGTATCTCCTTCTTTTATGTATATCCTAGGTTTAAGCGCTATATTGGGCCAATTTTTCGTTTTGTAAAATTATTTACTATAAATTTAATAGTTATAATTTTTCGCCAAAGCTTTTCAACAAAATTAATGCTATTTCTTTCTTTTGTAGGTTTTTTTTATTCCGCATCTCTTTCTTTTAAATATAGGCTACGTATAAGTGACATCAAGGGCCAATTTATTTTAATTTTGTAAGGTGTCCATTTGAAATAAAATTATATATCTTAATTCTTAGTCGAAAACTAAGGCTATGGAAAAATCACTATTATTGCATTTCCTACTTAAAAAATAACATAAAGCGATGTGATTCGCTCGTTATTCCCTTTGATAAGAAGATAGTGGTAAAACATATAATTAAATACAGGTTCGATATTTTTTTCTGACATATAATTAAATATTTTTTCTCTCATCAATCTTGCGTAGTACCTAAGTGTTTCACATTGTTTAACTATTTTCTATTCGCAGGAACTAAATGTGATTTTTATTCGGTCTACGGCGTGTTAAGTGGCGTCAGGAATGTGTGTGAGGAATTTGGCTAAGAAAAGAAATGAGAATTCGGCGATCGGTTGTTCACAGTTCGCATTGGTGTCTAATACTGGCCGAAGGTTCATACATTCTCATGTCTTTGTGGCATTGTGAGTTGGCAATTAATGCCTGCTTTTTCAGATGGAATCGAGTACCGGGCTATGAATGGACCAGTCCTAAATTTGGTGGTGCTTACAATTTGTTATTTATTTATATGTATACAATATATGCCATAGTTTCTAATAAATATGGATAGTACAGTAGTAGATATAAATTTTGATAAGTATTCAAAATAAATTTCTTTTTTACTTCATAATTATTCTTAATTACTTTAGTCTTTAAATCTTATTACTAGATATGCGTAATGTGAAACGATGTTATAGTTTTCGACTTAAGTTTTATTAATTATGAAAATGTATTTAAATATATCACCAATTTTTTTGGCTTTTTCCCGATATTACATTTAATTATATATATTAATTGTTTATTGCGAATTTCAATTATTGTTACACTTCTCTCTGATACTGAATCGTATTATACATATGCCATTTTAAAAAATCAATATATTTGTAAACAATAATTTGTTTGACAAAGCCTTAATAAATAGAAACTGTTATTTTAATTTACAATTCATTACAATTTCGATTCAAAGTTCTAGATAGTAGAATAATCAATTTAACCAAAGAAGTATTGGGATTCTGTACCTTAAAAAGAATAAAAGGAAACCTTAAATCATTTGTGTGTCCATCCGTCTGTTCACTAGTTACAGCCGTTTTTTGCGAAAAACCGTCTGACTCAGAAACTTGCAATTGACGACAATCTTAAAATATATTAACATGCATGTATTTTAACATAATATTCATATGAAATATTCACTATCAATAATTATCCGATTTTTCTCTCTCACGTATCGTGCGGTACGTCATATGAAGTAGTAAGTAAAAAGAATTTGATAAATATTTTTTAGACCTTCCGAAAAACAGTTCCAGAGATATGGTAAAAACATTTCTCTAAAATATATTTAGGATTCTAAATTTTATACTTTTTAAAAATTATACGTACATATATACATATACATATATATATATATATATATATATATATATATATATAAATATATAATTTTTTTTTTTATTTACAGATAGAAATAATTTTCTCTTGTATGTTTACATGTGCCTTAGAGTGCGCAATCCCTGTATCTGTTATAATTTACCTGTTTACAAATTTGCCTCTAACAAATAATATTACTTGAAAGGCTCCAATTAAAATAGAAAATAATCCTTCATTTATCCACTGAACGCAGATATCCTTCAAACGAACATGTTTCAGAACAAGTGTCAGTCTAAGGAAAGAGGAAAAGCGTTAACCTACTGGTTTGCGTGGGAATCGGATGTCATGTTTGAACAACAAATAAACTAATCGAGAAAACGTATTTGATCCTATGTCATTAAGCATATGGAATGCTACAGAAAATGTAGAGATTTCGCCTGTAGTCATTAGTCGATTCCTCAGCCTTGATAAAGAACATAATGCAAATTGCTGGGGTTTGGAGTTTGTTAGATATACTTAAACTGAAAGAAGTATACAAATCTGTTATCTGATATCATTGCTTATTACTGAGTATAAAAACCAATATGCCTCGGGTTACACATGTGTGTTACATAAATTATATGTACAATTAATTGTTGATGAAATTCACATAATGTCGATTAATTTCTTGGAATTGAAGTTTAATCACCCGTTTAGATTCAATTAGCATCACGAAAATATGTGACGAAAGTAACACACTTGGAGAAGGTGAGTTGAGCATTAGTGGGCAGTTAATTTTAGAAACAGTGTATTTAGAGTCGTTTAATTTTGTTAATGGGCATCCAAAAATGTTTTCTTAGCGAATAGTTTCATATGGTGTATTTTATTAACCAGTGAGATTTGCAGTTAATAATTAATCATGTCGTGATCATCAACAGGGTTGGTGCCATTTAAGATTTCGTACCTCTGAATAACAAAAACAGGACCGTTTTATTATAAATTTGTAGTCGGTGTCCCTGCCTGTTTAGAACCTTTTTCTGTAAAGTTAAACTTATGGTT
The DNA here is from genome assembly GCA_039881145.1 of Druceiella hillmani. Taxonomy (NCBI): domain Eukaryota; kingdom Metazoa; phylum Arthropoda; class Insecta; order Lepidoptera; family Hepialidae; genus Druceiella; species Druceiella hillmani. The sequence continues at coordinate 36,608,958 of JAYKKI010000006.1, forward strand.
TTTTAAAATTCAAGTTTTTTATTCCTTGCATGAATAATATGTGGTCTTCCGAATATCACGTATTTTTATTCCAACTTACTCACCAAAATACTACACTTTAATATGGAATCTTAAAGGTTGGTTTGAAGGAAGGTTTTAAGGCACAAATAAAAAAAAGTATGAAAAACATTCATTCAGAATTTTATATGGAATTTAAGTTTGCTGCTATGTTGCTATATTTGCTTCTGTCGTACCAAAAAAAAAATGTAAATTTAATGCATATTTCGTTAGTTGTTTTGATGTAATATAAGTAAATAAACATACTGACGTATAAGTCGAAGGATTAAATGTTTCAAAAACGCTCAGTTACTAAATGTAACTAAATGTTACTTATATAACTGAGTAGAACTTATATGACTAAACTAGCGTGACCCGTGCGAAGTCTTCGCATTATTTATTCCATTATGAAGCTCAGATGACAGATCAAACAAATATTTTACTAAAATTTACATATAGAGGCGCAAGTATCAAAAGCATTGAGCTAAAGCGCCACTTCATTTATACGTGAGTGGATTTGAAATTAAACAAAAATTTTACCGACCGTCAATCATATTGACGTTGAGCCGTTAGATGGCAGCATTGCTGTTTTGTGTATATAATTTTAATAATTAATTAATTTGCAAAAACAATAGCAATAATAAATTTATTAGTTGTAGATGCCGGTAGAGCAAGCAATTATCTATAAAATGATATATAATTTATGTGGATTAGTTGTGAGGTTTTTTTCTAAAAAGGGAGAGTAACATCTTAACCTTAGCGTATTAATATATATGATGATGATGAAAATAAATTATTCAACTCAATTTAATAAATCAAAATTGATTGCAGGTATTCAATTAATTTCTAATTTTGCACACTGCTTATTACGTTTTTATTCCATTATGAAGCTCAGATGACAGATCAAACGTATTAATATACAAACGTATTAATATGCGTATTAATATACATGATGCTCAGAACAAAACTTTCAAAAACCATTGCATTTTCCTCTCTAGTTTATTTCCAACTGACCGTCACATTCTCTATAGTGTTGGACCCAAGTATAAAAATAAAAATGACATCTTATTGAGAACATGAATTCACGAAATACATAAAAGTTTTATTTAGATCGTTAATCAAATAAATCAGAAATTATTTGGTCCGTGAAGTGTGATTATTTTTCAGAATAGCTGCAAATGCCTACTTCTGTGAAAGTCCTCGAATCAGCCAAATGAAACAAAATGCAGATTGTATTCCGTTATGTCCTTTTCTCATGTATACGTACATACACTCATTAATGAAATTCACAGGAAACTCAGGAAAAACCACATAAAAACGTAGAGCGAAAAAAAATCGTTTAAGTATTATACAATGAATGCCAATATCTTTTCAGTAACGGCTACAAACAATATTATTATAATAATGATATAATGATATTGTTTGTAGAAATTTCTAAAAAGTTATGTCTTTAAATAGATTGTCATTGGTTTTTTCTTACTAAATTTTTTTATATATTAAAAATGGTATATTACGCGTTTATGAAGATAGAATTTTAATTTTTTATTATTCTTACAAATTATACACAATTTTTTCTGTTTCATTATACTCAATTGCCGAATTTTCTAGTTTCTTGTATTCAAGAAAGTGCTAGTTTTTTTAAAAATTGTATCCTGTTTCCGTAAAGCTGGGCTTATTTCCGTGGGTTTCTTTTTCTTCCGAAAAAATAATTAATTTGTGAAATGTTGGCCTTCTAAACCTATTGATCGTGTCATGTTCAACGACAAATTTTACAAAGTATTTTCTCTTTATGAATTTTTCAGCTTTTTTAATCATATTGTTATTTTGAAAAAATAAAGTGAAGTGTTCCAACAATTTTTTCTCACTTCTTAACGTTTTAGTGTTCCGGAGCTTCAACCAGGTATGACTATTCCTATTACTGTCTCATTTTTGCACCTATTGAATTAAAATTGTGTGCAAATAAAGATTCAAAATCAATTATAGTGTAAAAAAACAATTCCAGGCAAATGAAAGGAAAAAAGCAACAAAATTTCTTTTGTCACTTTCATTCTTATTTAACTTATGATATTGTTCGAAAAGTCTGAAAAAAATGTTGAAATTTATTTCTTCCATTCTTTTTGGAAAACCCTTTTCATATTATGACTAACATTTATTAAAGTGAAGAGTTGTTATTGTTCCATCAGAGCACAATTTTAAATGTGCATGATTTTCTAACATTTAACACTTAGAAAGCTAAGGATAATGAATCGTATTATTCAGGTATCTAATATACTTTTAGCCTGTTTTTTATTATTCGTATATTGCTGCAACACACTTTCTTACATAAGTCGTAAATTTTTTTTCAGCTTTGTTTTTAGATATATTAATTCGTTTATGATTAAATACCATTCCATTATCAGCCTCGGGCACCATTGACATAATAACCATTCTATCACATAAATTTTATAAGTGGTTTTAATGTCGATATAAATATGATTATCTCTATGAATAAAAGTATTATACAAATTTTATAAAATTGCAATATTTAGTATAACAAATGCAATATATAATTTAAACAAAATGATAAAATGTTACATTAGATTATGCGGGTATATATTTATCGTAATCGAGAATGGCACAAATGCTGTTTATTACTTTGTGTTTGAGTTTATTAGTTTCACAAGCATGAGTTTTTATTATCAAGAGCATACATAGGTCGCCGTTCCATATATTAGTACGAAGGCACGGAACAGTACTTATTAAATTAGAAACTAAAGAAAATTAAAATATTTTGCGTAGGTGTTTTCAAGAATGCTTTAAGGTTTAAAATAATAATTTAAGTGTACGTAAACTTATCTTAATGTTTCATTTAAATCTTATTTACTTGTTTAATTTTTTTTTAAATGGTTTATTTTTTTTTCTATTTATTTTGTTCGTCGATTGTGTTTCCATGAAAAAATACTCGGTTTCCGTTGACGATGCTCAATCAAACACATTTTTTTAAAATGATAGAAGTAGGCACACTTAAGCGAGCTTTATTCTTAGCAACCTTAAAAAATCCATTCCCTTCGTTTTTCAATACAGCTTGCGGTTGGGCCATTAAACGAAATCCAGTGTCGTTAGGCAAGTATGGACTGACCGCTTCCACCCACAAAGGCTTTCCATATCCTTTGATTCGCTATGTGTTTCTTTCTCGTTTATTTCCATATTTTGCCGCCTTATGAAGTCGGTTGTTATTTTATTCATAGTAATGGGTGTCCTCGCTAGCCCTGATACAAAAAGTAGGCAATTGAATGGGAAGGAATATTTCCTTTGGATATTTAATGCTAAATAATCTATTATCTCTTGACGGTAATGGCCTTCACAACCGTTTAGACTAAATGGTTTTAATGTTTAATAAAGATTAAATATTGGGAACTCTTGAAAGATATTGGCATATTTAGAGACATTACTTTTAGCTATATCACAGGTCATCCTATTAATCCAATAAAGGTTTCTGGCACAATAACCTCATTTCAAATTCATATATTTTTTAATCTATTGAAATGTAGCAAATAAATTTTTCGATCAATACCATCAGGAATTAAAAAATCTTGTCTTGAAAGCAGTTAATGAAGCATAAAAATCGGGTGCTGCTGTTTCTATCGACAAGGACGAAATTTGCGGGTGGTAACTTCTCCTCGGACCTCGTTAGTATGAAACAACCCATGTTTTCGAGCGAGTGTTAGTTCACTGTTGCTCGTCGTGTGAGTTAGTTCATTGAGTGATTCTTTATTTCATTCACAATGCAACCTGAGATGTATTATAACTGAGTTCACTGTAATCACAGAATGCACTAATCCACACGACGGGTAACAGTGAACTCGGTAGCCCTAGAAAAAAAAATTGTATCATCCCGGCTCTCTGCTCAGGGTAGCGCAATTCTGACAATGTGCATTTGAGAACTTGAACCGATCTATCGAACAATAGCACATTGTTTTTTTTTACTCTTGCACTGTCTGTTAAGTAACTTGTAACACCCGCGTCAGTTTTTGTATTCACATGTGACCATCTATATCGTATTATAAGACGTCGTCACGTCAAAAAATGAAAGGATTAGCAGCGTTCGCAACATTGAATTAATTAACCTAAGAGCACATAAAATAAGCAAATGCTGTGTTATATTTATGTCACATATCCCGACACGTGAAAATTCTCCAATATAAACACACTGACCTTATGGCAAAAAGACCTGATGAAAAAGCTAATTCAAGGTGATATAGTAATTTTAAATTTGCTCTGCCACTCATACGGGGTCTATTTTTTATAGTTAATTTTTGTCATCAGCCATACTTTAATATTGCAAGTCTTCCGCAATGTTGTATATCCAAATTTCGTATGTAGGTTTCTACATCGTCGAACTATCACTATGTCGGACGTTTCATTACATCTTTTGGTATGTAGTTGAGCACATTTTTAGATAAGCGTTGGTAATCTATTCGTAGTATGTAACCCAGACATCAATCTTTGAATCTCTAAGTCATTATAAAGTAGTTTTGTGGAGGTTGAATTTAATTTCACATTAATTCGTATTATTTAGAAAACTTTTTCCAAAATTCACTAATAGTTTTGCACGATTTGCAACGACACATAAAGTCTGCTTGTGTATAAAGTAATCGTTTCACTTATCCTGCTTTATGCCATAGGCACGTATTTATCCACGTACAATATCTATGCACAATTTACTCTTCTTAAAATGGCAGGTATGAGTAGGATAGAGTTCGTTCTTACTGAGGGCCTATTCGAATTGTGTGGTCACCTTGCACGCATGAGCGACTTCAGTCTTCGAAAGAGGGAAAACGTATACGTGAGTTGCAGTTTTTATGGTATATATATATGTATTAAAATGCCATCTCATTGCATGTGACATTCCAACAGATAGGTGGGACGGTATTGCGCAACACTGAGAAAAGAGGCGTAACTCTTTGAACAGCTTTACAAGAACTTTCGAGGAAAAGAAACACCAAGACCTCGACACAAAACACCTTTTAAAAACAACCACCAAAGCCTTCATACCATTATACACAAAACTCACCGTGTCATTTGCATTGAGTTCCATATAATACAGCGTTGAAAAGAAAATTTGGCTGTGCTTGTCATCTTCACTATCATTATCGGAGTTAACAGGGTTCGCTGTCGATGGATGTGTCAAGGAGGATATCAGAGTTTATGCTTATGACATTAGAGCCGACACACACAATGTATTTATAATTTCTTATTATGGTTTTATAAACGTAAATGTAAATTAAAACGATCGTAGTGGCACCGTGCACTCAATGCAATCAGAATTTCAGCTGCACCAGTTTTATCTTTAAATTGCATGTCGAATGCGTTATTGCTATTGGCGTAGGGAACGGTATTTTTATTTTGGCAAAGGCATTTCGAATACATACGCGATTTTATTTAAACCATAAATAGCAACGCTGTTATAAGCCTGGTAGCTCAACTTGTCATACGGTTGCGGTGAAACAGAGCTGTGCATAAAGGTCATTTCTATGTTAGAGTGTTCTATAAAAGGGGAAATGAATGGAAATTAAAAGAAAATATATTTATTTCAAAAAAATTTAATTTATTGTGCAGTTTATGAAATAGTAATATTTGGTGAACTGAAACGATTCACATTTTTTAACATTATGAGTTTTATACATTGTGATATGGTTTTTTAACATTACATGTTTTTTATATTGCAGATATAAGTAAATCAAAGAAAAATTTTAATTTGTGTGGACAGTGTAAAACAGGCTAAGTGCAGTGAACCATTGCGTGAATACATACAAGAATAGATGTATATCAGTCATTTAGATACCCTTAAAACTTTTGGGTCTAAAGACTCATAAAAAATTTTATTGCAGAAATAAAGTAAATTATAAGAAATATATTTTGTTTGAAAAATTTTAGCGGAAGAAATTTATATAAATCATTATTCGTTCGTTGTTAACACTTACAATATTAATTAAATAGATGGTTTTTCTACCAAAAAATATTGTCTCCGTAATGCATTTCTGGCGTGGTTTTTAAGATCATTTTCTCAAAAACCACATGAAGAAACTCAGATATTTTACAAAGATTTTATGAAATCACATTAAAAAATACTGCACATAACAATTTAAATTTTTCCCCAAAATATCTACAATTAAATCTGAAATTCTCTTTCTTTGACTTTATAGGTTTTTTATCGTCAAATGGTTTTAGAGAAGAGGTCCCGTTGTATACATACAGACAGACAATGAATTTATTCTTGAAGTGTCCACTTATTTTAAATTTTGTTATGGAAGACCAACAAAAATTACATTTTATTATTTAAAAAAATATCTATTTTATTTCGGTAAGGGAATGTTTTGAATTTATAAATAAGTGAACGTGTATTTAAAAAAAAATATTTATATACCCTAAAGAATTTTTTCACATACGTTAATTTTTAAAGGCGACAAAACATCTTAATAACATTTTCACTATCCTACAGTCCACTCAGGGTAATAGTTAGCAATTTGAAATCCAATCCCTGCGATCGTATCACTTACGTGTAAATGAAAAATTATAGTGGCTTTTCATTCTTTCCCAGACAATTTTCTTTTAAAATGCTTTAATCTAGAACAGCTATAAATTTTCTTTATAATATTTTCTCTATTCTACGGTTCATTTTGAGTAAGAGTTAATACTTTGAACTCCGATCTCTGGGATCTTATCACTTACGTGTAAATATAAAATTACGGTTGCAATCCATATTTTTCCCAGACAATTTTCTTTTCAAATGTGTTATTCTAGAATAGCGATAAATAACGTTAATAATATTTTCTCAATTTTATAATTCATTTCAATTAACAGTTAAAACTTTGACCTCCGATCCCAGAGATCGTATCACTTATGTGTAAATGAAAAATACGGTTGCAATACATTTTTTTCCCTTACAATTTTATTTTTTAATTTTTTCATCTTGATGAGCTATGAATTATGTTTGTAATATTATCACCTTTCTATAGTCCATTCAGGATAATAGTTAGCACTCCGATCCCTGCGATCACATCGCTTACGTTTAAATGACAATTTACGGTTTCTTTCTATTTTTTTCCCGAACGATTTTCTTCTAGCTGTGTTTAGTTTCCGCTCTTTTTAACTCAAAAAAAAATTGTTTCGAAGGAATTAAAATTTTTGCAGTCTAAAAAATAAGTTCAGGAATTTGTGTCGTGTATATTTTTTTGAAAAAAAAAACTAATACATATTTATGCAGTAATTTCATGCACTCATGTAATTATGTTTGTTTTTCATTTTTATCAGCTGCTAGTAAAATTCTAAGGTACTTAAAGGTTATTTATTTTCTTAATCTTTATTATAAAGGAGTTGTTTTGAGGATTCTTTAATTTAAATGTTTAATTGTTATAATTTTATTATGTATAATTATTATGAAGAGAAAGGATTTCAGATTTGGAAAACAAGTCATTGGATACTTCGTTCTTATTATCGTTATTGTATCTACTAAAAAAAATTACTTAGGTTTAAACATTTATAATTAACCGTTTAGCATTTTTACAACATGATTCTTTAGTATTTGTTTTACTTGCTACTTTCTTTAATTATTCTAAATTTTCACACTTTTTCCTAAATCTAATCATGTTCAATAGTGTTAGCTGAGGGGTCTGATATCATCGTCTATGTCATGGGTTATTGTCGTTGTATGATAGCCCGGACAGTATTCGTTTCCGGAACTGGGTCGTTGAAACATTTTACGTGACTTTGTATAAGAATGAATCGGTAAATCGCTCGTCGGGTGTTGATCTCATTAGTGTTCTACACCAAATAATTTTGGTTACATAGCTCTGATTTTAGACATATTATATAATGGGTTGAGATTATTAGTGATTATAAGGGTTTTTTTAACATTATGGTATGTTCGCTTGAAAGGATGGAGAGCATTCACGGTGATTTATCAAGTCGATAGACCCCTACCAAGACAGTTCGTTTCACTCTAAATCTAACCCATATTTCAATTTTCAAAGATTCCAATTTAAAGTGTCTTAAAAGGGCAGCATTCAGCAGCAGAAACAAGGGCAGCTTTCTTTTGGGGGTTTCTTTTATTTGAGAGAAACTTATTCACATCGTTCTAACAAGTGTTCGTTAAATATTTTCTCAAGCTAGAGTATTCAGAGAATATATTTCAGGCAATGATTGATGAAACTTGGAGCTGTCAAGTGAAGTTTGTTTTCCTATATCTCGCATCCATAGAACTGCGTAGTTTTGATTTTGGGATATTCTGAATTTCACTCTGTCAGTTTCTGTTGTTGGTACATCTGTTACGGGAAAGTTGCCCTAGTCTTGAAATTTGAAAAAGCGACGACATTTTCCTTTCCCCCTGCATTGAACATCATATTTAGATAATATAAGTTAAAAGGTGTCAGAATATAATGTGGGAGGAATACCTCGAAGCGGAAATCTGTGACGCCTGAAGATCTTTGGTACATTTATAGTCATGCATATATAGCGCACCTGAACATATTTACGTCATAACGATTATTAGAAATGCAGCACGTGGTCGCTGTATTTAGACGCATAATCACTTGAAAAGAACATTTGTGGTTAGTGTTTGCTTTTAGAAATCTTAATTTTCGTGAGCGTTCTCAGAGCACCCTAATGGACTAGGATTCCTGAAACGCTAAGAATATGCATTGGGAGGAAAAGTCCAATAATGATATCGGAATGCAACTTCTCTTGCTACTTGGGAAATTACATTTCTTTAAATGTAAAAATAGTCTAAACATTCAAATAAACTTTGCTTCTTCCAAAATATATTTGCATCATAATCGTCATGACATACGCAGTATTTCGAAAAAAAGTACACAAAGTTAAAAATATCGTTGTCTTGTGCCGAGCAGATTTGTGAATATTAATGAGCTTACGCTGAAAACCGAGAACATTAATATTGGAAAAGCTAAAATTTGAAAGTTTATATTTCAGTGGCCTAATATTCTTGTTATTGAAAGTTTAAATATAACTACCCTGAGTTTTTTATTTAAAATATTAGAGGGTGAAAATATTGAAAATATTTCAAACCAACATTTTTAAGTAAATATTAAACGTGTAAATTTACGTATGCAAGGGATTTTCTCGTGTTTATAGCTTGATACTATCATAACGCAATCTATCTATCCCTTTATATAAGTATTTCTCTAATACTCAATGAAATGAATCGCTTGCCCTACGGACTTTATATCGAAAATACTAACAAATGCACACATAAATGCCTCATAACCCGGCCGAGTGCGCAGGCGCGTGTGCAAAGTATTTTCGAAGTTGGGTTTATTTTTCTTAATTTTTGGGGCCTTATTTGTAACAAGTACCTTATGTAATTTGATTAATTATAAATAAATAATTTACGTTTAAGAAGTTTCATTCAAATGCATGAATTTCCAAGCAATCTTTCATTTTCTATGTTTAGTGTTCACTTAAAATATAATTAGTGCGTAGTAAGTTATTTTTGTTGAAGTTGGTAATTAAAGTGAAGCTTCATAAAGGACGTTTAAAAAGGCGACCTGAGTAGAATTGAAACGTCACGAATGCGGCAATGAAACGCTCCTCATTCGCTGAGCAGCGGGTACTGTTGCCCTCATGAGCGCGTTTCTACGCTTCTACCTCCGTTCTATCTCTCTCTCTTTATATATATATATATATATATATATATATATATATGTATATATATATATGTATATATATATATATATATATATATATATATATATGTATATATATATATACATATATATGTATATATATATATATATATATATATATATGCATTAATGCGCGGATGCATGCGTACTTGTATTTATTAGTTGATGTGGTTAATTAATATTTTCATATATTATTATTATTCACTGGTTTACATGATATAATTGTAGCTATCAATTATTAACTATTTAAGATTAAGTAGCACCATATTTATAACTAAAAATGAGGAATTAAAGACTAATATAAAAAAGATTAAACCGACTTCAAAATGTAGGTTGGTGCACACACTACTTGAAATAAAGGAATAAATAATAAATAAAAATGCGATCAACGAAAAAGGAACAAATAATAAGTAATAAGCAGCTAAGTCATGTCAAACCTATCACTTGGCTGGTACCAACCTAAAAGAAATTTGTTAACGTGCCTACTTAGGTTAGGTTAGGTTACGTTTGATTTGGTCTTTGGATTGATTTTGTGCATATAATATAATACTTATTATTTCTTACTTTTTAGTTAATCGTATTTTTTATTACTTATTTCGTTACTTTAAGTAGTGTATACACTTATCTACATTCTGAAATTAGTCTAACCTTTTTATATTACTTTTTATTCACGTAGTGTTTCCTTCACGTGTAAAAAAAACGTTGCTTTGGAAATTAATTTGACAATTTTACTACAAATATATTTAGTGGTGTCTGAAGTAATTGTGTATATACATACAAAATTACACGCCGAATTGGGTTTATTGTTTGAAGTGGGTTAAAAAAGAACTAATGCCTGAAAGCATTCAAGTTTTTATTTACTTCGAACGACGTTTACCTGTAAAGTTAGAAGTTGAAGTGAAGGTTAAAATGGCCGTACGAATGTTTCAGTACAAAAAAGTGTAGATCAATCTCAGTAAAGTTTCTGGATTCGATTGAGTAACTAACATAAATTATCTAGAAAATATACCACATGTATGTTTTCTAGATAATCTATTTTATTCACGAGTTTCGTGTCAAGGTTTGGGAAGCAGAGGTAGCTTTAGTTTAGTAGAGGAAACAGGCGTACTTGACGAAGGTAGTCCTAATTGTTACCAAAATAACCGTTAAATTAGTATGCGTTAAAATATACAATAAGTAAAATAACATAAAAAAGAGAAATAAAAGCGACTAAATGCGTGTCAGATCGTGTACGGTGCAAGATTATGTAGCTGTATTTAACTCCTGAAATTGTTGACGTAAGTTGAGAGAAATAATTTTATTTCTGCTATCGGATCAAGTGCTTGCACGTTGCTTTTAAACGCGTCGTTGTAAAATTAGAGGGGGCTATACGCCCTCCCTACCCCTGCCCCGGGTGGAATATTGAAGTTTGAAATTGAAAATCCGTCAAATAAAATTACCAATTGCGTTTGAAGATCCCGTTCACATTTAGGATCAAATCAGCGTTTAAGGATCCATAATATTTTAATTAAATAATTTATAAATATGAATTTTTCACAATGTAAATATATTGCCTTTTATATTTTTCATGGGCGGAAAAAGATGGTGCACGTTTCAAAAATTATAAAATCTAAGATATTTGCTACAGTTTTACTTTTAACCATCTAGTCTTATTTTATTAAACTTGTATTATTCATGATTTTTGGTTCAGTAGTTTTGGAAATTAGCCTTTCCCCCAGACTGGAATGATCTATTTTTGCACATTTTCCATAATATTTTTTCAATATTCAGTTTAAAATTATGAAACACGAAGTAAAAAAAATGGATAATATATTTATCTACTTTCTGATTTTTACAGGAATATTCTTAAAGTATCAATTAACGCAAAATACGTCGATTAATAAGGTGTTACTATGCAAATTTGAAGTGAATTTTTGTGTTTGAAGATGTTTGTGTGCAGCCAAAGAAAAGACACAATTGGCAAGTGAATTACGAATGCTTTATTATCGTTTTAGGGTTTCGAACCTAAAAAGGAAAAACCTTTATGCGATCACTCACATGTTGGTGCATCTGTCCGCTAGAGCCGTATTTCTCAGAAACTGCCTTAGCCTTGAAATTTAGTATGAATGTTAAATACGTTAACCCTAAAATGTTTTAAAAACAAAATTTTTAAGTTATCGTGATAGTTTATACCAAAAATTATACTAATGTAGCTATAGCAAAATCTTCAGAAATTAACATATCACTAAATGTGAGATTCCTGCAACAATCGCAATTTTAGCAAAACTAAGTGCGTTTCTTTCCAAAAAGCATTAATTCAACTAAGATTTACCTAAATTATTCACAAATCAATATCTATGAGCCTAAACACACAAAATATGTATAGACAAAATGAGTGCTAGACAGAACGCCTCTATGTTGTGCATGCCACATATTTCCTCCACATATTTATAAAATCAAAAGTACAAAATCCATGCAAAATATTGTAATTGTTCGAATAAAACAATTTTATACTCGCTTCATCAGCGTTTTTTTCGTAATCAAAATCTGATCTGCAGTTAATGAGAACTTGAGCAATAGACGATAATTTATAAAAAAAGTCGAAATGAAAGAGATTGTGGGTAATTACAACCCAGCCTCAGTGAGACTGGGTTAGTCTCGTATATGAATATAAAGTGGATACATTTTATACATTGGTTACCCGCTTTTCCAGGAAAAGAAATTGTTTATTTATTATGCTATGGTTTTTAAAAACATGGTATTTTTAAATCATTTTTTTATTTTTATTGTCTCAGTAGAAAAAAAACCATAAAAAGAAAGTGACGGTATTGAATGATTGCGAAACATGACACAGTTTTGACAAAAATGAAAATTCCTATGTATCAACATTATTTTCCATCAAACGGAAATAATAAACTATGAGAATATTTGGTACGTAAAATATTCCATATTCCCATCTATCGCTAACTTTTCATGAAAATGACGACTCAGAAATTAATTTTATACAATCGGTGAAAGTTGTATTTTTTAATTAAAAACCACGAAGTGTTTTATCATTATATACAATTTTGCAATCAGGTAATTATTTATTTTTAATTATTTTGTATTTATAAAAATTTAGTATCCAAAATTATTATTAATAACGAAAAATATCATAACGAAAATATAAAATGGTGTAACAATTTTGTTTGTACATCCCCCAAGAGATAATTCGTTTATAAAATAAATTGCAACAAGCTATTGAGCGGAAAAATAAATTGATTCGTCAAATTCGATTCTCGCCTGAACGAAATAAATTAATCTATGGCCAAAATATATCCTGCATGCTACACCACGGTCTAGCGTCCTTGACGGAAAATATATCTTTGAAAATAATGATTTTCCATTAATGACATTCAATTAGGTGTTGTAATTGTTTCCCATATCGGTGTTTAGGATAGAATCCTATACCATTTTAGCGTTACTATCTAATAACTCCAAAATTTTATTAATTCGAAGTGAAAATAAATTTGTGGAAATGTGCCGTCACTACCTATTACAAACTCATTCGAGTTTCCAAATAATCTATAAATATTTACTCAAACGTAAAAATTGTCAATTTTATTATTTAGGCTTCATCAAATAGAGTCTACAATTACAAATGATGGAAATAAATAAAAATTATTCCGTATTATAACAACGAAGCAAAACTTTATGTATCCTCGTAACCATTCAGTTGGTATCATCCAGAAAAATAAGTTTATTTTTATACATTTTCTTGTTGAAAATATATACATAAGCTTAAAAACGGATATTTTAATGTTTAAATTAGATTTACGATCTTGTAGCCTTGTTCATGTCTTTTTCCGTCGATCTATTAATATTATTGCAAAATATTACTAAAATTTTGCCACTTGTAATAATGAAAACCGAAGTTATGAAATGTGTTCCATGGAACTTTTAGAGCTTAAAACAAGCTTATCTATACCAAAATTCAAAGTGGAAACGTTCGTTTGTTTGTTTATTCGCATTAATCTCTGAAAACACATACGCAATTTCAAAAATTATTTTGTGTCTTAAATCCCATACTTGAAACAAGATTATAGGCTATTTGTGGAGGCATAGTAGTAATGAAACGGAAAACTTTGTTTTCTTGTTTGTTTGCTTTAGCAGACTAGAGAAGGGGCAAACAACATAAGTCAGGGTTTACCGCTTAAACGGAACAAGGTATAGGGAGACCTGCTTTTTTACTGATTGAATATCCTGATTATTCTCGACGATATACCTCCAACCCTAACAACTAATGTAGTTTGGCGAACAAAGCGAAGCGTTTTGTTAACACAGTTTTAAAATTGATTTTGTATAGAATTTCGATGTATTTGATTTGAGAAAAATTGTACACATAATCAAAATAACTGTATATGAGTAAAATTAGCGAGCGAAGCTAATTATTAACGTAGGGTTTCTGAAGTACTAGTACAATATTTTTATTTATGTCCGTGATTGTTATACCTAAATTGTCAGCTCAAAACGTGCAATTATAATATATATATATATATATATATACATGTATATATATATATATATATTATATATATATATATATATATATATATATATATACATATATATATATATATATATATATATAAATGTATATATATATATGTATACATTTATCCGATTGACGTAGAAAGTTTAAATTTGACATATTAATAAAACATTAATCCATAAATACATAAGTAGCTAAAACTTAAAATTATTAATTTTGAAATTTTTTGCAGGTAAACTTGACATTTAATTTTTTTTTTAATTCCAATGTAGTGTGCGATATCGTTGGAAAGGGCTAATTTTAAAGGTTTCAAAGATATTTTTTTCATAAATTTATGTATTATATCTTCAAAGATATACAGAAAAATATGTACAACCACGTTATTTCCGAAATTACTCTAAAAAAATTATGGCAAAAATACTGGTTTTTAGTTGCCTACCCAAAAGTTGTAGGATAATTATAGCGATGATTCTCGGTGTTATAATTTTTAAAATATGCACCGCGTTTTACTCGTGTGGAAAATATAGTATGCAATATATTTAAGTGTTTCTATGTTCGCAACCGATTTCCAAAGAAACAGTACGACTTAAAAACTTTAAATTTGGCTTAATATCTATTATAATCTTATTCATTCACATATTTTGCAATAATTAGCATTTTCAGTATTTATGTAAGAATTAAAAATGGGGTAAGCAAATATCTTAAATTTTTTTCAAACTTTTTACATCAAATGGGATATTATGTAATAGAGCTTGTCAAAAGGAATATAGATATATTTTTAATGATTTTAAATTGTTTATTCAAAAAGATTTACCAAAAAAAATTATGCAATTAAGTCTTATCATTTTTTAAACAAGAACCACTTTTTCCCGCCTACGAAAAATATGGTAAACAATGTATTTATATTGTGAAAAATTAATATTTGCAAATAATTTAGATAAAATACTATGTACGTTTAAGTTTCATAAATGCCTAAATGCTTACGGAACCAAGTGCGGGTTCTGTTTGTGTTTGACAAGTTGTTTTATAAAGCGGTGCATAGTTCGAATATTTCTGGCAAACTTTGGTAAGCTGGCAGGTTCTGATGTCAAAAACGAAAAAAGATAAAGCTTTATGGGATACTACCTTTTATGCGCGGTATGCTCACGTGATATTTAAACATTTCGCCTCCTCCATCTCTCTCTTCACCTCGTGAAAAAATGTTCCGTCCCTCAGAATTTTCGGCCTGGTCGAAATACTTAGATGCCATGTAAATATACTCAAGGGTAAATTATTATTTATACCTACTAGACTATAATTTATCAGCTTTTAGCGTCAAACACTTTTGTAGCTAAATATATTTATTTGCCAATAGTAATACTTATTTGTATTAGGATTCATAATTTTTCGTAATAAATATTCATGAATATGATCATGAATATTTATTATTATTCATATTTTCATATTATTATTCATATTATTCATTATTATTCATCAATAATCATTTTAAATACCATTAAAATTCTTAGTTTATGTTACCTAAGCATTTTAATGGATGATTATAGATGTATTTTGGTGCAAATCTTTCCTGTTGCTGTGGTACGTTTTTCCTGGGCGGACGTAATCTTCTTAGCGTTGATATTTACTGCTCTGTTTTTGTAAACGATACAGCAATTACATAAGATCTGCCTTTTCAACTACCATTTATGTCATTTAACAAACACATTCTCTAAAATCCTTTAAGTCGTTTAAGCGCGAAAGAAAATCAAAAAATAAAAATGAACAATGTTTCACTTTTATTATATTATTATATTAGACAGAAATTACACACACAAACACACATATACACACACACACACACACACATATATATATATATATATATATATATATATATATATATACATATATATATATATAGCTCACCATAACCTGAACTATAAGCTATATGTATACAAAATTCCATTTAAATCTATGTTGGTTATTTAAGAGCGAAAGAAAGACAAACGGACGAATATATGTACATACACTATTAAAGATTTGTTATATCAGAAGAGATTTTGCCAAAAAAATATTTGCAATCCTTCTGTTATGCCCATAACTACCAAACCTGATTTATGAAAAAAATTAATACAAATAAAGACTGAAACTTGGAGAAAAAATAAAAAAGTAATATATATATATATATATATATATATATATATATATATATATATATATATATGTATATATATATATATATACATATATTACTCCAGGAAGTTAATTTTAGCATGTAAAAGTATAAGAATTATTTTGATTGTCTATTTAACATTTTTCAGGGGTGTAGTGTGCATTTACTTAATCATTTTTAATTTTGAATCAAATATTTGACCCCTTTTTTCGGGAGATTAAGCTTATTACGTATTTAATGAAAGCAAAAGAAGGGTAATACACCAGTTCACATATATAGGCAAAATAAAAATGATTAACTCGACCTCTTACTTTCAAATCTAATAATTGCTAAAGTGATTATTTCGGTAATTACCATTTCGAGTTTATTTATTATAATTAGGTACTTCAATTTATTTTAATCATTTTAAGATATTGGTGGTACAAAAAAATTTTGAATTTATTTTATTAAAGTACACAATTTTTCGGCAATTCAAATATCAAGGTACAGTTATAATTTTTTTTGAAACAGTAGGAAATATTTTAATAGAAGTTTGTATGCCTAAGGATAAACAATTTCGTAAAATAATGCGATTAATAACATTAAAATTACTCTTAAAAACGGTCGATAAATTTTCTTAATTTACAATTTGAGGTACGAAAATACTTTTATTTAAAGGATACTCCGCTTACAGATATTCCAAACTTTGGTCAGCTATGTTGAACTTAATAAATCTTGACCCCTTGTTTACCTGCGCAATGGTATAATCGCATTTTGGTAATCAAAAAATTAACAAAACGAATACATATTTTCCGAAAACCCTGTACAGGAAAATCTCTGTTTTCTCCCTTTTTTACGATTCCTCAAATTTTACCCCAGGCTTCGTTTATAGCTCTAGCAACCCGCATATTTATTGTATTTAGTTTAATACAGGTATATATTGGATCGCATGCGGTATGGACGTTACTGTTTCGTGAAATTTGGTCCTTACATGAATTGACGGCGTAGACGAAGAAAGGGTTTTGGCGTGGGATATCGCATAGTTTTTACGTCACATCTCTGCAAAGCGGCTGAGAAGGATGGTGACGTGCACAGTGAAATCTTTTCAGATAATGTAAATAATTACTTTTTTGAGCCAGTTTGTTTTGGGCTTACATAATAAGAAAGAATAAATTAAATATTCAATAGTTCATTTACCTATTTAGATAGGTTCTGTTAAATGAATACTACTTTAAAAATATATGGTTTACAATTAATAAAGAAAAATAATATATGTATTTCTCAACAAAAAATTTGTTAATAAATTTAAATATTTTCTTAATATATTTTCTCTTTAATAGCTATATTTTGTTTAAAATAGATAACAGGAAGAAATTTCAATAATTTCTTGATCATAACCATATCCTACTAGAAAGGAACTACGATAGATAGTCGAGCTATTGAATGCCGTGGAAAATTGGAAATTTGGCAGATAATTTATTTCTAAATATTTGGTTAGAAAAGAATGATGCTGATACTCTCTTATTGATTTTGAAAACATATAAGTTGTTACTCCTTTGATGCATTTGTGAGCGTATTATTTGATTCCACACAACATTTTTAAATTCCTGTATTTTTTTTTAAATTTAATCGGGTTCTGAAATTTAGGTGGCCAAAAGTAGACACAAATTACAAAGTTTATTGCGGATAACGAACACTTATTTAGGATTAATCTAAAAAAAATTATTTGTGTTATATTTTGAACAAGAAATTATAAATATCAGCAAACACGCAAGTCAAAGTTATTATCTCAAAATTTCAGTTACAAAATTTTGCTTAACCTGTGAAGTAAATATAACAGCTTAGTACGGACCTCTCGACGACGATCAGATTTTCTTCAGTGGTCTGTGACAAAAGCGGAAAAAAGCAAAACCATTGTTAAATTAAGCATTTCTCAGTTTATTCATATATAGTGAGCCTATTTTCTTGGAACGGTTGCTATAAATAATGCTAAATTTTGACTTAACTTTATTGAGTAATGATCTAAAATGGTAATGTTAACTGTAAGTTTGGAGAGTTAAAGGTATCACTAGTCTAATCAGTGAATGTATGAATTAAAATAAGAAATCAAAATTCTATTTGTTAAAATAAAAAAATAAGGTAGGTGGTATCGTACAGATTACGATAAAGGAAAAGTATCAATAATACAAATAGTTCGTGGACTATTTTAGGGTAGATATTTGAAGCACTGTGATATTTCATACCGTGATATTTCCATGTTATTTAAATAAAAATTTTTAAATAGTATATAAAAGTATTTCTGGGCAAGTTGAAATTTTAAATTTTAAGTAAACGCGAAGTGATTTGATCAGTCATAAAATATTTGACAGGTCTTCTTGGAATTTTATTATTACATTATTCAATCTTAAAATTTGAGGCTAGTTAAAATTTATGCAGCGGATTAAATAAAATCGTAAAATATGATTCACTAGAAGCTAAAGCGATCCAACGATTTTAATGTGGGACGAGTGGTTAAACATCTTGCGTGAATTGCGAATATTGTTTCGTGTGGAATAAATCAACTAACTTTCCTGTGGAATAAATAACTTATGGAAGTTTTATTAACGCTCGATTATTTTTTTCTTATTCATTGATTTACAAAAACATTTCACAACATTTACATCGATTTTCAGAAAGTTTATATCAAATTTGTTGAGTAGACATCGAGTTTTTTCCTAATACTATCAAGCTAGTGTAAATGAAAGAGAACAAAAAACAAGATTAAATGTGCGATGAAACATGAAAAATAAAAAGAATGTAAATATTTACGTCTTAAATATTTACATTTTTAATTCTATTATTTCATGCTTTTAGGCTCTTCTTAAGCAGATGAAGATCTTTAAATAAAAAACAAAACGTAGTGAAGCTTCTTGCAACTTTTTGTCCTGAGGAACTATTCTCAGAGTAGGTGAAATAAAATATGGCTTCGAATCCGGATGTAACCATTAAGAGTACATATTTTTGCGTAATGTTTTTATCTGATTTTCAGATGCATAACGACTATTTTTAGTCCTTTTTTGTACAAATATATCTTCAACATAACAGCAATAAATTTTCGTTTTATCTTTTCCACCTGCCGGAAAAGATATTCGTATCTACAGTTTGAAACAATTATTAAAAAGAATTTATCTCATCCGCTTCCTTTTGCATATTACATTCTACACAAAAACGAATTGCATCGTAAGTAGATGTTGGAAAATCTTAAAGGAAATATTATTTTATCGGGACTTGTAAAGTTTGGTTATAAAAAGTAATTTCCTGTTTTGAATAAAACTTTTTTCGAAAAGTTTTGTCGGAATTCAATATTTTTGGTTTGAAGATTCTTTTTATAAGTTAGAAAATAAAAAAAAATGTTAATGTTATACGTGATAAACAAGTGGAGCTTATTTTTAGAACATTCCAACTTTTTTTGTTATAAATTTTATGGAATAGATATTATATATTTATAAATGGTGTGATCAATTTTGAACTGGATTAATTTGACTTATATTAGGTGTCGCAATATTCGTAATAATTAATCTTTACTGAATTTTGAAATATCATAAAATAAATTATCTCTGTAACTATTGAATTAAATTATCTGAGGGTGTTATTGCTTATCAATATATTTTAAAATTTCAAAAATAATCACATTAACATTTTGAATAAAGCTTATCTTTATGATGAAAATTTGCGGCCAATTTTGTAGCTATCAGCTAAAACGCTATTTTGGAATACCCTGAAAATATTCAAAACGGTAGTATGTACTACAAAATTAAAAAGAAAATTATTACAGCTAAGTAGGCTCTACTAGCTTACGAATAATAATCGAACTACCCATGACATATAGTTGAGTCTGTGAAAAGTCGTCAGAACCTAGATAAAAGTGACTTGAAACTAATATAAAAACAACTTTATTATTTAAGTTGTACATTTGTTATGTCTGTGAATGATATATTATTTAATATGTTTATATATTTACATGACGAGAAATAATAGTATTTAAATATGTATCGCGTTTTTACGCCTTTATAAGATGTAGCCAATATATTCACCTTGTGAAAGATTTATGTTTTGTAAATAGTTTAATAGAAATAATATGAACCCTTAAAAGTTTATAAATACTTAAATGTATATAGAACCCTCATGGTGTTTTAGGTTTTTTCTGTTAATTTCTCAGAAGACCTATCGTAGAATTATCATTCTCGTGCATTTTTTCTGATAAATTCTCGTAATGGTTGTATTTCTTTAGACTTGGAATGATCTCGTCACGCATTTTATTTGTTAATTTTCATTTCAAATGTGCATGTATCTCAAAGTTAGTTCTTATCGTTTATATGTTCTAAAGGAAATCTATATATAATGTACTAGCTCCCTCGACCCGTGCCTTTTTTACTGTGTCGTGGATGTTAGTAGGCTAAAATTTATTTTAAAAACTTTTTTAATAATTTTCAGAGGTATCATTCATATTTATACTGAATAATGGGGCCGCCTTATATCCCGTAAAATAGTCAAGTTTCCAACTCAGTGCAATAAAAATATACTCAAATATCACGAATTTCTATACTGATTCACTCATCAAGATTATCATAAAATATATTCTGTTGCCATAAGATATTGAACTTTTAAGTCAACGGAAAATACTCTAAAAGAAAGGTCTCATAAGACAAATGGAATTTATTGAAATTATCAAATGTGTTTCACATTTGATAATTTTGAAAGCTCTTCATAATTGTTACGTGAAAAATTAAATTTTTTGCCATAATGTAATACAATGGTGTCGCGAGTCCTGCTTGCACTTTTCCGTCTTTATTATTCAACTTTCCAGTTTTGTCTCATACATGAAATAAAAACGTAACTTCATTTCCTTTTTATTTCATTTTCTTTTAAATTTAAAATAATACAACAATAATAGCTTTGTTTAAGATTTTTACTAGTCTTTACGCCATGTAAGTACATGCAAAAAGATAGATAAAAATCAATTTCTTTTAAATGTAATCTTCTGTCCTCCCAAAATACTTGTAGCCTTCCATCCCAAACTTGGAAGACTACAAGTTTCAAACTCACTTTTTCTTAATTTATTTGAAACCCACTATTTGCGTCTACTATTTTGTTATTAGGGATAATATTATAATAAAGATGAAAGTTGGTTCTATAGAATTGTCTCACTTCTGAATTAATACAAAATTCGTGTTAAGATTTAAAGTTGTACTCGGACTTCACAAGTGATTTTCGGCAGTTGATCTCTACGGCCACGTGTGAATGTACCAAAGAAGTAGCAGTAATTTATTTGGTGGATTCACAGAGTCCTTCGTTATTCTTCCCATAGAAAACTGTCAGAGGAACATTTTAATGTTCTTTAAGATAATTATACTCTCAATCGTTGAAGTTTACTCATTAAGAATTAATTTTCATATATAGCGCCCGGTATGAAGTTTTATGTGAAGTGCAATCAGAAGTTCTGAGCGTACGAAGTAGAGAGCGTTAAGAAAAGTGTAACCGTTTCGTGACCTCTCCGCGCAACATTTCTGCGCATCTTTAGAGTGAGATATCAATATGTTTATTTAACATTTTCTTGTCTATTTCTTGTAATCACGATAATGGATTGTGACATACATATAGGCATTTTCTTAAGGCGTAATCGCGATGACGGAATAGAA
This sequence comes from Druceiella hillmani, assembly GCA_039881145.1. NCBI lineage: Eukaryota > Metazoa > Arthropoda > Insecta > Lepidoptera > Hepialidae > Druceiella > Druceiella hillmani. Next base: position 36,630,993 of record JAYKKI010000006.1, read on the forward strand.
CACACACAATTTACTATCGTTCGCTTATATCAAAACGTAAACATGTCATTGTGTGTGAATATTTGGTGTCTTCTATCCTAAAAAATAAAAAAGTAAAATTAAAATTAATTTTAACTTCTTAGTCTGATGATACTAAATATTTTTAATTTTGTTGTATAAATTTTATTCTGTACATTTGTGTTTTACTTGAAAATAATTATATTGTCAGCATTTCCTTATTAACGAATTTTCCATTCACATTTAATTATATTGATATTTAAATTTATATAGAATGTTACCTATTTTATACATATCGAGATATTCATACTTAAGGAGTAAACTCCAGTCGCGTGTCGGAGCTGACACGCACAATTTTTTTTAATTACTTATTTAAAAAAAATATTCTTTTGTCTATATAATCAAAAGTACTGAATTTTTGAAAATTTTCTTTAGCATATCTTTATGTTTTTAAAATTAAATTTTTTAGGAAACTATAAATCATTTATTTTTTCATTAAAACTAATAGTATATTTTCAATCGGTTCGAAATTGATTGTTTTTTAGGGTACCGTATCTCGAAAGGAAAAAAATACCCTTAAAAGATCACTTCGTTGTGTGTCTATCAAAACCCTTGTTTGTCAGGAACGCGTGATGGTATCAAGTTGAAATTAATTGACTATTGGCTCTTGGAGCTGTTAAAAATCAAGCTTCTCAGGCAACGCAATAAAGAAAACTCCTAAAATACGATCAATTATTTCGCATTTTTGGAAACGCGCAAACAAATCAAAACAGCTTTGACCTGGATTCGTGAAATTTGTAGGAAGCAAATTCTTACAAACTTAGTAAAAGAAGAAATACGAAAATAATTTATGATTATAATTTATAGTGAAAATTAATTTATAGATATAGGATATGAAAAATATTCTTTCGTATATGCACTCGTGAAAGATATAGTAGGCATTATATTTTCGACCCGGCCATTTACGCTACATATTTTGCCTCCCGCAAATAAAACAAAACGTATGGGGCACTTCCTGTTGACCTAGAATCATGAAATTTGGCAAGAAGTAAGGCTTCATAGGTCAAATAAAGGGAAAATCAGAAAATCGTGAATTCGTTGTTATAACATATGAAAATCTATATTTTTTTTAAATATTGGTCTGGGAAAGACACAGTAGGCAAAATATTTTCGGTAGGAAAATAAACATTTTGTAAATAGTTTAATATGAATATTATGTGCCATTAAAAGGTTTGTACGGAGCCGTCGCAGTGCGAGTTTCACTCGCGCTTGATATGTTTTGTTGTAGTTACTTGTGTATTCCATTACAGAAGGTGCAAGCTGCTACATATATTGAAATTAATGTATTTTGATGTATAATATTTTATAAGGAGAAATATTACTTAAAAAAAGTTCAATATCTGAGCCGTGAAATTTTGATCCATGATATTGTTTATGAGTATTTAAATATTATAAACTAAGCAAAAAGGACGCTTCAGTAAAATACTGGAATGGAGTATTCCGTGAATATTTAGGCACTTAGAAACATTTATAGATATACAGTATTTCTATTAAACTACAATATTATTTTTTACAAATATTATTTTTTAACAAAGTAAATACATTGACTACTAAATATGTTGCAGACGTAAAAATGTTGCATATTTATTAAATTATGGGATCTGGAATGGTAGATACATTTTTTTATAATCTTCTAGTCAGATTTTATAAACTCTGTTTTTTTTTATAATTTTTGGTTAAATAGTTTTGGAAATGAGAGCAGGGAGCATACCCCATGCCCTTTCTTCGCATAATTTGTATAATATCTTTATAATTATGAAATTTGTAATTATGAAAAATAATTATGTATTCTTCACACTAATATAACAATGACATAAAATATATTTGTTATTATTACGTATTATTGTTTCAAAATTTAGTTCTCTACGGTGTATGGTCTCTAAGAAAATGAGTAGATTTAATGTAATATAAGGTTGTGATTAATGGACACGGATATAAACAAAATAAGTTATTAACCTGTGCCTTTACAAATGGGCAACCGTGACATTAAGAACTGAAACATTTTTAAATAGCCTCAGCATTAAAGTCCAAAATATGGTTTTTGTCTGTTTGTATTAAAGCTTAGGTCATCAATTATTTTATTTTGCTGAAATATTGTCTTGGCGAGTATATTGCTAAAGTAACAAACGGAAAGGCGTTGACTGAGATATTATCTAAATTATGTTTGCAAAATTAGTCAACATAAAGACATGCACTATATTTTCATTAATTTATAGTAACGCACATAACGAATTTTCACTCAAAGCTACTGAACAAATGACAATATCACACTCATTTTTTATTTTTGGTTGATATAGTACAAAATATAAATGCACTATAGTCGCGAAAATCTTACGCTACTTCCCTATTCACTAACAGGTCAACGTCTGAGTAAACGTTTTGACATTCTGGATTGCAATCTTATTAGCGCTCGGATGGTTCCGCCACAGATCGGATACGTTCGGCATTTATTTTCTCTAGCGTTTAAATTTTAAAGTAACAGAGTGATTCAGATATCGCTATATTATAATAAAAGGGCGGAGCGAATGAGTGAAAAGAACTGAGACTTAAATATTTAAAATAGAGTACGCTACAATGATTAAAGTTTTTTAAAACATTTGGCAAACTTATGACTCTATATCTCATATTATCAATTGTACAGAACAAATGTTGAATTTAATGCTAGTCGAAGGATCAAATTCAGTCGCATAAATATATATATATATATATATATATATATATATATATATATATATATATATATATATATATATATATCTATATATATATACACAGGCTTGTAGAATTGTGAAAAACAAGTTATGGAAAGTAAATGGGATATAATAGCGTGTTTAATAGGCACGGATATTAACAAAATAAATAATTAATTTACGGTGCATTTGCACATAGTCTCCCTTGACATTAAGGACCCAAACCTTTTGTAATGACCTCATCATTACGTCCAAAATGTAGTTTTCGTATGCTTCAAAGTTTACGTCGCCAATTATTTTACTTTATTGAAATATTGTTTTGGCGAGTATGTGATTAAAGAAAATAAATAAAAATGAACTTAAGTCGCTATCGATAAAGTACTATACTAAGGACTGATTCAATAGTCAAATAAAACAGGTATTAACTATTCTACGAATAACTTAACTGAGCTTTTTATCTGCCAGGTAACCCTTTTTCATTTTTAATGGTACGTAATTCAAAGTAGCTATGACATTGGAATATACAGATGGATATTTGGAGAAATGAGTTTACGTAATTTTTGTTGCAGATTTATACAACTTTTGTAACTTTTTTTACAATTTTCTTTTTCAAAAACTTCGCTACCCAATATTGATCAATTTCATTGGCTTCAAAATAGTAGGTTTCAAAACCGATGAGAGTTTAACATTAATTTCGGTTGTTTTTTGTTAGGTTCCGTAGGCAAATAGCAAAAACGAAACTATTATAATTTCGTCATGTCCGTTCCTCCATCTATCTGTACGTATGTCATAGCAATTTTTCTCGAAGGCTATTGACACTATATAGATGAAATTTGGATTGTAGGTGTCTTCTATGAATTGCCATATAATGAAATAGTGGAATTATGAAAAAATATATAAGTGATATCTCTCCATACATGTAACTGAGGGATGGGAAAAATATCCAATATACATAAGCCTGTGGGACATTGTTAAATAGGTTCTAAAAATGATAATGAGGTTCGAAATAATTTTTGTTTAAGTCGATAGTTGTTGAGATATGCGCTTCTAAATTCTTAAAACATGTATTCACTTCCTCTTAATTTTCAACTAACGTGCAGAAAATTCTTCAAAAAAAAATAAGGTACTAGAACTTAAATAAAGTTTCAACGAAAATGAGTTTGAATAACATATGTTGTGCGGTTTTTGAGATACGGAATACTTTTGATACCAACCGCAGAAATAATATGGTTTTTCACAGTGTCTTTGAGAAATATAAGTTTAATATTATTTGTTGCTATGGAACGCTTCGTGCGCGAGTCCAACTCGCATTTTGCCGGTTTTTAATAGAATGCGATGTTAATCTTTGTATGAAATTTCGTTTTTCTTCGTAATGCCCTATTACCTATGCACTTTATCAGGTATCTGTATCTTCCAAAAACGGCAATTCACTTTTAACAAAAATGGTATTTCTTTGGAGCAAATTGAATCTTGAAATCTCGAGTGTTACATATGGATACTAAATTGCAGGTAGGACTCTATTAAGTATAAATATAATGACCAACCTCACCCATTTCTTTTTCATTTAGGTTTATGAATATATAGGTAATAAAATACTTGTTGGTGCAATCATAAAATACAAAGGATTCTATTAAAGGTCGCTATAGCTAGTTATTTCTTACCTAAGGTGTTTCTTATACGTTATTAGAGTTTCAGCCCTAAAGTTTGAACATTAGAATAAGCTGAAAATTTCCAGGTTACCCCCGTAATAATATAAACAATTTCAAAAATATTTTGTTGCTAAGATATGTTGGCGACGGATTTTATATATATTATTAAAAATAACTATTCTCTTATAACCCTCGAGAGCGCAGTTCACTTTCTCTAACATTGGCGTTCGCGTCATATGGACGAAATAATATAAAACTCTGAAAACATTGATTATATTGTGATGAAATTTCTCTAACAGAATACATGGTGAAGAAACGTAGTTACAATATTGTTGAAGCATTTGTACAATATGTACATCGTTAAGAGTTTAAAAGTTAATGCAAATAATGGAAAACAATCCCTAATTGCTGTAAGAAACCAAAGTATATAAAGGGTAGGTATTTGAAGAAAGTATTTGTGACTGCCGTAAAAAGTATGCACAATAGATAAATGCAAATATAAAAAAAAATATTAGACAATATTGGGACTGGCACTAGAAGTGAAAACGGTGATTTTACAAAATTTTACAGAATTTTTAATTTTAAAATCTATGACAAAAATATTATCGAACAACTGAAAATCTCTTTTACCGCGCTAGTAAGATAACTCTTAAGCCACTATGAAGTAGAGTAAAATAACAGAGTTGAAAGTGACTAAAAAAGGTCTAAAGGAATCAAGACATATTTTTTTTCATGGGAAACTTCAGCACTTATGGCGATGATATGTTGCCTAAGACAGAGTCGGTGTTGTTTAGAAAACAGCACAATACGTCAGTGTTGTTTAGAAATTAGCAGAACACTTTGTAAAGAAAAATGTATAGGAAGAATATGTCTGAGAAGGGATTTATAGAACAGAAGAATGTGACATTTTTTTAGAGTTAAGTTGGATTTATGTTTAGGAAAGGGAATAGAAATATGAGAAACTAGATTTAAAATAAGCTAAAATCTAGGAATATCTTTGCATATCGAATAAAAGTGGAGAAATATGTAAATTGCGTTAGTCGCCCATCACCAACAGACAGAACTCGATAATTTTGCTGGCAGAACCCTATTATGAAAATACCGTCAGCTTTCTTTACACCTAAAATATAATTAATATATAAATTTTCAAGACGTTCTAATTTCTCGTCACCTAAGGAAAAATATTTTAACATAGAATTTTCAAAGAAAATTTAATATCTGTAATATGTACCTGAACTTCGACGTGCAACAAAATCTGCTGTTATAATCATTTTTGCTTATTAATGGCATAAAATATTGAAAGAGGCAAAGTGGTTATTTAATTGAAAGCCAATTGTTTGAAAAACAATTTTTTAAAAAAAATTTATAATTGTTTTTAAAAAATTGTTATGCACTTATTACGTTTTATTGCAATTTTTATTCCTAATTAACATTTCCTATATTAAACATATAATCGCGTCTATGAAGATATTTTGTTTAGTAATACTAAATGATGACGATACAAATTGTGTTTGATTTTTTACTCTTTCCTCATTATTAGTCACTGAATTGTTTGCTTTTTAAATTCTAAAAAATGCCAGCGTTTTTTATCGTCTCCTTCTGTGTGACAAAAGAGAAGTTTGTTGAAATTACGTATAATATTATCATTGAACAGAAAAGTTCAAGTATTGACGAACTGGTTCCCTACATTGACTTTGTAGTACCCATCGCTGCTAAGATTTTTAACAGTACGAAGTAAATTTCTACACAATTTTTTTTTCAGTAATATGCAATATTATGTTACGTAAAATCACTGCTTGATTTTTAACCCCTTAACTCGCTTCTTTCACTGAAACAAAAGTTTTAATCCCAGCCAGCGTGTCAGCTGAAAATATAAATTTGCATTCAGTTGTTTACCAATTAATAAACGTAACTTCACTTCCATGACATTATCTAGTATAATAAATTATAAAAGTATAAGTATACCGTAATGCTGTGAACAGCTGTCGTATCAGACTATGAGACACAAGTATTAAAGGGCTGTTTTGCCAGACACAAAGAAAAAATAAAAATTAATTATCTTTTTTTATTTCGATCTACATTAAGGAGGAAATACGGAAAATTAAGAAAAGACAACGAGAAAACTGATCGGGAAGGAAGCAATAAGTTGAGATTATAAAAGTACTTTGTTTAAGTGTACGCTCGAAAAGTGTCCCAGGGGCCGGAATAAGTTTTTTGACCTCGCAGCTTAACGCCTATGGCTTCCTTAATATCGTAGTATTTTTGGTAAGTGGTTTTCATGGCGACGGATTAAACTAATAAATTATTTTATTTGAAAACAAAAATATCTAAACACCGCAACAGTTATTCTGTAAAGGGTAATGCGCAATGCTTTTAATACACTGACTCTGTTGTTAGCGTCGAACTAATCATTTGTGGTTTTCAGTATATCTGTTCGTCGCGTACATGCTCTAAGAAATGAAAAAGCTATGAAACAAAAGCCGTACATTGTGTAAAATTTAATAAAAAAATGGTAAACGGTACAAACATTATATAAATAATATAAATTAATGTGATATACAATCGCTCAAGTACAAATAACTATCGAATAACGAGTTGACCTTGCCTGATACTAGCGTACATAAAAATAATGATTTTGTTACAGATTTGTAATGCAACTGAATGATAAAAATAGTGATTTTGTTACAGATTTTTAATGCGACTGAAATAATATGAATTCGATTTCGTTACGTTACGGTTTTATTTATTAATTCTTCATGTTATTGTTCTTCGACTGGAGACATATTGTGTTTAGTTTATATTCGATCCTTCTGGTACATACAAATATCTTATAAACTAAACAAGCTATAATAGAAACAAAATGAACAATTTAATCGTTAAAAAAAGCCTCCTCTTTCTTTTCCATATTTCTCTTAGAATAATTTCATTTCAAACATATGTATTTTCCATGGTGATGAAATGTGGGCGTTTTCCCTTATAGCGTTGATATGTATGAGTTTTTCTTTGGCGATGAAATATCGTTTTTCTTTAACGACAAAATATGTGCGTGTGTCTTTGGTGATGATATGTAGCGGTTTCATTTTGTGATGGGATGTATGCGCTTGACTTTAGCGATAAAACCTATACATTTTCTTTTACAAACGAAACGTATGCGTTTTGGGTGATAAAAGTTATGCGTTTTTCTTATGTATGAAACGCATGCATTTTTCTTTGCTAACAAAATTTATGCAGTTTTTAAGCTATAAAACGTGTGCTTTAGGGATGAAACGTAAGCGTATGTCTTCAGGGATGAAACATAAACGTTTTTCTTTAGGGATGAAACGTATGCGTATTTCTTTAGTGATGAAACCTTGGCATTTTCCTTATCGATAATAGGTACGCGGTCGTCTTTAGTGAAGAAGACGATTTTCTCTTTTGAGATGTTTTATTCAGCGAAGAGGAAAGAAAAAAAGTGATTTTGAACGAAAAGATTTCATAAAGATTTATTTTTATGCAAACGATTTTTGTTTTAAGTGCAGTGGAATAATTCTATAAAGTTAATATATTTGTTTAAATTTAACGAATAAAAACAATTATAATTAACAATTTTAAACACTTTAGTTCATTAATAGTTATAACATATACTCATATTTTCAGAAAAAAATAATCGACAATTGAACAAAGTGTCCCTTCGTTTCTCATCGGTTCCCATCCCGCAAAGTATTGTATCAAACATTTGAAAATTTTAATAGTGGCAAGGAGTAAGATGACAATAATAACAACGAATAGTGTAACTGCCAAGTTACGGTTATATTTTATAGAAAACATATAATAAATCGACTTAATTTTGAAGCATGTATTTGGGTAGCATCTGATGCGTGAACATACCTTTGCTTTCGGCTATAAAACAGAGTCTATTTAATGTTTGATATCTTACCGTCATAGCATACCGTTATGCAGATTTCATTTCATTTTTTTGATAATTTATTCCACGAAAATCTCGACTAATTTAGTGATATAAACAACTAGCACTACATGTCACGAGATCTTGTTAAATTTTTTAAATTTTCCCCAAAACTTTGCTTACTATATCTTATATTTAACGTCATACGTGGTCGTCAGAAATCATTTATATCTTTAGAGATTTTTCTTTACAGATTTACATATTAATCAACTAATAGATTGCAGTTACATGCCCGAGTTTGTAATTAACATACAATTTTAATTGTGCTTTATTTGTAGATTGTTCAAAATAACAGCTGGAAGTAGAGTTTCCACAATTTTAAGCTTTGCATAAACAAGTGTAACAAAGACCTTATCCTCATTCATATTGTTGATCCTGCGTATCAAAGTAAATAGATTTAAAGCGTGTTTCAGTAAAAAAAAGTTAATTTTTTTTGTTTGAATCGCAATTTTGATAGTGATTTTTCTGAAAATATAGAGAATTATCATACAATCATTTAACATTTTCTACCTAGTTTGTCACACAGTATTACCTGTATGAATAATAGACACATTTTTTTATTGTACTCCGTATATACTTCAAAATGAAATTCTCAAGTAATAGGCAGATAAATAGTAAAAAAACATTATTTAAAGTGGGCCAACATTGTTTTTTCGAAATGTAATTCAGTGGGATACTATTGGCTAGACGTTTTAAAATTGAATTAAAGTTATATTTAACATTTTTAATTTTTATCCATCGCTCATGCAATATTAGAATTTATATCAACCCACAACATGTACCTATTCCATCTAATTTTTTTCCTTTAATTGACCCATGACTTCGAGAACACAGGGAAAAAGTTTTAGATATCAGTATTTAATTCGACTTTTTGAATAAATATTTTTGTATTTTTGTTGTCTTGTGCCATCACTTTCAGGTGATACAGGCAACTACAAAACTCGGATGTTTTTTTTAATATGGTATGAAATATGTTGAAAATTTTAGTAATTTTTTTAATGTGCTAAACTGTATATCTTTCATTAATCCGATCTCTAGTTTTAAAAACTCGCTCATTAAGTTCACGTATATAATTACTAGGTATTTTGTATGTACATCGGGTTCTATTATATCACTATCGAAATCATCATTACAGTATGAAAACGATTGCAAAATTTCTAAATCGCTGTAGCTAGAGGACGACATGCTGGCCACTGATTTTCAGTAACTTTTTACAATAAAACTTTGCACAATTTTACATAAAAAATGTCTATTTTGTGCTTATGACCAGTAAAGAGATGTGAAAGGGTGGGTGAATCAGGAACAATGTGAGATTTTTATTTTAAAATACGATAACGTGCGTATATTATATTAAACTACTTTCAAATAAAATGTTGAACACTGAACAATATTGAACTGTATACACATGAAACATTACACTGATCATATACAATAACATACGCGTATTATGTTAAATTATACTCAAACAAAATATTAAACACTCACTTTGTACACATGAAATATTACACTGGTTATATACAATAACACACGTATTATGTTAAATTATACTCAAACAAAATATTAATAAAATAATATATGTATATATATCCATGTTTCTAAGTATTTAGTGTTATTCAATATCGGTTTAAAAATTTCAGCGTAAGAAAACATATAAAAATTACTTAGTACGAAACACGAATCTAATAGTATTTAATTTTTATAATAAAATTTATAACCTGTTATCGTTTTCCATAGACATTTTGAAAATAGTCAATCTGTGGTATTATATTCAACGTTAAACGCGTGGAATAGGTGGTATTTTATGATAAATCTTTCAAATTAATTTAAGTTTAAGTAAAATTATAACAATGTTTTCTTTAAAAATCGCTTAAACTTAGTTCAGTGATGTAGAATGCTATTATTTTTTAATTTAACTATTTTTGTATTCATTACTTAAATTCCTCGAAGTGATTTATTTCATAGCGCAGCATTGTCTATAGGCCAATTAACGTAAGTATTTCAGTAAATCTATCTGTGATGTTCATCGACGTGAATGTTGAAGTTAAAAAATAATTATTTATTAAAAATAAATATTATAATACAATTTCAACCTATAATATATTTTTTGCAGTCGCTGCCAAATTCAAACATAAATGAACCGTTATAATAATGTAATTCAATATAAACGACAATTTATGAAACGATACGGGAAAGGAAGATTGTTTGGAAAAATCATGTCAAATACTAGTGGAACTCGCACTACGGGATATCCGTACACATTTTAGCATTTATAAACATTTAAAGGTGCATAATATTCCTTTTAAACTACTTAACAAAATTTAATTTTTAAAAACAAAAATGTATTGCTTACTTCATATTTGAAAGGCGCATATTTATGCGATTTTTTTTGTGATATAACTACAAATTGATAATTTTTATGGCAAATTTTATGATTCTTTATCAACGGAAAATACCTTATAGGATTGGTTTATTTGAGAGTGTCAAAATATGCAGCATAAATGCCGTATTTTTAGGGTTCTTCTTGATTGCGTTTACTTAGAAGCTTGATTTTTTTCGGCCTCAACGGATCGTAGATCTAATTATTTGAAATTAGTTTCTACTTGATACTTCCACGCGTTCCTAAAGAAAATGGTCTTGACAGACCGACAGACGAACAACGAGTGATCCCTTTTTTCTTTTTAGGTATGGAACCCTAAACAAACCCTAAAAATGAAGGAAGAAATTGAAAATATATATTAAAAGAAAATGCTAAGCTCTATATCTATCTACTTCTTTTCTGAAGTCCACTAAACATTGTTTTTCATGGAGTCTAAGAGAAACAGAATTAAATAAATCATAAAAAAACCATACAACTGTAAAGCAGTTGCATTTAAAAATCATGGATTACTTTGCGCACTTTTAATTTATCTATTCGTATAATAAGATTATAACAAAATTATGTCTCTATGTTTAAGATATTTAAAAAAATGATTTATTTGGCGTATAGAATAATAATATAAGCCAGAATAAACTTTTTTAAAATTTTTTCTGTGTTAATTTAAGTGGGTATCACGCGAAATCTACGGGACGGATTTGAATGGAATGAGACATCTTAACATTATATATCTAGGAGCAATATATAACAAAAAAAACATCCTAATTAAAGGCGGACCAAGTCATAGGCCCAGCTTGTTTTATAATATTGTTCCGATTATTTAAGATATTTCAACAATACGGTAATTGACAATATTGTGAAATATAAGTTAATTAAAAACCAGTCTTGAAAAAAATTCCAAAATTGATAGAAAAATAAGCCATTTGTAAGTTTCAAAATTTAAGATACGGATATTATTGAGTACATCCCTGTCTCTTTTCCTCTCGTACAATACAATGTGCAATATTAAAAATGACCTCACAACACAGTATTGCCGTCCTTCTATAATGGTTAAATTTAAACTTTTATAACTCGGTAAATTTTTAAAATTATTAAAAAAATGTTTCACTCTTCATCAGCTTGTACCTTGAAATTATGATTAATGAAATAAAAAATATTTAGTCAAATACCCAATAGTGTATTTGTTTTTCTAAATACATTTGTGTAGAAAAAATTCATAAAATAAATATTTACGCATATAAGGATCGGATGTTGATATTCGTTATCATCGCCGGTAACTTATTTTGTAATGTTTCTGCGTTGCGATACATTGTTTAAGATATGTCGCCAGCCGTGTACTTATTTATCTAAGTATTCATATATAGAAACCTTTTATATAATAAATATTTAATTATATAAGAACCGGATACCGATATTCTTTAACAGGAAAGTTTATTATGAAATTTGGAACTAATAAACTTCAAACGCAGTGCTTAATCCATGTATAATTAGAATAAACACAAATCTAAATTTAAATGGAGCGCTTAATACGTTTTCAGTTTGAGTTTATTTTATATTACTTTAAAGATTAAAGGCTTAGTTAACTTTAACCGCAATTCTCAATTGACCACGTCTTCCGCGTTTAATTTCATCTAACTAGTTAATTTATACGATAACAGCTGTCTAAGTTAGATATCTCTAGGTGGGGCTATATTTAGAAACGCGAATCGTGTTCATGTTGAGTACGGTACGCTTGTTCGGGTACTCCTCAGCAGATGCTAGCAGTGAAATATCATTTAGTCATGTATGATGATAGTTTATATTCCATTTTACCTTATCATATCTCGTAATTCATATCCACGGGTTTGCATAGTGTGTATTGAAATTTTGTAATAGGTAGTAATTAACATTATATTTTCTCACATTTAAATGAAACTACGTGATGTAGTATTATTTCTACTATCTTTAATGTCTTTACCACGACCTAGGTTTCGTTGTATTACAACATCTTCAGGTGGGATATAAGCAAAGATTCTTGCTAATATCTTTTTAATAATTAGCAAAGATCTTTGCTAAAATCCCACCTGAAGATGTTGTAATACAACGAAACCTAGGTCGTGGTAAAGAAATTAAAGATAGTAGAAATAATACTACATCACGTAGTTTCATTCAATTGTCAATAATGAATTTCTACAAAATTAACGCCAAATATATTCAATATTATATATTCTTTTATCCATAAAAGTCAAATTTCAATCACTCATAACGACATCTCCAAGACTATCAAGCCTATAATTATGACATGGTATAGGCAAAAGTCCACACAGGTTTGGGCCCATATGTTACAAAAATAAAAATGTTGCTTGTAAATAGAGAAAATGAAAAAAAAACCTAACAAGCATGAGTGGGGCTTGAATTAGGAGGATTCGGTACACATATAGACGTGTATAAACATTTAATGGTATAAATAATTTACAAAATATTTCAAGCCCATATATAAAAAGAATATTCTTTTATATAACATAAATATAAATGAACAATCATCTTGTCAAATTTAATAATTCTAGGTCAACAGGAATTGCCCTATATGTTTCTATTTATGTGTGTCAATATACGCTGTATGAATAGCCATATTTATAGGGTTCTTCTTGATTACGTTGAGTAGAACCTTGATTTTTTACAACTCCAAGAGACCGCAGACATAAGTATTTAATATTTATTTCAGCTTGATACTTCCAGGAGAAAAAGAGTCTTGACAGACCGACAGACTGACAACCAAGTTATTACATAAGGGTTCCTTTTTCTCTTTTGAGGAACGGAACCTTAAAAATAACGCCTTACATTTTTATTTTAATCATCAATGGCATAAATGGAAAATGTTATTTATTATATTTTTTATGTATTTTTTATTATATCATAATTTTTATGAAAAGTTAAGATATTTTTCTTTAGAGTTTTTAAATGCTTCTTGTACGGGACTCTTTTACCCAGCACGATTCAAAGAAGTGTCATGTTATTTCCGCTATACACAGAAGTAACGTCTTATCCGTTCAATTCGTAGAACAGAGAGTCGTCGAGAACAGCCACTTAAGATTCGCAACGAGAGAAAAAGGCATTTATTTGGAAAAGAACAGCAGAAATATCGATATCAATTAACAGTTTATTTTCAATTCCTTTAGATAATGGCAACGTATTTAAAAACAATCGATTCTGATTATTTCTTGTAATTGTTTCTTTTCATTATATTTTTATTTTTTATTTCCTTATAAAAATTTATTAACATGTTATTAATAAAATATGCGCATTTATGAAAAAGGATCTTTGTGTTAAAGGATCTTTGTGTGACTATATTTCATTTATTACTCTTACCCGTATGTCAATTGCTGAATTGTTTGCTTATTGTTTTCTAAACAAATTTTAGCGTTTCTTGAAATTATGTTCTCTTTATGTAACTCCAGAATCATCGTCACCATCTATTTTGGAATCTATTGGCTTTTAGATGCTCATTAATAAAGAATTTTTAGAAATTCAATCCCAAAAGTGTAAGACGGAAAATAACGAATTGTATAGGAATTTCGAACTAATGAAATTCAGAGACGTAAAAAGTGTTATTCAAACAATCAAATACAAATAAAGAAACACCCATTTCAGCGTTTTGAGAATCTCGATAACTGTAAATAATTACTACATAAATAACCAAATAAAATAAAATGTTGTCATGGTTTCTTTTTACACTGTCAAAACAGGGTCGGGCTAGAATAATTTAAGACAAAATATAATAGTCTAAGTGTTATTTCGTGCACCATTTCTACATTCTTTCTGCTCTATTTACCGTCCAGTTTTTACTCTGACCTGTAACGTTTAACAGTAACGCAAAAGAAACAGAATAACCCTCCGGTCATTTAAAAGTTAAACTTAATTAAAACTTTATCATTTATTAAAAACTTAAAATTAATAAATTACAATAAATTTTTATTATTTTCATTTATTTTCATTTTTAATTAAATTATATTTAGGTTCTTTTGTTAAATATTACAATTCAATATATATCCAATTTAATTTTTGTAATTTAATTATTCGACTGACTTAAGATTTTACCAATCGCATATAAATCACGATCCAGTTGTTTTATTATTTTATTTCCATTAATTTTTTGAGAGCTAAATAAAGTCATTTTTCTATTATTACGAAATATAACTTCTAATGCGCGTACATAAATACACACAATCTTTTTAAACACGTCTAGAAATTTCTTTTGTTGAACAGTTAATTTTATAAAGACTTATATACTTAGTATTCTTTATATATACTCTTACTGCTTCATCAAAATTTTAAGTATCTTCTGTAAGCAATACTGTAAATCAAGACGTAATTCATAGAGTATGTAAGTTTGATGATCATCATTTTTTAAGAAATTGTACTATCCTACTCAACTAGACCGAAAATGTAGTATCCCACACGTTATCTCCATTATTATATATATATCTCTCTCTCTTTCTCTTTCTCTGAGAAAATGTTGTTATTAAGTCCACTTTGTGGCCTACAAGACCTACAGAGATCTTTGAGGCCTACAGAAATTTGTAGGCAGTTTTGTAAGTATTTACATATAATTTAATTCTGAAACGTGATCGCTTCTAACAATTTCTAGAATATTTCGAATTCTAAACGTATAATTTAATATGAATATTTGTTTTCTTCATGTAATTTAATAAAAATTTTAGTAAATCTTATTCTATATAGACTAGAATATCTGATAATGTGAAAAATGGCTCACGTCTGAAACACCATCCTCTATGAAATATTCATCATAGTCATAAATTGATATCTTCATTAGCATTGGAAATGTCTAAAATCTTGACACATAAATTTTCCATTAGCATTTTACGATTTGTTGTTGTCTGCTGTTGCTGTTTTTTTTTAGATCAAGGTGAATGACTTTTAGTAGATAGGATTTTTTTTATAATACATTTTAATATCGATGTATTTTAAATGTTTACTATTGTTTAATAATAGGTATAAACTAGCGGTTTGCCATCATCAATACGAATTGATTCACTTAATTATGAAAATATCTTGAATTAAGATATCCTTATTATGACCTTTAGTAATTCCATCACCATCACTGTATTTATATCTTGTTAGGATGAAAATTGAAGTAGTTAAATGGAGATTTAGTCTGGAGCTTTCTCAACGAATACGATTGCAACATCGCACGGAGATACTAATTACGTTACCTCACGTTTCAGCTCCAATAAATGAACCATATGTATAATGATATGAAAAGATAAAAATTAAATTTACAACAATATGTACACAAAAAGGTTTCGAAATTCCCTTCGTAATGTCGAAGTTGAATACCAAAAAATGTGAATTTATTTATTTGAATAGATAGCTGTTTAAAGATAACTGAAAAAAAAAAATTGTATTTGACATCAAAAAAAAAATTACACCAAACGTTTGACTATTTTTTGTCACCATGCCCATGTAGATATAAACGAACGCTAACAAATATTTTTAAGTAAATATCCCTCGATTGGTTAAATAAGGAGATTGAAATTTTAGAAATGATGTTACGTATCACGGAAAATTAAAACACGAGAACACATTTGGGTTCAAATTTTGTACAGATATTCGTCTACAGAATTTTACAAAATTACTATGGGAGGGGAAAAAATTTAATCTTCACTAATAACACAGCGGAGCCCTCAAATAACAGCCTGGCCTCAAAACCTCCAGTCCCAAAAATGTAAATTTGAAGAGATTCGATATTAAACAAAAGTGAAGAAATTTCATAAACTTTCCACAAAAACGAGAAAAAACCTCCGAAAAGAGTATATCGATTTTTGGGGTAATTTTTTTCTAGTTGTTCTACCATAGATTTTTTTAAAAATTGTACTAAAACAAAATGAAAACATTATTATTTACAGGAAAAGAAAGCATATGTAGTCCATTGCAAGGACACCGATTCGAACAAAGACCCCTAGATGGCGTTACGCAGACTTAAAACGCGCTATGTTATTACTACGCGCCAATGATATGTCTTTTCGGGGTTAACATTTTGCTTTTACATCCTTATTATTACTTTTGATGAAAATTAAGAAGTGTAAGGTCAGTCACCTAAGTGGACGGCGTCAGAAAAAAATGTATGCCTACGATCGAAAAAAATGCCCGCTGAGATCGGAATTAATTACATACATATATAGCGAGAAAATGTAATTTAATATATATTACCATGATAATTACTTCAAAGTGTAATATATTGAAATAAAATAAGACCTGGGAAAATAGACCTTTTCATTTAAAAATACGGATAATCTACTTTCCATCGGCCCACACCTCTTCTACCAGTTCCTGGAGTTAATGTAAACATATTTTGAACGATTTATTTGTAAACATTTTCAATATTTTCTTTTAAGATTCACCTGTCTGTTGTTTACATGAAGGGCTCTTAAGAACAAGTTTAATAATAAACGGATCGTTAACGAGCAAACATTAACAGTGTGTTTAACTTGTGTTAGAAATGAATTTTCGACCACTCGTCGCTCGTTATTATAGTGACGTGTTACATATTTGTTTTCGTGTCCGTATCTTAAAAGAGTTAGAAGAGGACATTGGCTAAATATTTTGCGGTTGAAATATTAAAGGCTCCGGATATAACACAAATCAATTTGGAGCCTGATGAAATTGAAAGATAAATTAAAACCCTGTCAATTGCGAACAGAACTTGCATTAGGAGTTTTCCGCACATATTTAGGCATTTATAAATATTAGAAGATACAGAATATTACTATTAAGCTTTTAGGTTGGTTGGATAGTATTGAGTGTTATAAGTGCAAAAAAAATTTTTGAAGAATCATAGTTCATTGTTAGCTAGTCATGCGCATAATAAGTACCGTTATCTATAATTCATTGCCAACCTGCAAATAAAGCGGGTATTCCTTCTGTGTAAAAACTTCAGATCTATGACTTTAAAAACTTCCTAAGCAAATTAAATAGTTCTGCTCTATCATCAAAATTTTTATCCTGAATGTGATTATTTAAACACTGAAATAAATAAAAACCTGTACATGCTAGGTCAGGGGAATATGGTAGATATCATAGAATATCGTAAATAAAATTTAGTAACTTCCGGCGGACGACTTTAATCACATGTGGCCGAGCGTTATCGTGAAGGATATACACTTTTGGGTGTCCTTTATATTTGTTTTATATTTATGTGTGAAGTCAGTCAAGTTGGTTATGGAATATTTTTGAGTCTGCTGTAGTATTTTCTGGTAGTGGTTTCCAATATAAAATTCATTTTGCATTCCGACAAACAGGTAACAAAACTTTCGTTTAATGAAGTTCAGTTTTTAAAGTCGATATCGGCTTTTCATGTTAGCTTAGCTATTTACGCTTTCGCGATTGATTTACGTGCAGAATCCAATTTTTATCTCCAGCTACCATTTGGCGAAGCCAGTGTTGGATAGTTTTCAGGAAAAAAAGTTCATACATGTATTGGCACATTGGTGTAACCGAACTGTGGTCAGGGTATGGTCAGGGTGTTGTCTCCATCCCTAACATCAACTTCGAGGCAAATATTTCAATACCAACATATGACGGTGACTGAGTTCTGTTGTTAGGTTACCTAATTTAAAGCGGGGATCTCTTTTAATTACTTACTTCAAAAGGTCTGTGTTAACTTCCGCTGGTCGGCCGCTACGGGGAATTTTTTTTAAATCAAATTCCAATTTCTGAACCTCTGAAACCAACGTGTTGCAATTGCAACAGAGACCACATCTTCACTTTCTGCATTACTTACATTTCGGGTATATTTCGACAACTGCTGAGTGGTCTGAATGAAACTCGTCTAAAGGGCAATAACTTATACGGTCTCGTCTCAATTCTATGTCCTAGTAAATACTGAAGCGGAGCAGTTGACATGAATGTATATAGTTCACTTCGATTACTTTACGTTCTTACACTCTAGACAGTTTTCTCACTTTCTAGAATAAAATAGAAACTCCAATACATATATATATATATACACATATATATATATATATATATATATATATATATATATATATATATATATATATATATATATATATATATTTGGCAGCCGTGAAACATAGTGCATATTTTAAAAATTATAAAATCTAGGATAATCGCTTTTAAGTCAGATTTAACTAAACTTGTTTTTTTTCTTTTTTGTGGTTGAGTAGTTTCGGAAATAAGGGGAGCGTCGGATATTCCCCACATAAAATATATATTTAAAAAAAATATTTCCTATAATTCATTTACAACCTCCTTAGTTCTAATATGCATAATTTATAAAAAATTATATCGTTTATGAGATGTAATAAATTTCAAGGCTCAAGATCATATAATTTCTTAAAAAAAAGGACTGTGATAGACGGACTGGCAGACATGTAAGTGAGGGTACCGTTTTTCAGTTTTAAGTATGGAACCCTCAAAATGGTACAAAGAACCTTAATTGCATTCTGGAAGAACTTTTCAATGATGTCACTTTATATGTAAGGGGTAATATCTAAAACGTATGCTATATGTTACTATCATGCTAAGACATTATACTAAATGTCATTCATGACTCTTATTAAAAGAATTTACGTGATTTAAACGGACGGACATGCACGACGAAGCAAAGAATAAAAGAATTCGGGAGAAATTAAATAAGGAAACAAACCCATTGCTCGTTTTGAAAAAAACTGAATCGCTACTTTGATTACTGGACGGATTTTGATAAAATTTATAACATAGAAATTTAGTATATCGTGCATAGGGTTTGAAATATCTTATTGTAAAATTTCAGATAAATTGGTCTAAAACCCAAGAAACACTGTTGTAAATGCCGGATGGATATGAAGAGATAAAAAGTGACTCTGCTTTTACTGTTAAACTCTACGACAAGGAATACTTGTAAGGTATACGTCCCAATCAATCCAGCTAAAACACATAAATGCGAATAGGAATTTCTATTTATTTTTAAAATGATTTAACTTAAAAATATTTTATATTTTTCAGATACATTGGACGTGTTAATTCAATTGAAATTCGATCATTTTTTTGTTTATAACTGAGTCGTATGTGAGTAAAAAAAGATACATACAGTGACTTTGACAAAGTTACGAAAAGAAAAAAAAACAAATTGATGATTCATTAATGTGATATTGATTGATTGACGTGTGAACGGCATGACAGCTTTAGCGCCGAATCGAAACTGACAATTTTTTTTGTCCAATTTATCAAATTGGATATTTACAAAGTTTTCAACTGGAAAGAGATATCGTAAGTACGGGGTCGGGCTGTTTAAGAGAAAAAATATTAGTATTTTAAAAATATTAGTTTAAGAGAAAAAAATATTTATTTCATGATTGGTGTCTATGAGCTAGACTAGGATAAAATCCTTTACTTGCCAGCCAACTATGAGGCTAAATCCTTTAAATAAAAAAAATAATAATAAAAGTTTGCATTACAAATCATGACAAACATTTTTAATGAGAAACTCAAATTATTTTTGGCAATTTATTTTGTTTATAATATAGTATTTTCAGTCAATAAAAAACTGATTGTATGTTTAACTTTTTTACGGTATATGTAAAATTATTAAGGATAAAATAATTCAAAGAGGTATAAAACTCAATGTTACCTATTATGTTTACATGGAACTGGGAAAAGTCTAATCTTATTCAGGAAGAGGAAACATCTTTTATCTGCGTGTGTATTATTTCGACACCACTTTTGATTCATGAGCTTTCGTAAACAAGTAGAAGGTAAGCTCTTGAAAAATTATATATCTCTAAAGGGGCAGCAAGTCTGAAAACAACAGTAATAATTATTAGGTTGCACCTAGTGATTATTAAGTAATAACAAAGTTGACGTGCTGAAATTTAGATATGTGTTAATTAAACGATACACAATATAAAATCAATTTGTGTGAAATGAAAAAAAATTCAAAATGATTGTAGACTTTTCTTATTCGTCGCCATCTAGTTGAAACGGCTGTGTTTTGTCTCATTTTTGTTATCATAATTATTAAAGGACGAAGAAAATACCTTAAATACATTATTCATATATGAAGTATTTGAATAGTTTTCGTCGAAAATTGAAGGTTCGGTATTTAAAATGTTTCGAATATTCAATACCGAACAAAACAAATTGTCGTATTCTGATAACAAATTGTAACTTTCGTCTCATCTCGAACGAAACATATCGATTGCGAATTGCTTCGGTCATAAACATTCTAATTGTTTCGGTCGAAACTCGCAGTTTCGGATCAACATCAAGGAAACAAATGTTTGCGTTCCGTTAACAAATCGTAGTTTGCGTTTTGTTGCGAACGATGCAAGTTGTTTGGAATTTGGTGAGTTTAAATTTTATGATATAATTAGAAATAAATAGGAATTTTGGTCTGTTCCATCTTTCTATTTTCAGTTTCAATAAAAATTATGTGCCGTACTTAACAGGAAATTCATTAATTTTAATTTGAGCGTCGTTAGTATTTTTAATTGGACACATTTTAGTTAAAAATTGCATTTTGTACTTAATTTTGACTCGAAACGTTGCAAAAAATTGATATGAAAAGATTCCTCTGCATAGATGTATAATATGAAAGAAAGCGCAAATTGTAATGTTTATCGAACATTCACATATATTAAAGATAAAAGAAGATATGTTTTATTTAACATAGGTCAACTGTTCATTTATAATCACATGTATCTACAATAGACTATTAAAGAAAAGATATAAGGTAGAAGATGGGTGTAATTATATAGGGTAAAATTAAAGGGTACTGATATCATTACATTTGTTCATAGAATACCGAGACTAAAAGTACGCTGACATCACAAGACAGTTTTGTATATATTGGTAAGTCGCCAGTTTAATTAATTGCCATGTAATTAATTCAAGTTTTTTATGGATTAAACTGCTTCCTATATCATTTGATTCCACAAGGTTATAGTGATACTGAAATGTTCGTTTATGACATGTAACAGTAGGAAATGGAATATCTAAATTTATTTTAAGAAATTAAAAAAAATACTTCCGATAATATTTCCTTCTTAGTATCCTGAGTACTTAAAATTTATATTTGTATATGCATATAAAAATATATACATATATATATATATATATATATATATATATATTGTTTTTTTTAAGATTTAATTATTTATATCATGTTTCAAAGTGACACTATGAATGTAGTAAATAAAAAAAAAATGCAAAATTTATTTCGTCTCAATTCTTAATACACAAACTGTTACATTACAATATAAAGTTAATATTACTTAATTAAATAGAGAATTTAAACAACTAATAATATGAATTATATTTAATTTTATTATACGTATTATAACACTCGGTAAAAACGA
This sequence comes from Druceiella hillmani, assembly GCA_039881145.1. Lineage (NCBI taxonomy): Eukaryota > Metazoa > Arthropoda > Insecta > Lepidoptera > Hepialidae > Druceiella > Druceiella hillmani. The sequence goes on from JAYKKI010000006.1 coordinate 36,653,063, forward strand.
AAAAGGTACTCTGCAATCGTAACCTTGGAATCATACTTTGAATTAGTTTTTTTCATTGCCACATGTGGCTAATATATTTACACGCATACAAAGCATGAACTATTAAGGAAAATCTCAGGAAACCATAGAAACATTAGAAATATGGTTTTACAGATACATGATGTTTACATCTTGTACTCAGGAAGTCACCAATGAGGAAGTTCTAAGACGGTTTGGCCAGAAACGCAAACTTTTGCAAACCATCAAACAACGTAACTTTGCTCAGGCACAAAAGATACGAGCTCTGGCAACTAAAAGTTGCTGAGAGAAGGAAAGCCAGTCATAAAAGAAAGTCATGTTTGTGTAACATCCAAGAACGGTCAGAGAATATGAGTGCTGTCAAACTATTTCGCTTTGTTAAGGGCAAAACCAAATACAGGGTGCTAACCGCCAACCTTCACTGTCTAGAGAGGCATGTTTAGAAAAAGAAATAGAGAATATGTGCGATATAAGGTAGAAATGTAGGTTCAAAACTTACTAACTGATTGGTTTACACTGGGTAAAAGGGGATATGTTGTGTAATTCGTGATTTTAAATAAATGTAGAAACACGTCTTTCCTTACTTTTATTGCAGTGTTTAAATATGATCTTCTATGAAGTTATTTTGAGCGACCCGTACAATTTTCCGTTCGAATTTTCACACTCTTTGGGGTCGAACTTGGAAATATTTTTTTAGCGAGAACCTGGAAGTCTCAGGAATTATATGTGCTAAATTTTAAGTTTATATATATATATATATATATATATATATATATATATATATATATATATAATGATGGACCCAGGAACAGCATTCTCCCACAACAAGGAACTGTAATTCGGACGCTTGGGGCCCAGTATCCTGAAATGATATAATTTAACAAAATTACATTAATATCTTAATTCGCAATTTTTACTTTTTTAATGTAAGATAATATCGGTTTTACAATAAAATATTATGAAACCTATGTTTCCTTGAATTATATAAAACACTCTGGCCCGTCTTTGAAAACAATACAAAAGAGTAAAAAAAAAATTTCTTTATACGTGAAACGGAATTGTCGATAAAAATTAGAACAGAGAAATGGAAAATTTCTATTTTCCATTGGTTTTTTCCCGCGTATAATAGATTTGTTTTCTTTCTAACTCAGAAAATAATTTTTTTTGGTTATTTCTTATGATTTCTAGTGGTCCGTATCTCATAAGAAAAAAACGGCGCCTATGAGATCATTCATCTATCTGTCCGTGTGTCCATCGCAGGCATTGTTCTCAGAAACAACTTTACGTAGAAATGAGAAATTTACCATATTATGAAGATATATTTATATATTTATAAGACTTTTAGCAAATTAATAGTCCGTACATATCTGGATAGCTAAAACTCAAAACTATTTATTTGAAAATTTCCGGTGGCCCAATTAGGTACCCGAAATTTTTTTTTAGTTCTATGTATATTATGAAGTACCGTTTGAACGGATTTGCTCGGTAGAATACAAAAATATTTTGTAGAATCTTAAATTGCATATCTAAAAAAATATCCGAAAAAATATACGAAAACAGAACGTGTCCCACTATCTCCTAATTTACAATGTTACAAGTCACAAATCATGAAAAAACAGGGTTGGTAAAATATAACTAGTAGATTACAGGAAAGCTATAGGCGATTATCCGAGTTCTTGTGTTTTTTTAAATATGCAATTTTTTAAGCCTGTGAAAAATAGAGTAGACAATATGTATTTGCATTGCGAAGAATTAATATTTACGGATAATTTAATAGGGCTATTTATTTACCCTGAGGTGCATAAAAGTTCCTAAATATTTAAAGAACCTTCGCTGTGTGAGTTTCACTCATGTTCGACAGGGTTTTATATTATCAAACCTATAATTTCTTTGCCATGTGGTACTTAAAAGTCTCGTGTATTCCGCATCTAATAATTTCCCCCCCTCATTTTATCGAGATTTTACAAAACCAATTATAATGAATTTATTTATTTCCCGATGAATTACTTATAATGATTTGTAGGGAAACTGTGCTTAGAAAAAAAATCTTTTAACTGTATTTATATAATAAAATAAGGAAATACACGAAACGAGCACAATATTCTATAATAAATGTATTTCAATTGAGACTTCTGTTTTCTGAAGGTTTGGTGTTTGATCAGTATATATTTTCTAACTAACAATATAAATGGAGACTTTAGATCGAAGAACCTATGTTTGCCACTTTATATATTCCTAATTTCTAAACGTATCCCTACCCAAAATTTTGCATTTAAATAATTATATCCTGTATCAGCATGTATTCCAAAATCTGAAGTATTTCGTCAGCGACAGCATCCATATTTTAGGATATCAATTAGTTTTTCTTTGATCACGTTAAATGGTCTCTAAGGGAAATTTTGCAAGTTTTATTTCAATATGTAACTCATACCGTATATCCCGACTACCCAAATCAGAAGTGGAATAGCACACAAAATTTCTACTTATTCAATCTTGATCAGGATTTCACCACTGAAAGCGAAAGGATATTGAAAAAAACCGGAACAGATATAAATTATTATTTGGAATAAAGTATACATAAAAATAGTTTATACGAAGGCACTGTGGCAGAAGCTAGAAAGGAATCAAATGAAACAGAAATATTTGCAGATTTACTACGACTGCCATTAAATTTCTGTTTTTTTAAATATTGATCATTTCAATACTAATGTCAATAATATACTCAACGAAACTTAAATCACTGGAACTTTTCAAAATTTCGTATTGATACAGATAATGATTCGAACATTAAATATAATCTTGTTACACCAAAGGAATAATAATTCATATAAGATGAAACTCTGTGTTTTTACTTAATAATTAAAATTGGACATAATATGTCAATAGATGGCGTAACGTGTATATTACATCACTAAAACGTTTGACACTATTTAAAGAGGTATTGCTAAGGTCAGAGGTATTGTACAGGCTGGATAAGGAAATAATTACGCCATTTTAATTGATGTAAGCCACGAGTAAAAGTTAGTTTAAATTATATAGAAACATTAAAGCAAAAACTTGATTAAATTTCTTTGTGATATTCGCAAGATCTCATCCCAGTTTAAATTAATCTTTGACAGTTGTCAATAATATGTATGGTTTATTTAGAAATCCGTTGAAAACAACAATGAAATAGCCATTGCTGTTTCACAGCGATGCTACAGTAAATAAGTAAACGTTGTTAACAAAACTTCACTACATTATTCGCTATCAATGTGATCTAAAAATACTACAAATTTTGTTATGTTTCTGTCTGTAAATTAAAGAATATACATAAATAAAGGCATTTAACAAAAAAAATCTACTAATGTTTATTGAAGCAAAAAATATCATACCATGTTTCAAATCAACATGGTCTTTCCAAAAAAGTGTTTTTTTAGTAATTATTTTAATAAGAAATATTGATTGAAAATACCTGTCAATTCTATGTCGAACTGCAATTTTATGACCTGTTTTTACACATTACTTTTTGCCGTGTTTCATTTTTTTAAAGTATAAATTCATATTCAGTGTCGCTAAGAATGGCAACTGAGTCCAACAAATTATAAAAAGCAGTTCAACGAAAAAAAAGCAGTGCAAGAAAAAATATGTTTCAAATCAACTTTTCATTTCATTCATCAATAATTTGAAATCAATAAACATTAAAATGTTTATTGGTGCCAAATAGTTTTATTTCTATTATATACTTTTAGTTTCATTTGTTTTTAAAACCAATTGTAATAGTAACCACACAGCCTTAAGTATTACTAATTATATTTCAATAATAGATAGTAACATAAAAACATAATTTACAGTCAACATGTGAATTAATGTAAAAAACCAGGAGCAACTCTAAAGCAAATAAATAAAATTAAAATATTATTTTTATCATGTCATATATGCTTTAAAACTATTTATCCATATAAAACAGATTCTATAATTTATTCTCAAATAATTTATACAAAAAAAGAACAAAGTTTTCTGAGTACGGCTGTTACGCCACTTCTGTAGTTCAACAATACTATATTTCATATAAAAATACAAAAAAATTTTACGTAATAAAAATTTGTATTACTCTATCTATATATGTATATATATATATATATATATATATATATATATATATATATATATATATATATATATATATATATATATATCTTAGAAGCAGCTTCAATTAGTTGTCTGCTCACAGTCAGGGCCATAGTTTGAAAACCAGCTCCGTCTTCTTTTTTCCCAGACATACGACCATATTTTAGGAAAAGTCTCTGTCTTAAATACAAAACTTTAGACTCTGACCATGTCATTAAGGAATTGTGAGAAAAATATTATTTTTCTTACAATCCCTTAGTTTTAGGATCACCATCTTAAGAGGATGATACATAGATACTTAATTCCATTTTGGTCCCCGTTTCTCAACCGCCATGTCAAGGTTTATAATTAATATTTTTTAAATATTTTTTCATTTCATTTATACATTTTTTACCCAATCGATTATGCTAGCTTTAAAGAGTACGAATTTTGATATAAACATTTTGCGGTACAGTAGATTTGACTAAATTTCCATATTTAGCTGTTGTAGTTAAATATGGAAATTTATTATAATTTACTCTACTGCAAAATCGGCTGGAAGGAATCAATCAATAATATAGAAACAAGTCAGCCAAATGTATACACAATTATGCACCTACATTAAATTAACTATTTCCAATGAACAAACTAGCTTGATATTTTCTTGACACTCTAACGGTTATGACGTTTCAAGAATAAGTATTATCGATCATGGAACAGAAGAGTATAGAAAATTAACTTTATATATAAAATCGTAAGTCAAATAAATAAAATTAGGATGGACCTTTCAACCCATCATTATTTAATGAACATAATTATCGACTTCGTATCTTTTATGAACATTCATTTATTACAACACTATTTGTATCTCGTTAATTTGAATAATAAACTCAAATATACGATGCAAACTGGCACACATGGCAACATGGCAGTAAAATATTGACTAATTTTGAGATCAGTCTTTTAAACATAACCTGCAGTGTGACATATTTGTCACATTGCAGTTTAAATTTCAATTTAGTAAGGCCAAAGACTAAAAAAATATCGTTAAGTGTAAGATTAATACACGTAACGCAATCCATTATAATAATTGTAAAAGTAAACTATTTTAAGTAAGCGCCCTCTTGTATTGAAATGTCAAATTATCAATTATTTTCAGTGGTCGATTGCGATGAAAAATATGTTACCTCAATAAAATACAACATATGCCCGTGTGAACAATGTCATTGCGCAATTTAAAAAGACACGTACTATCTCTTAATGTACATACGTACACTATACATTTTTGTAAATACTACGCGTGGAATAGCTAGTCACTTCTGTGTTGTTATCATACTAAACAAAAACTGAAAAAATCAAAATTACTTCAAATTAATCCCTAAGTTTTTTAAACAAACCTCATCTAAATTAAGGCAGTACTTTTTACATGATGCATCCCGTTTTTGTGTTCAAACCAACACACAAACAGATAAAGAAACGAAAATTCCAAAAACAATATCGCTGTGTCGCATTATTTTTATTACATTTCCCTAAATTTTTTTTCTGTAAATATCGTCAATGTAGAAAAAGGTTAATTTCTTAATTTTATTATATGTTGAGATAATGCCAAATAAAACTTCAAGCGAAATGTTAAATAGCAAACTTGAAAATTGTTCACATGATAATAATTTTTTTTAATAGGCAATGTATATTGGTGAGTGTTATTTTGATTAAAATATCACAGTTTACTAAGCTTTACACACCTAATCTACTCATAAAATGTTATTTCATTGTAAAAATATAATGTTGAATAAAAATATTTTAAAATAACTAAAATTAATGTTTGTATTCGTAATGAATCTATGAAGAAATAATTTCCAGGAGCGCTAGTTTGATGTTTTGATATCCACACTTAGAAAGTTTATTAAAATATTCGTAGTCAAAATTAAACCAATAAGTTAACTGTGATATACGTTAAAAGGCATCTGTATTATTAAATAGTGATGATAATAGAAAAAATATAATGAAGGCATCTAGAGTACTTCCATAAATATGTACGTGCATCGTACAACCGAAGAACAGTAGCTTTACCCTGGAGTTAAGATTAATTTTGTGGCATACATATTTCTGCCAATCTAGAAAGCCATAGAACGGAAAATCCCCTTAATAAAATTATAATTAATCACAAACTTATTTAAATTAATCGTAGAAAACAAAAGAAATTAGTTTTATGTAGACCTTTTTTGGTTTTTCTAGATTCATAACCGAACTGTTATTTTTTTACAATGCGTACTTTGGCTAGGTCTATATAATATATAAGCATACTACTCCAAAATTATATGAATAAGAATTCTATATATTAGTTAATTATTTAGAAAAATTAAAGTCTATGGTGGAAAATAAGAAAAAACGAACATAAAGTTAAATCTAAAATAGTTTAACATTCGATTTGATTTGATCTTTTCTCCTGTTTCTTAAAATCTAACCAACAATTCGAATATCCGTTCTAGGATAGATTTAATGACATGAATAATAGTACGGAAGTATTGTCAAAAATGGAGATTATCACTATTATACAAAGTTTAGTTTGTCGACGAAACAAATGAAACTTCAATACCAACATTCGTATTGACATTGAAACAGAAGTATTCGTGCAATAAAAATCTTGTGAAGGATTTCCATATCAATGTATCGGGAGCTTACTTGTGTCGAATGTAAAAGCAACAAAGCTTATATTCAATATAAACTTGGTGGCTGATGAAATACATCTGTCAACTTGAAAAATATACGCGAAAGATGAAAGCGCGATTTTGGTTTGCGGTGAACTGAATGAAATATTGAAATAAAAAAATTGGTGCTTGTCAAGTTTTATAATTATTAATAGGCAATGATTTAAATTTATCATCAAAGAAAATGTAATAAATTTTTTTCAAACTTTCAAGGAGTTATATTTTATAGTCTGCTATTATGAATATTTTAACTACTAACTTTTCGTTGGTTGAAAATTAAAATAGCCAATAGACATTTTTTAGTAATAAGGAAAAAAAAATATTCATAGCATTCACGAAATGTTAAAGATATTTATTTATCTATTAAAAAAATACAACTTGCTACAAAATATTCACATTAGGGGAGAAATTGTCCCAGATTTAAAATAAGCCTATTCAACTAACCCCTGTAAAGCATATTTATCTATTTAAAAAATACAAATAACAACATAATATCTATATTAGGGGGGTGATTGCCCCTGCTTTTAAGATACTCTCATCCAATTAACCCATACCTAACTAAGGCATATTCTTGATTATGTCGCATCATTCAATCAAATTTAATGGTTCTTTCTTTGGGTGAATACATGGTACAAAAATATTATTAACACAAAAACTTACATACGCACGTATATACATGCACATACATGTACCCACACTAATAAATATAGCACGTACCTATTGTCACATGTAGTAGTATTCATTTACATATTACTATATTGAAATATCGAAACAACACAAAATAAAACAAACGTGCACTCACCAACTTGATCGACCATATTCATAGTCTGGATTAAAAGTGTTTGAATTGTACTAGGTAATATATAAACATGGGGAAAAATAAGATCAATATATTTACAGTTTAATAGAAATAGTAAGTACAATTCAATTGCTATGCGTATATTTGCAAATATGCATGGAACCTTCGGAGTGTGATGTTTACTTTTACTTAATATGATTTTTTGAAGTCATAATAGAGTGAAAAATATGTTCAAAAATGAGAAAGCCCTCGATGGATATTTGAAATTTCTACCAAAAATTGCAATGACGACTACAATAATAGGGCATAAGGGCTGTTTATAAGATAACGCAAACAATAAGTGTGTTACACCGTTTATTAAAAGCTATATTTGATAGTCATTATGGCAAATAATCTATATGACAATTCATTTCGTTTTACTTCAAATACTGTTGTGGTTCAATCAGAAGTATGTCTCTATATCATATTCGTACGTCGCATTTACACATATCATTATCTGATTGCGATCTCCGACAGCTCGCACGCTGAACTTGTTCAACTCGTTATTTGAAGTGTACTTGATCGACTTGTACTGCCCTCTAATTTATGACTTTAAGATTACAATCATGCGGTTTACGGTTTTTATACTTGATGTAGATATGTTTGCTTTGATTATTGTTTATAGCTTACATACTGGTAACCCGCAATTTTGCCGGTTTCGTGGGGAGATATTTTAAAAGAGACAAAAATAGAATATAAAATATTTATTTATCCACTGCTGTAAGTGAATTTCGCCAGATGCCAAAACAACCCATATAAAGAGGTATAGTTATTATAAGTTATTCGGTTAAGATATTTTGTTACGTATTTTTTCTTTCATAAAAATAGTTCTGCGCTTTATTTTATTTAACGTAAATAAAATAATGTACCGCCACACTCCATTACGCCCTTTTCCTCAATTTATATAAAAATACGTCACACCGAACGTTATTGAAATACGTATTTATTCCTTTATTTACCTTAAACACCTTTTAAATTCTTCTAAACTACCAATCCGAATTATAAAGGGAAGCAGATCAATTTTGTCACTTTTTTTAGCGTTTTCTATCAAAAGCTCGATAGAAAACGCTAAAAAGATCTATGATGTCTGTGATAACGAGATTAATGAAAAATTGATAAAACTCCCCACTTTTGTGTCAAGTTTATCTTTCAAATAGTTATCCTGGCTTATCCATAGAAGATTGATAAATGCGATAAATAAATGTATAATCTATTATTCTTCATATTGCAAAAGTTGTACGTAATTGGTATTTGTAATTTTTGCGTGAATTCTCTAAAAATAAACAAATCATTTTTTTTCTACTTATTATATTAGTCGTATTTGCTTTATTACATATTAATAGTTCAATGCATTAGCACATTCCCGTAAATATTTAAAAATATTTTTTTTTGGAAAATAATAGACAGTACTTTACAAAATGTTTAATTTCAGTTCGCATCACCAAATACTCCTTAACAGCTTACCAGAAATAATTTTCGAATAGTTTTCAACACATTGTTAGCAAAATTAAAAAGTAGTTTGTACGTAACCAATTCTAAATTACTTACAATGTGACTTTAATTCCAGCTTCATATTTTATTTAGTTTACCAAAAGGAAATCATTGCCTTCGAATTTTTACTATGAAAATATTTTTCGTGTCAGCAGATGTAATTTATCGGCCTGGAAACTTTATATCAAACGTGAGTTCTAATGCTTTTGTCTTCGAAATGAGTGAACTCTCAACGGTTTCAACGGTTTTATATCATTCTTATATTTTCCATTTTTTAGAATAAAACCTCTAACTTTCATTGATTTTACTGATCAATTAACTTTTGCTGATCAAATTTGCTACTTGTGCGTAGTGTTTATTTTCTATGGCGTCATTGATCCTGTACGGAGTTTTAAAATTTGAATCTACCTAATTGTGTTTATTTTAATATATAAACTCAGATGTTATATATATATATATATATATATATATATATATATATATAAATTGCGTTACAGGGGTATTTTTACATTGAAAACATTTGATACAAAATTATATAGGGAGAAGTAATACAAGTAAACAAAATAAAAAATATTTTTTTGTCCGCCTTCTTGTGTGTTTTTTGTACATGCGTTACAAAAAAACTGCAGAGCAATTTGAAAGTTTAAAGAAATATAGAAGTCTACTTAAAGCAGCATTTAGTTCCTATTTCATCGCAATTGGCTTTCTCAATCATCAAAGAATCAACTCGTATTGAATATTTTCAAAAATTAATTTACAATGTATTGATACAATACCTAGCTATTCGATGCATAGTAATTACACGAATGTACTCGTAACGTGTCAATACTTACATCAACTTGTATTTTAAATTGAAGTTGAGGTTTTCTACCCGGACAAATATAGTCGGAATGAGCGTGTCTAGATGTGGATTGATGTGGGAGTGGCAGCTGCTTGAGTAAACCGAAAGCAAGCTAACGAATGAGGGCAGATGTCATTCTCGGTCATCTTTTGCATTTAAAATATTTCGTTGTTGTGTGTACTTGTCATAAGCTTTCTTTCTTTCCTAGTCTACTATTTGAATCTGTTGTGAATATTTACAATTTAGTTACTTTGATAGGTTAGTATTAAGCTGCATTAATTTGGTAGTTTCGTACTTTATTTTTGCACCACTAAATCTGATGTAACATTTAGGCTATGTTTTATTGCAATCTAGACCTTTTTGCTTATCAGCGATTCTTGAGTTGTTTTACTTTACAAGTTAACGCAATCAAAATAATCCTAAAAATGCAGCAGTTTATGCCACATATTTTGACACTCGCAAATAAATCATACCTATAGGGTAACTCTTGCCAACCAAGTAAAGGAAAAATCTCAAAAAATTTTAATTTGCTTGCTTAACAAGTTTTAAAAAAAATATTTTTTTACAAAATGTTCACAGCGTGTTTTTTTAAAGAACTAAGGATATTTTTTCAGTGAGTAAAATGTTCTAAAGTGTATTTTTTTTACAACTTTGTCTTTGGAAATCGTAAAATTACTGTTCGATGTTATGCTTTATATTCAAGTTAATCTGTCGGTCACAGTTTACTTTACTTGAGTTCATCTATGAAGTTTTCTAAATATATCGAGCATGTGTCGTAGATCACATTTCCTTACTATCTTTGAGTGTATTTGAGCTTACTATTGGACAACAGAACAAAATGCGTTATTGTCATACGAGACGTTTGTAAACTTTGTGAGATGATCTAACATTTCTGTGGCGCCGGTAGGAGATGGAAAATTTTTCGATATATTTAATTTTCTGAATTTAAAATACTTATATTCTGTGGAATATTTCATGACAAATAATGATTCTAAGATTTTTTTTTCAAAATTGTTCAGAATTTTCTTCCATCGATTCTACTACATTGACATTTCATTTCACGTGAATAAGCATATTTTTAGGGTTACGATTATTCCTTCTGCATTAATTAAGTGTTTAGGTTTCTGAATCTCAAAAAAATGAAATTATTTTGAGATCACTTATGGGTGTGTCTGTTTATCACAGTCGATTTTCTGAGAAATTTCTTGAAGAAAAGTTTTGAAATATGGTTTATAACTATAATATATTAACACGCACGTATCTCAATAGCAGAAAAATATTTATATAGGAATTTTAGGGGTCATTGAATAAGTAGAACAAATTAAGTTTGCGAACAAATCTTTTTTTTTAATTCGATATATATTATGGAACATCGTTTGGAAGAGCTAGTTGCAAGGGTCGCAGAAATATTTTTTCGTAATTTTAGGTTTGTTTTCAGGGCAAATAATTTACGTTTCCCCAAACCCCAAATCTTATTTTCGAAACTAACTACTTTTAGGTTAAGCTAAAAGTAGAATTTTAATAGCCTACGCAAAGGTTGTAGGGAACCTATAGCAATTATTTTAGATTTTATAATTTTTAAAATATGCATGAGCTTTTAACGACTGTGAATTTTAATAGAAATACTATTAATCCTTAAATGTATACAGGTGCCTAAATATGTACGGAAATTTTGTATTGGGAGTTCTATTCATGCTTGACTAGCTTTGATTTATTTGTATCAATAATACAGTTTTCAAGACAAATGTTTAAGTAAACATTACAAAGAAATACCATTAAGTGTGTCTTTGTGAGAGAATTATGGCGGGAGCGGGCGTTTTGTTGCTCAATTGTATAGCTTTTCACGCGGTTTTTCCGTATTGTATTAATTTTAAATGTCATATCCATCTCCCACGGATTGGTATTAAATTTGAAATTAACACATGTAATATTGTAATAATGAATTAATGCATGTAACACTGAATGTGTAAAAGATGTTAAACAAAACACGCTTGCTTTTTGCATAGAAACTTACAGTGAAACAAATAGCTTTAAATGTTTTAAATTTTTAATTTAACTTTATCCTAAGCTTTAAATCAACGTATTCACGTTTTAATAAATCAACGTGTTCACTTTTTAATCAACTATTTTTGATAAATCAACGTATTCACTTTTTAATAAATAAACGTATTTACATTTTATCAAATTAACGTGTTCAATTTTTAATAAAAAAATGTATTCACTTTTTAATTAATCAGTGTTCACTTTATAATCGACACGTTCAATCTTTAATAAATCAACGCATTCACTTTTTAATAAATCAACGTGTTCCCTTTTTAAGAAATTAACGTTTTCACTTTTTAATAAATCAACATGTTCACTTTATAATCAATGTATTAAATTTTTAATAATAGTCTATAGTATCATTGAATAAGCATATGAAAAATAGTGAGGGATGTCTAGAAAATTTTCCATGCAGATAATTAGTTTCAAGTTAGTCATTTTTATAATAATTGCGGTCCTCATTCTCTGCCAGTTAAAACACTATTTTTAAAAAATATAAATGTATTCACAAAAGAAGTATATATTTAACAAAACTGAAAGAAAAATAATCACAATTAAGTACTACTAGTTTACGAGTATTAGGTGACATCTTATGACAATTAATCGGGGCATTAAAAAGTTCATAGAGTTAAACGCAAAAACAACACAATATGTTCATTTACAATTTATACCGTTCTTATAAAGCATTCTTGCGAGTGATAAGTTATCACCCTTCTTTACTATCACCCTTCTTACAAAATAATATGTCGTAAGGACGAGAGTATTTGTTGCTTGGTAAGTGTAATTTAAAATGGAGTCACTTTAAATTTATTCTACGCATACTTTTTTGCTATTGAGAACGGTGCATCAATTATATTATATTCATTACAAAGTATAATCTATTATGGGTGAGAATATTTATTGTTTGGCAAATATGGTTTAAAATGGAGTCTCTTGAATTTTATTCCGTGCAGACAAACTATAATTGTAATTAGTAAGGTAAGTAATTACCACTTTTCTGCCATTGAATGCGATGCCTTAAATATATTTAATTTATTACAAAATAGTATTTCGTAAGGAAGGGTGAATTTTTTCTTTGGTAAATTCAATTATTATTTTTGAAGTCGTCAGTAAATTAATGATTCTGCTAATCAGATGATTATTTGCATTTATTAGATTTATTTTTAGACCAACATTTTTTATCTTTTGTATTAAAGGAAATTGTAATAAACTTGTTTTATTTAAATTTCAAATGACGGCTAATTATTTGTATTTTTCCCACGTTGCACACGACAGAAAACTAATCTTTTCATTAATTATTCAAGAAAAAAATTATCATGATTTCAAACAGTCGATGTTGAACCAATTCTAAAATGATCTCAACTCCATGTTTACTCTTATTTTTTAGTTAAGATGTGTATTACGTTCGCATGCCATCATTTTTTCACTAATACTTAAATTTTTATCAAGTGCGAGCAAACAACATATGCAAAATTTAGAGTAGTGGTTGGGAGCTGGATATAAAGATTGGAGGGACAGACAAAATTAGCCAAATAAACAGAAAAACAAAAATTTAAAACATTTTTGAATTTTATTACCTTTATCATGTGGCTCAAATTTGTTAATTTTACAACTTTATTAAAATACATGTTTATTTACTATATTCAACCAGTAGATTATTTTAAATTTTGAAAGTGAAATTTATTTTGTATTGACTGATGAAACGAGTATAGACAATTTTGTTTCCTTGGCATCTAACACTTTCGTAACCGCATCTATCGGTCAATTTATGCAAGAACAATAACTAAATTATATTTTTTTTTAAAAATTGCATAAATAAAATATACAAATTATTAAACGATAATATTTAAATTGTTCTTTACTAATTTATGATGAAAAGAATATTGTATCGGGATTACGTTATATTTCTTATGTAAACTGAAAGGTGCGTCTTCAAAAATGATATATGCAAATTTTACTTCTGTTATTTGGTCTACGAAGCAATTAATATTTTATTTATTTTTTTAACTGGCTTAACCGGAACCGAAATAAAATTTTTACTTCGAGTAGCATGTATTGTTTAATTTATGTACAACTATAACTCGTTAACACGTTTCTCTTTATATACCCTTTTAAATGTTTAGTTAACCAGCCAATAAGCTTGTATTTAAATGTTATAAATCCCTTCGTAAAACGGACATTGTCTTTTTTACGGTAATCAACATTACTTCATTTTATATGCATTTCAATCAATTACATTTACCTCAAGTTCAAACTGATCAGATAATAAATGAATAATAAAATCAGATGATAAATGAATAATAAACAAATGAGAAAACGATGAGAATCCCACAATTATATTTTGAGTAAAGATGTTTTACATGTAAACTCTTGCTATCTTCTGCAACATAATCTTGCTACCTTCAACTACGTAAATAATTTAACATAAAAGATGTACTTTCTGGTGGTTTTTCATTTAATTAAATTTAATTAATTTAGCTAGAAACAAAGTAATTTAGCTAGAAAAAAATATAATAACCTCTTTAGTTATGTTTACATTGATGTATTAAATGTAATAATTATTTTAATATCTTCTATTTTTCAGAAAATTGCTATATTCAATTGCCGTATAGGTAAAAAATCGAATTATACTGGAGTCATTAAAAATGTTATTAAATTAATTGGAAAATCACGGTAACTTTGATTCCATCGCAAGATATTATTTTAATGTTCTTTGGGGAAACTTATATTTTTAGTTGTGGCAGATTGTAATTAATATAGTGTTATTAAAATATACGTATTTTTAAAAACATTCATATTCTTATTTTTTGAATATATACTTTATATGTAAAATTCTCTGTATTACCCGGCTTTGCTTAAATGGATTTTTTCCTATGAAAGCCTTAGGGTTATATTTTACAAATATCCTTTTTTAACTTTTTAATTTTTATTCCATTTCTCTTCTCGAAATTTTTCTAGAAATATTGTAAACACTTTTAGGCTTTGGAATTGTAGCGGCAAAATCTATAAAATAAGAGAAAATATAAAAATACAAACATTTAACTTTGGAATTTTGATTTTTGTACTCAGTTTTTTTCGACGTTAAAATATTACAAATACACTTATGCCAAAATCCGTCTTACTTACCTTCGAGGACCGGAATTTCTAGAACATACCATGTATAGTTTACATTTTAGAATATTCTTTAATACACGCGTTGTCAATTTCATCTCATATAAGTTTGACGATCGAAATTTTTAGAATATAGCGTACAAAATTTCCAGCTAAGAACATTATTAAATACACCACGACCGAATTTTGTCTTGCATGACTTCGAAGATCCAAATGTCTTGTCATAGCACGAACAATTTCCAGTTCACAATATTCCTGAATATTTTGAACGCGCGCCAAAATTTGTGTCACACATCTTCGGAGATCGAAATTTCTAGAACAAAAATTGAAAAATTTCCAGTTCACAAAATTTTAGAATACAAGTGCGCGAAATTCGTTTTACATACCTTCCAGGATAGAAATTTCTATAAAATGATATCCACAATTTCTACTTCAAGATATTTCGAAATAGTCAGACCCATTCGACATCCGTTGGCGTGTGAGGAAAGGGGTTAGGTGTGGTTTCTTAAATAAGTAAGTCGGGTGTATGTTAGAAATTTACAATATGTTAGGACATTGTGGACCTTATACAAAATTCCGAAACTTTCTATAAAAGACTGGAAAATTATCAGTAAATATTTTTAATGTCACACATTTTTGGTACTGAATCCATTATTGCTACCAAACGCTCTTAGCATCGAGGGGAGAACAAGGGCTATCAGTCGATAGTTTTATTCATACGCTCAAAAAATAATGTTTTCGCTTAAACCTAAGCAGAAATTGCAGACTTGACCGTTATTTTTCCGCAAGGCTCTTTTTTTATTTCTGGGAACAAATAACAGTCGTAGATCGTCAAGTTTGACCTGACGGATGTTACAATTGCTGTAATTGGGAAATACGACTATTATGTACAGGTGCAAATGCAGCACACTTCTCGCTAATTTTGCTCGTCATTTCTCCTTCCATACTTCTCCAGTGGACAAGGGTAGTACTCTTCCGTTACAGAAACATCTTATCTTTGAAGTCACCAAGCAGTATACCTCTGTGTCGTAGAAAACTTTCGCTATGACTTTTTGGCTGATTTCCACACTTTGAATTTCTTTGGATGTGAGGACTCTTTTTATACCACTGCATAGACTCCTGCTTGGAATCAGTCTCGTAATGATGAATCTAAGTGGTAATCGGTTAAAATTTGACTCAAAAAATCAACCTTGTCCTCTCTATAAAGACTCAAAAGTCGCGTGAACAGCTCGACATGTTATTTTTTGTGGCTGCGAGAGCATTTTCGGTACCCATCGTGCGCTAACTTTGATATGCCAAGATGGTCGTGAAGAAAATTCTAAATTTTTGTAGAAGATATAATTTCTTTTTTAATGCATATATGTATAAAACACACATATATATATATATACACACACACACATATATATATATATATATATATATATATATATATATATGTAAACGAAGTGAGTGACACTTCATTCAGCATGAAGTTTGCATATGATCTGTGCTAGCTGCCACTTGGACATGTCGCCACGCCACGATAGAAAAATAGGTTATGTTCTTAGAAACGATCAATGAATTATAATATGAAATAGTATAATATTTTAATACTTAATTGATACGAACTAGTGAAGCAATAGCTTTAAATGTTGTTTCTCTTTTCAGGTGAGTTTGTGATTAATTAACGTTATAAATTGTTTTGTAAAAGTGTAAACATTTCTTTATGTAATAAATCTCTTTTCAGAGCAACTCAATGCTATAGTTTTACTGTTCACCATATTATCCAAGGATAAGAATTAGAAACACATTATATATATATATATATATATATATATATATATATATATATATATATACATATATATATATATATATATATATATATATATATATATATATATATATATATATATATATATATATATATATGTAAATGCAATGAAGAGAAGCAGTTGGGGGAAATGATTTTAGTTTCTTCTCTAACCATTTTGAATATTTTCATATCTTAATATTATTATTAATTTCTATACAACAATAAACAATATCCTAGAAGGTGGTCTTGATTGGCCGTCGTGAGCGAGATCGTCTTCGATCGAATATCTGCCTTGTTGGAAGAGATTATGCCACTTGTAAATCATAGTTTTACTGGGGTAAATAAGCCCGGTGAACCAGTTATATTTAAAGCAATATACATTTTTCACACATATATATTTTTCCATAGTCGATGATTTCTT
The DNA here is from genome assembly GCA_039881145.1 of Druceiella hillmani. Lineage (NCBI taxonomy): Eukaryota > Metazoa > Arthropoda > Insecta > Lepidoptera > Hepialidae > Druceiella > Druceiella hillmani. The sequence continues at coordinate 36,670,421 of JAYKKI010000006.1, forward strand.
CTAGAATGATTGGCTTGATCAATGATAGTTCAGAAATAAAAGATACAATCAATTTAAAACTTGACATATGTACTCGTATTGAATCACCTGACAGTAACTAAATAAACCCCTCCCCTCGTTATCCCCTTCTTTTTGGGAACTTTTTGACTTACCCTTGTATGTATGACATTTGTTTTATATATTCGAACGAATAATAGGTTTTCGTCAAATTATTTCATAACGAAAATGATTTATTCTGTGACAATCGTTATGAAATCATAGGTGAAATGAATTTCAATATAATTTTTTGAGACTGGTGTGATTTTTATAGTTTATTATCTCAAAACGATAAACAAATCCGTCATAAGATACTCAAGTGTCCGTCTGCTATATGTCAGAGCTATTTTTCTCAGAAAGAGAGCTGTTTTTATACATATTTAAATTTTGATATAGTAATAAAGTGTATTAGTTCCCATACATCTCAAGAGCTAATACTCACAAATATTTGTAGTTACAGGTATTTCGAATTAAAGTAGTTTGTACAAATTATATACTTGGATCATTTTTTAATTCCATATATATTGTGCGATATGGTTTAATAGGATAAGAAATAAGAAAGTTTCATGTTTAGTGACTGTTCATATATTATGAGGTTCTTTTTATGTTTTGAAGAAACAAACAATTGTGATAAGGAAATTAATTTTCTAACCCAAATACCTGTAAATGTACAAGGGTTATGTTTGAAATTTCTATAATTAAAAACATTGCCTTTATACCAAATTCACCGAAGAAAAATTTTCAAATTATTATTTCATCACACTTTATAAGATTATTTAAGAAACTTCTATTCCATTAAATAATTCAGTATCTTTCTCCTTTAACTTTTGCAATATTAATTCCCGCAAGCAATAGACTTTTCGCTATATTTAGCGTTTATTTGACTACTAGGTATTGGTTCTTTAATATTAAAATTAAAATACTGTCATTAATACATATTTGACCTTAATACACTTGAAAAAAGACTGTTCTCTTAATATATTTATGTTAAAAATGTCGTACTTAAATGAAAGTGGGCGGAAAATTTTGTGATAAAATGCTATTGGAAAATCGGGTAATACAAACTTATATTTAAAATTTCAGTCTTAAAATAAAGTAGAAAAAATTCCCTTAACTTCTCCGAAGTATTTTAAGCTTAGTTACTTGCTAAGAGAATGAAGTGCTTATTGTTGTATAATATTAATGCTGAATAATGCAACAGCTTTACTTATTGATGGAAATAAGTTTGAAATAAGTGTCGCTTGAATGTTCTATAGCATTCGCCTGTCTTTCGTTCAGTCAAATTATTCAGTGCCCTATTTCGTGATGCACCCAATATATATATTTTTTTCTGCTTCATTGACCACTGCAGAAATGTTACGGAGTTGCTTGGTATCTGTCTGTATCTGTATATCCAGTGGATCTGGAATAAAATCATCTAGTGGTCTTAATAGTTATGTTTCATAAACATTTGTTCTTATTTTCTTCTACATGACCAGCCTTTTGGGTAAATCTGCAAGTTGGACATGGGGTTTTCAAGAAATAAATAACATTTAAACATTATTTTATTTATAAAACCTTATTTATTTTTTGTGGATCCAAATCTTATAATAGTTATAAAATATTATTTTTTCTTTATTTTTGTTTGCAATATAATTAAACGGAAGAAGGAATTTAAATTCAGCCTAACGACTATTACCAATGACGACGTAATAAGAAACTGTGACTTGTTTTCATTAAATATTTCATCAAATTTTAATCATATGGCGTATCGATATGAATTTCAAATCACATTGAGTTTTCTGTATCATAACAAGTGAGATACGCCCATAAGATCTTATTGAGATAATTTCTTCGAAATTTGACGATTAATTAATAAGTAAATTGATTTGTACGTCTTGCAGTAAAATTCTACGTAAATGGGCTTATAAAAATAATAAAATATGATCATAAAGATCTACTAAGATTTAATAACAAAATTTAAACAAAAAACGGGTTAATTTATGAAATGTGTTTGCATTGAAGCTGCATTTTCTTCCTGAAACGATGACTCGTGAAGAGACTATTTTTAACTTTTTAATACCTCGTAATAAAAGCGTGTGCTCAAAGTTGCTATAAATATGTAAGTTTCAGATATGCTAAAAATAAATTTGTTTATGTTACCATTTTTCTACAAGCTACGAGCACACAATTGCCCATAAGTTAATTTGATTGTTTTAGATCTAGAACTTTTCTGCTTGTTCAAATTTTAATACTTCTTTCTTATTCGCTCCACGTTTTATTGAAATCGCAATTATTTTATCCTTGGTTTTTATAGCGATTTTATCTCTGCAATTAAAATTATTTATTCTTCGCCCTCCATTGTTTGCTTAAGCTGACTTCTTTAAAATATATAACTTTGTTTAAAAAGCGTTCCGATTTCTTCGAACAGATATTTCATTTTCTTTCAGGAATATTTTATGAAACAGAATGCAATTTCTTTGAATCAATCTTTAATAGCGAGTATTTTATTGATATGTATACACTTTGAATTGGTAAAGTATTACTGAGCATATTCTATTATGAAAGGACTTCCGTGCCTTTTAAATATTAATGTATTCCTGTATTTTTTTTTTTTCATAATTCTGTGACTTGGGAATTTATTGTTTTTAAAATATCGTAGCGGGTCTCAAGCCGACACTCTGCCATTAAATTCTGTATTGCAACTCCTCTGTCCTGATGATGCAAGAGTACTACCTGCCTTACCGTGAAACTTGAGGATCTACTGTTTTTAAATTGACATCGTGACTTTTAAGCAGGGATTCTGCTACTAAAGTTGAGGTTTCAACTCCTTAATATTGACGCTATGGGGTATTGCCTGTTTGCATCGTAAAGCTTAAGAGTCTATTTAATCCGCCTGGAGCTCGTACAAATATTCTACACCGTTCACCTATCTTTCATTCACTCACGTTGTTCAACGCAGTATTTCGAGATGTACTCAATCTATATATTTTTTCTGCCCCATTGACCGCTGCAGATATGTCATATAGTAGCTAGTTACATTTACTAGACGATATTAATTCGAAAGAATGTATGCTTCTGTCGTATTAGTTATTGTTTCATAGCCACTTGTTCCTATGTTCTTCCACATGACCAGTACTTCGGGTAATCTGTAAGTTTCAATATTTAAACACAATTTAATTTACAAAATTTTACTTATTTTTAGTGGATTCAAATCTTAGAATAATTACGAAATATTATTATTTTTAATTAATTTTTTAATGTGGAATTTAAGAATATGCTGTTTTCAAATTAGTATTTTGAGTCTTAAGCAGAGACATTACGTTTAAATTCCAGATCCCAATTCCTCAATTTTGATACTATACTCCCTACCTAAACTGCGAGACTTGAGAATCTCATGTATTAAATTAGTATTGTTGGTGGCAAGCAAATATTCTATCATTAGAATTCTGGTTCCAACTCCTCAGTCCCTGATGCTGCAGGGTTGTACCTAAACTCTTTTAAAATAATGTCGTGGGTTTCAAAAAACACTTTATAATTGAACTCTCAAGTTCTGTTGCTGTAAGAGTACTGTACTTAAAGCTTAAGGATCTCTCAACTTAATGCTGCAGCGGTACGGTATATTTTGTGAATGTTAACAAATATCTCCAGCCTTTATTAACCAATATGGATGATTCTTTTCATTCAATAGCCTCAGTACCGTACAACCAAGATTTGTTTAGAATTTAACCATGGCAATGAAAGTATACCATAAAATTCTGTAATAATATGCAGCACAAGTGTCGTAATCGAGTTTGGGTGTTATTGGTTTAATAATAATCGAGTACAAGTTTCTAAAATTTTGTATGAATATAAAAATAATTCAAAAATATTATAATTTTTAGGTGGGTAACTTCTATTTTAAAAAAATGATGTTAAAAGTTGACTGCTTTTAATTTGTTTCATGACTTCTTTCCAAAGTGTAATTACTTCTAACGCCAAGACTTCAGGCTAGTGTACCAGTCGATAATGAAGCACACACCCGCGGGGTCTCCAACGGTCTATTACCGCAGGAGAATTATTAAATTAAAGGGCCGCTATAGATTAATAGTTTATCTAATAATATCATTCACGTCTTATAAAAAGTATCAACTGGACAGGAAATTCTCAAAATCCGGAAAAGCCAATGAAATGAGATATGCTTAGTTGAGCTCGATAGAAATACAACATAAGATACCCGTAATTGCTTACCTATAATTAATCATTTAGGACGCCACTTTATAAATAAGTTTTTATTAATTTATAATAATATATTTAAAGTCTTACCTAATTTTCCCTTTTATTTCAGTTTTAGCTTCTATGAATTGTTCGTATGTGTACGTATATTTGAAATAGTCAAAAGAGGGGTCGTTAAACCTTAGTACATGCATATATAATAAACATTGGTTTTTTTATGTTTCATAGGCCAGGTTTATTTTATTGTTTTGTTACATTTTTCAAAAAAATTTGTTTTTAGGGTTTCGAACCACGAAAGAAAAACAAAACCCTTATTTGATCTTTTTAGAAATTGTTTTATGTGGAAACTTGCAATTTGGCATTGTAATAAAGCATATTAACCCGGGATATCGTAATAGCTAACAGCAAAAATATTTATCTGGAAGTTTTAGGCGGTGTGGAGGGAGGGACTTATTAGGTTCTAGAAAAAAAAATTAAATTTGACTTTGTTTTAACGTCGTTTAAAAGAGCTAGTTATAACAGTTTTAAAATTTATCAGAAATACTCAAAATACATTAGAGAAATAAAAGAAAAATATCTACACGCTAGCCCTCTCCCACCTCTTCCGACGCTAACTGAATTTAAAATTAGAGATCATAGAAACCTTTGTAAGAGTTGTAGGTAAACTATAACGAGCTGCGCCTTAGATTTTTAGTGAAAAAGTCGGGATAAAATCATAACAAAATTTCATAGTAGAGAAACTGCGTTCGCTTACACCTGGGTTTATCCTGCCCAATAGATGTGTTTGCAGGTTTGAAGTCCAGCAGAGTTTTAGCACGTCCAACCTCGATTGCACGTACGATTTCGATAACATCATTGTCAACCGTAGCATCCTCCATAGATGTAACGACTACGTTAATTGATCCCGACGATATTTGGTGATGGCAATATATACTCGTTTCGTGCTGTCATATTGCCATCGATCTCTTTATTATCACTATTTTCTTAAAAGGATGCTTATATATGATCAATGGATGTTTATATTATCGCTGGATACTGTGAACGAAGATGGCCCATCTTCGTAATCGCTTTGAGTTGTTTTTTCATATTCGTTTCTACTCTTGAAGCTTTCGCATTCTTGGCCCTAAACTATTTAGGTTTTTTTTATTCTTTCTTTTGAGTTATGTTTTTTTATTTCAAGCATATTTTCGATTTATATAAGATATCTTTAATTTTTTTTGTAATTTTACATTTAATACCGATGTTTACTTTTACTTCAGTGAATATTTTTAATATCTCACTTTGCGTCCTAGTAGTTTTAATTAAGCTATTCGAAATAAGACCCAAATCAACATCTAAACGAGTTTTTACGCTACATTATATTATAACTTCACATCACGCTAATTCGCAACAAACACGCGCATGCACCGATACTAGTCCGATATCGTCACAGACAAAATAAATACTGTAGAAAAAACACGAACAGGTATGGCCCATCCGTAGTAGGCTCAACCATTATTAACGCATTATTAGTCTCATAGTAAAAGCGAATAAAATGTGACGGTATTTTGTAACACAAGAAAGTTCGACCAGCTATCACCATAATCAACGAGCGAATATACCTTTTTACGTCAAAATTACATATACAGGAATGAGATTATTACGAGATTGATAAGTTTATGACTCAACCTAACAATACGACAAAAAATCAAAGCATAATTTTTTTGTATTAACGGTTCTTAATATATTTCAGTGTATTTATTATTTGTTAATACAACAGGAGTAACAAATAACTTTTTATAGATTTAATCTTAATTTACCTTATCGACTTGGTCACAAAGTTATTTTGTAACGCATGTTAGTTACTGATATTTTGGTTAATTACGATAAAATTGATTTTTGAGTACCTAATGAGTTTAGCTAATGTATATTATTTTCGTGAATTCAGGTTATAAATAAAGAAATTAAAAAACAATACCCTCAATTTTAAAACGACTAAACTACGATGCGCCTATTAAACATAATTTTTAAACGAAAATGTAAAGGATTCTATACTAAGACCATGTCCTATTTCACCCCTTCAATATTCACATTTGCTTAGTAATTTCTCAGTACAATATATTTGGTTTTAAATGATTCTGTTAGGTATAGTTCCTGAAAGACATTTTTAGAAAATCCTTTGCTTATTTATTTAAATCGTATTAATCCCAATTTTTTTTCACTCAGTCGAGGCCTTCGCCTTTGACGACTATCCCAAAACTTAGGGTAAAATGTAATTCATTTTTTCCTTTTATCTGAATTAGAACATCCCTCCATTGTGACTGGCCATCTCTTGGGAGACTCGTTTTACGATACACGTTGACCCGCCGTCACTTGATCAAACAAAAGAACGAAGTAAATCATAATTACGTTATACTTATATAGTGTGTTAAGGTGAAGCTTTCTATTGGAAAGCTTCCACCCGGGACCGAACTTGAGACTATGTGGGGTATGTGAATAAATATTTCCCATATCCTATTAGGGTTGTAGGTAAAAAGATTTCTTTGTATGGTTTATAGTAGCTTTTAGCAAAAGATTTACTCTTTTGTTTTTATGTAAACCCTCCGGGATAATAAAGCCAATGAACGATTTACAAGGTTAATGCTACAAATAACAAAGAGTTTCTCTTTGTCTTTTTCCAACGTGATTTTTTGCACAGAGTTAGGGTTACATGATGACACAGGCCAATGATCAAAAGGTCAAGTAGTGATTTTACTAAGGAAAATTTTATTTATTTACGAATTAATTTTTTTAACTGAAAACAGAAAAACGAACTAACAAAGCAACGTAGTAAGGAATGGATTGTTAAGGCGCTACCTATGCCATGGAATTGCTTCATTTAATCCTTAATATATAGGATATATTTGTGTGTTAATTTTTATTATAAAGTTAGGAACATCAAGGCTCAGCGTTTAATTCCCCTTAATCATTATAGAAGGGACGGTACGTTTTAATTTCTCCTTATAAGTTTACAAATATAACCGAAATGTGAAATGCAGATAAAAGCTGGTACATCTATGAAGCTAAATATTTTTTAAGGCCAAAGTTAAGAGAATTTAGCGCCTATTTACTTTATTTGATTATTTACATCGTTTATTTTTGTGTCTGTTAAAGGCCTGGGCCGAGTACGAGGGGCGGCTGAAAAGTTTTGAGCCTAAGGTATTAAAAATGCTAGTAGAAACGTATAAAAAATTTATTTTTCAATGTCATCACCCCCTATCAATACATTTCTTACATTTATTAAAAAGAGCTTTTAACCCGGTCAAAAAATATTAACCGTTTTTGTCTTCAAAATGTTCGTTTACGGCCGTCTTCATTTCTTCGTCATTGGAAAATCTCGGTCCTCAGAGATCTTTTTTAAAATTTTAAGAGAGGAAATAATCGCTACGGGCCTGATCTAGACTGTAGGGTGGGTGGTTGATGTCTTTAAGTCCTGTTTCAGTGAGGGCATGGCTTGCAACTCGCGCAGTGTGGACGTGCAATTTGTCTTACAAAAACAGAACTCCTTTTGCCAGTTTATCTCTCTTTTTCTGGACAACCACTTGAGGAACTTTTGTTAACAATGCGGCCTAATAGTCTCCGTTCATTGTAGTATTTTTAGGAAGGTAGTCGATGAACAAAATTTCTTTAGAATCCCAAAAAAATAGTGGCCATTAGCTTGGATGTCGATCTTTCCACTTTGAACTTCCGTGGCGGCTTTTCTCCCTTTTATATCCACTGCATTTACTCTTGTTTTGAATCGTACTGTCGAATTCATGTTTCATCAACAGTGAGAAGTCGAGAAAAACATAGTCAGGATTATCGCCACAGATGTCCAAAATCTCCTGCAAAGTTGTGACTAGATGTTGCTTGTCCGGCGGCGTGAGTATTTTCGGCACCCATCACGCGCACATCTTTTTCATGTGTAAATGATTATGCAAAATGTCACCGATCCATTCCTTACTATCTGCCTAAGCTATCTGCCACAACTTGATTTGTCGATTTTCAAGACCAAGTTTTTTCACTTTTTCAATGCCTTCTTCGGTAACGGCGGTGTTTGGGCGTCGCGACGTGGGGTCATCTTCGAGCGATTCTCAGGTGTGTTTGAACTCGTAAATGAAGGTGCAGACTTTCCATAAACTGCTGACATCTATCCAAAACTTTGTTCTTCTTTGTAAGAAATTTTATGACAGCTCTGTACTCCAATTTCGTGCAAAGTGCGGATGACTCGGACATGGGGACGTTTATGGTTCAGTTAATAAAAGAGTAATGATGCTAATGACATGAAACTTGACATTTATATTTCTTAGCATACCCTCAATTAGTGATGCTTAAAGTACTTGGCTTAAAACTTTTCATCCGCCCCTCGTATATATATATATATATATATATATATATATATATATATATATATATAAATATATATATATATATATATAAATATATATATATATATATATATATATATGTATATGTATGTATATATATATATATATATAACGTTTATTTCATTTATTTCACAATTTAAATTTACAATAAATATGGCAGACTTATTTCTATATGAGCAACGACGATAAGTTTTGAAAAATTATTCAGCTGGATATAAAAGATGTTACAATGTAAATTAATAAGATAGTACGTGTGGAAAAGATCACAAATTTTGACATGAGATGAGATGCGAAAAGGAAAGGAATAGGGTGCAGAGTGACTAGGGCTAAGGTTAGATTTTTTCCTCGATCCATAAAAATATTTATCGAGGTTATATTTTCAGTCAGGATTCAGATGATTCCAAAATTTTGCTTCTGGGACAGTGAACCATTTTTCAAAATGGGTAGAGCTATATTTATGAATAAGTAGGGTGCAAAAGCTTTTAAAGCATAATCAAAGGCCTTGATGAGACAAGTTTGAAATCGGCCAACGTGAACTTTAAGCATTTTTAATACATTAAAGAGAATAATTAAATTGCAATTTTAATAACAATCAAAAATTAAACGACAGGATACTTTTGTTTTTCCATTTATTTTTTTACGCCTCACAGTAATAAGTTGTTTTTAAAGCAGTCTTCATAGCTATAGAGTTTCTTTATAGAAAGTAAGATTGCTGATTTGTTCAGGCTTGTAGAAACCTTTAAATTAATAACGAATTCTTATTAATATCCGAAATTTTTTTTTTTTAATAAATTCAATATATGGAAATATTGTTTTGGTATATTTTCTTATTCCAAAGTAAAAACCAAATAGATATGAGCGGAGAAATAACGAAAACACATTTTTGACAGATCGTTTATTGAAAGTCAACATAAACAGTATTTTTATTTTTGGGTTTTGAAAGTTTTAATCTAGAGCTGTCGGCCAACTTTCGCAGTAATTTATTCGCAGATATAATATATTTCTAACATCTAACTCGTTAGTGTCATCTTGTGCACATATAATCACATCCACTATATTTCATCGAAATCAACAATGACACAAATGTGTTAATATCATTCATAAATTCTTCATGAAGATGGTTGTAGTTTTTATACGATATTAACCGTATTTATGCCGATAAAATTTACACAATATTCCGAATCTCACCTTTGATCTTTTGTTAAAAATAAATAATTTTTTAATATTGTTTCTTTTATTTAATTTTCGAAAATAATAATTTTTTGTCAAATCCAGAGAAGACAGCAATATGACTGTCTCGGATAATTAATTAATTCTATTATTTAGATTTCAGAAATAGTCATACTATTTTCTTCATTTTTCCTGCCAATTCATTAGTATAAACATTACTAATGTCATTGATAGGACTTCCTAATTTATATTCTAATCGTAATTTTAAATTATTATTTTTATTTCTCATCTTTTTCACAAGTTTTAATAATAATTATCATCGAATATTTCATCCAATTTTGCAACTAAAATTATCTGTATATTTAAAATAAATTCGTTTCAAATACTTTTTTATCGGTTTCACATACTTACGTTATTCAGTTCACCATGATGTAATATTATTTCTATATTTTATATATATATATTTCATTTGAACAGACGTATCCATCATCCAGTGAACATAGTATCGGGGGATACCCTGTGACTTTTATGTTGGAAACGAAAAAGCTCAAGAGAAAAGCTTTTGAAAGCTTCGTATCATTCTTTGTTTCGTATTTTGAGTAAGAGTATATGAATATGACCTTGGAATTGTATTGACAATATGAGTGAAGCTACTTAAAACGCTTAAACACATGTTAGTTTGGACTTTGATTCCAAGAGAAAAAAATATTTTTGAGTTGTGGTTTTCAAATATTTGTTTTCGGTGAATTTCGGTAAAAATATTTAATTTAGCACAAGTCATGACAAGGTAGGTATCTGATACTCTCGAGAAGGATGAGTTCTTAGATGTATATTGGAAAATAGTAGCAACTTCTTTTACGGGTAATTTATTTCCTAATTGCATTTTGATCTTGCGATTAATTTTTTATTTCACACCATGCCTTTAGTGAAATGTATGTTATCATTGTTCATTGGGTTGAAATTACAATGTTTTTTAGGATGAACCGTCCAGCTAAAAGTTCATGGAGAGCGGTTTTCTAGCAAAAAAATTAATTTTTAGTTTCATATGGACAAATACATGAAATTTAACGCCTTAAAAAAGTGCTTTATTACGGATAATTACTTGTGACTTTTTATTTAATCGTTATTTTAATATGTATGCAGAAATGAACACATGTACATAAATAAACGACATAAGGAAAGGAACAGAATGTAAAATAAATAATTAATTAAATAAACTGTGTTTGACAGTTATTTTTTGATAGTGGAATCATTTTTTATCTCGATTTTAGTACATAAAAATAATCGTGAAAGACAATTATTATTATCTAATGAGTATATTTATATTCTTCCAATTAAAGAACTGAAGTGATTTCACTAGCGCTGAAGGCATCTATAAATATTAAATTTAACCTAATCATATTGGAAAAAACGCACGTTTATGTAAATTACACCTATTTTTCTGCAAAGCAAAAAGAGAAACGCTTTATCGTAATAATTCTTATCATTAATCTGATTAATAGCAGTGTTAAAAGTCCTGTTAAGCAGCCCACATTAGGAGGGTTTCATACACATTTAGGCGCTTATAAACATTTAAGGGTACTAAAGTTTAAAAATTTCTATTCAACTATTTATAAAAATTAATTTTTCGTAACGTAAGCACATTGCCTACGCTATCTTTCACAGGTGTTAAAACATTGTAATTATTTCAAATTATAACATCTAGAATCATCCCTATAAATTTTCTACGACCTTTGCATGGGGTTCTAAAGACCCATATTTTTTTATAATTTTAGGTTGAAATGTTTCGGAAATAAGGAGTGGAACGTACTTTTTGCATTCTTTTCAATACATATCTCAAGATACTCATACTATATACAAAAACTTCAGTTAGGTGGAAACCCAACTTTTCCACACTACATTCGAAAATAAAAAAAATTCGGCTGTTTATTTGCAACCGCTCAAAAATGTTCAAATGCATGCTTTTTAATTTTAGCTTGAGATAATTCTGAAAATGTATTGAAAGTGGAGGAACGTTGCTAATACTGTATAAGATAGAGACTGGCTTATTTATTGATTGATAATCCCAAGTATTCCCGCTGTTGTGCTCCCGATACTGACATCTGATATCGTTTGGCATACGGAGCGTAGGCGTTTGGTTACCGCGGGTGAGGGAGTAGAATAATTAAGGTAATTTCACGGGTATGAAGCCAGGGTTCACACTTAGTACAACAATAGTAACTATTATGGTCACTACACTTAGGGACCACAATAGTAACTACTATGGTCACTACACCGCAACACGCACTCAAAGAATTTTATAACGCGAGTTTGAACTATATTTGAAAATTGCAGTCTTGGAGCATGAATGGTACGAAACTCAGCAATATTCCAAGCATTCTTTTCGGACCCTACATGTCCTAGGTGTCTGTTTTTTCTCTCGCTTTCATATCGTGTCCACGTTTCTGCAGCCTTGAGAAGAATGTGGAAAACTAAAGCTATATAGCCGGTATAACATAAAGCTAGTGTTCAAATGGTTAAAGGAAAGTAAGTGGTACAGTAAAGAAAGTAAAGTGTTTATACTTTTACTGGAAACGAAACGTAAACAAAGTTAATATTTTCTAATGGAATATCAATATATTTTCAATTTATTATGTTTCTAAGTAGCGTTTTCATTCTCGCATACGAAGGATTTAAAATAAATATTTTTCCACTTCTCGTCAATATGGCTAATTATCCACCCGTTACAGATATATTTGAAAATATAATAAAGTGATAATTTTATGAAAGTGGTGATGGAGATCTCTACAATGAAAAAGGAAACTTTACATATTTTTTATTACCAAGCATATAGTGCTTGGTCAGTTTAAGATTAATATATTACGTAAAATTTAATCATATTTCAACAGGTAGGGGACAATCTGTTTAGTTTGATACTTCCTTTAATTGAATATTGAAATAGTTAATGTTAATTAATGCTTTGGAAAAAAATAGCTATAAAATTTCATACTTTAATATTCTTGATATTATTTTTTCTAATCTATTTTGATGTATATGTTGACATTTTGGTAAGTGTCCTAGATTTAAAGTTACGCAAGTTATTTATTTAAACTATTCGAAAATATTGCCAGCATATAATTAATTTTTATAGGAAGACACACTCTTATTTGATCATTTCACAAAAAAAACATTTTTTTACCAAATTCATAAATGCCAAAATTATTTCCCTTGTTCACTATCAAGTTCATTTTTGACGAGAGTAGTTTTTAGGTTCTGAAAAGTTCTGGTTTCGGGGCTCTGAAAATTTTTTTTGGGTATTGGTAAAGTTCATATATTCCTTCTATACTGTATAACTTGTAAAAAATATTGCACTTATAAAAAATATTGCACTTATAGGGTGTTAATTTAGTTTGCACAAACATGAAATGAATTTTATGAAAAAAAAAAAATATTAAAAAATGTGGTACGAATGAAATTCAAAATACATCAGGTAATGAACAGATCTGAATAGAATTTTCGAATATATTTTACATTAACTGTTAAACACCCTCCTAATAAATGATTGGAAGAAAAATGTTTGAATAAGACAAAAAAATATTTAAGATGGAATTAAGTGAAAAAAATATAACCAAAATTAATTCTTTCAATATTTTCAAGAAAGTATGAAACTTTTTTATTTTTAGATCCGTGTAAAACATTTTTGTTTCATATTAAGCCACATTAATTGTTTTATTCTAGCTTTTATGTCGCTTCTAATAAAATTTATAGATTTTGAGATCCAATCAATAGCAATAATTCGTTAGGTTTATGGTTGGAATCATATTTAAATAAATACGGACGGACATCGAATACCAAGACCCAAGACAGATTAAAATAAAACGACTGTGGAAGTAGGTCGTCAGCAGAGACTGGCAAGTGTTTCTTATATTGCGTTGATTTGGTAGCTGGATGACAAAGGAGGTATTTATGTGAAAGATTTACGATCACGAGGTCAAGTTCCTGCTGGAAAAAGTGTAAACCTACAGTAAGTAATCATGTGCAAATACTCGTATATTATGTATTGGGGCTAAACAATTTAATGGGTGTTTAGTATTTGCGTTAAAAAAGTGATAAAATTGATTAAAGTTCCCATTGCACATCATAAAAAAGTTTTAAATTTATGTAAGCTCTTTTACAGTTTTTAAAACTACATGTAGGTATGTGTTAATTTATATTTTAAATACTATATTCAATACACATTATAAAATAAATTGTCTTGTCGCGTTCGTCTGTCGGTACATAGGCTTTTTTCTCAGTACGAATAATTGCAGAATTCATTTTATTCCGGTTTCCTCCGACGCATTAATCAGTCGGTAGGTACACCTAACGTCATTAAAATGCGCATCTCTACTTTTAAAAGCCTATTTATTTGATTTAAACTACTAACCGATACGTAATTACAAAGTGCGAAGGATCCGTTTTTGTCTATTAAAAATGCTTACGATGATTACGATATTTATTTTAATAAGGATTGTTTAATTAAACTAATTACTAATTGTTTAAATATTAAATAGTCATTAAATAAGTATTAATAAAATAATTAACTAGTAATTAAATAATTAACTAAATAATTAACAACTTTTACCACAAGGTGTGTGATTATTAATTGATGATACAGTGTGTGGGGCAAAAGTTGCGATATTTTAACTTAAAACTGACAAATTAATACTGTCCCAGACTTTTCTTTTGACCTTTTTAAGATCTTATAATTTCTCTATATGTATCATGAGTATATTGCCGTATTGTAAGTGTGTCTTAATATGCGACTTTTTATTCAACTATGTTGATTCTATTAACTATGTCTCAAAAATTATACAGCATATTTATATATTTTAAAGCTTATGGCAATACGAAAACTACAGCCCTCGTACTGTGGACGAGGTGTGTTAAACAAATTAGTAGTTTTATTGAAACGAAATATTGAAAAATTCGATTCACGAAAAAAGTTTAAATGTATAATTTATCAATATTTTGAGAGAGTTACTGGATCTGCTACGGTGAATATCGATAAAAATGGAAAAAGAAATTCGTCGGATAGGTTTATTGTTTTACGCAATTGTTCTTTTCAATAAAATTTTACAATCAAATATGCAGCGACATATATTTGTATATTACTTAAGATTTTTAGTAAATATTTCAATATTGCAAAAAAAAATTCCACTCAATTTTCTGAAGCTCGTTATGCGAAACTGTTCTAATAATTATCTAAATAAATGATATAGCAATCTACCTCATTTTATATAGATGAAATTTTCCTTCTTATGCTGCCGTTTTTAAACGTTTTGATGGAATTTTTAAAAAAGGAAAATTAAACGTTCAGGTATTGACATGGGACGCGTCAATGCATGAAAAATCTTTATCTATTCGTATAAAGCCGGGGCGGGCCCCGGTTTTACGTAAAATCGGTCGGGATATACTTTACACATCTTGAGAAAATTTTCGCAAACGGAAGTGAAATTATTTTTTAGAATTTTTATTTGTCCGTATTTTTGTCTGTCTATTTTTTTTACTTGTGTTTGTGTGTGTTTTATTATACCTTAGAGCAATAGAACTAAATTTTTTTAGGATCTTTATCTATCCTGTTTTCCATTTGTGTATGTTTTTTTATGTGTAGGAGCAAATGTAAATCAAATTTTCTTTCTGGATTTTTATCTGCCTGTCTTTCTATTTGGCTATTTGCGTGTGTTTATTATGTCCAGGAGCAAAGAGAAGTGATTTTTTTAGGATTTTTATTTGTCTTTATTTATATCTGTCTTTCTTTTATTTATCTATTTGTGTTTGTTTTATTGTGCCTAGCAGAAAATAGAAGTTATATCTTTTTACGATTTTTATCTGTGTGATTTTCTGTTTATCTATTTATGTGAGTTTTATTATGTCTACGAAAAAATAGAACTCAATTTTTTTTAGGAGTTTTGTCTATCGTATATCTGTTTTTTTATTCATCTACTTGTTTTAATAATACCACTAAACCGATTTAGGAGATTCGCTAAAATAATACTTTGAGTTCAGAAGAAAATATAGATTATCTTTTGTCTCTTCCACCTTTTTGTCTCTACCAAATACTTCTTACGGAGCTTCAAATTCCATTATTAGCATTCATATCCTAAATATGTAGTGCGCGAGCTTAAACACTCATGAATACAAATACTTCAATTTGTCACAGTGTATCAGATTAAAATTTAAGCTATGATATTAATTACTTTATACCGTTCAAGGATACTTCCGAGACAAAAATAGAACTTATGAGTGGAAGGAAGAATACATGGAAAATGAGACTAAGCATATTGTACAAAAAGTGGTTCTCCATTGGACGATTTATCATTTTTATTTATTTCCTTCATTAAAATATCTAGAAAATAAACAAGTTTTTTTTATATTTCTTTTACGTAGAACTACTTTTTGCTTGCGGCAACGCTGGTACAATTTTTTTATTCAATAATACAATTTTTCCTTAACGAAGTCAAGTTAAATACAAAATTAAAAGCAAATTAATTTTATTACAAAAAATTGCGAGAGCGATGCCGTGAGCGAAAAATAGTTCTACATTAAACATATGTGTTAATGATTTATCATAAATCACCCGTGAATACAGAATGTAATTTTGTATTATGGAATATTTTTAAACATTTTACTGATAATTTTACTACAAAAATGTGGTTGCTTTACTGGAAATATATGCGAAGGCGATGCCGCGAGCAAAAAATTAATCTATGTAAAAGAAATGGAAATGAAAACTCATCATAATTCACCGGTGGACATATTTATCTTCTATTTGTAATTTAAAGTTTTAGAATGTTTTTAATTTTTAAAGCTTTTCCTGTTTTTTAGGTTTCACGTAATATATTTCTTGACTTGAAACAATGTTTGTAGATTAAAAATAGCCCAACTTTGTATTCAAATTTTGTCAGGGTAGAATAATACTCAAAACCTGTTAAGTGTGATTAGAATCAGAATAAGAATCAGAATTATATCCAGTGTATCTTATTATACATTTACAAAAAATGCTGTGTAACAGAGAGTAAAATGGCTCCCATATGGCCAGGGGGCGCCAACGATTAGATGTAGCATATTAAATTTGTAATTTTTTCGTTACATCGCAGTAAAATATTTGATAGATATAAATAATAATAGTATTATATTGGTAATATATACTTACGAAAATATCATTGACGATATAAATGTATATAAATTACACATTTAAGTAAATATCAAAGGTACCTTTCGAATAGTAAATCTAGGTACCGATCGAATCATACAATTAGGTGCTTACGAAAAGTGTAAACATTTAATAGCTTATAATATTCTCATTTAATAATTTTTTATGTTAATTAAATTTTTTATTTTAATAATTAAGTATGTTTTTAAATAAAAAATAGACAAGAAGCTTTCTTAAATCGATTTGAAATATCAAAATCAAACTTACTTTTCATAATTAAGTATAGAATTGTTTTGTATTTTAAATATTTTCGGGTGTCACGAGCTCAAATTACAACTAAACATCTAATGACATAACATAAACTAGAAAAATTTATTTTCCGTCACTCTTTGGAATACTTTCTCCAACAAGGTATAGGATTTTCCCATGAAAACGTACTTCAAAAATTTTATTCGTCGTCATTTTTTAACATATTAGACTACGTTTTATTTCCTAATTTAGTATTAATCTGCAGCTTTATATATATATATATATATATATATATATATATATATATATATATACATATAGTTATGGTATGGATAAGCGAACCGGAACAAATAGATCTACTATCCCATCCTTTCGGTACGGTACCCGAAAAAGAAGTGTTTTTAAAATGGTTTATTTCTTACCTCTTAAGGTAAATAGGGCTAGGAAAAAAATTACGAAGTATATAATAAAAGATATAATATAATAGAAGTTCTCGACTTATCTACCACCAGACTAAACTTGCTATCATAATGAGGTGTAGAATAGAAATTTTTATCATAATTTGTGGTTTCCGTTTATAGCCCATCGGTTTGGCGCGGTTAATTAATAAAATGGTTTGATGGGAGAAGGTCCTAAAGTATACATATACAGAAGTGAATTAGAAAGACGTCAGATCTGTATTAAGAAATAATAGAGCAAGTGGTTATACGCGTAGACCGGTTTAATTTAAATGTAATTTTAGTTAATAATTTGTTGATATTTCAGGTTTGTAATGGCGAGTTTTGTACAGGTAAAACGAACAATGCGTCTGTTATTCATATAGGTGATTACGTGGTGAAATGAAATATACTTGAAGAATATTTCTGCTGTCTGTTTCTTGTCCCCATAGTATCGTTATCGTTTTATATTGATAAATATATAATTCTACTGTCTCTTTGATATACTAGTAATATATTTGTCGTGGTCTATCGATAAAAAAATGTATTTCTGCTGTTTCTTTGCCATAACATTATTGTTTCCGTCGTCTACGGATAAGAATTTAATTCCATTTTCTGTTTAATGAAGTCACACTATCATTGTCGTGGTCTATCGGAGCTTCTTCTTTAGCTCCATAGTCTCTATCGCCTGACTTTCCCATTCCAGTTTTTGTGTGCAAAATGTCTAGCACAGCTTCATTTTGAATTAAGTACTTATCTTGTTACATCATTTCCTGATTTCAATTCTGTCTCTTATCCTTTCATTACTATTTAATATATGTATATTATTTTTAGCGTTATTTATTCCACATATTTCTGTGTTTTTACTGTAGCAACTTACAAACAGAAAATTTAAAAATATATCTAAGTTAGTTAAGTTTATAATAATAATAAATAACGTAGAAAGGGCTAGAAATTACATCTTTATTTAAGTAAATTTTCACCCAACGATTATATCACTAAACCACTGCATTTTATATACCGATAAAGATATTTCTTTCTATATTTTCAGAAAATCTCCCAATGAATAATATTATTATACCATGTTTCATCTTTCGTTATTTTATGTTTCATCAACTAAATTATATACAGAAAAATATGTTAGTTATATACGTTTAAATTAAAATAATAGATTTTGTGTCTAAAAATCTTAATGCTTTATGTGTAGGCTTCAAAGATTTCAATAATATCGTGTGAAATATTGATGTAGTACTGAGTGAAGCAATCGTCAATTGATTTATGGTAAAGTATATATAATTGATAGAATGTAAAATTAAAAAAATATGGAAGACGAAGAAATGTAACAAGTTGACTGATCTTATAATCTTAATCGTATAACATTTGTCGCCCAGTCGTGTAAGAGCAGCGACAATGAAGTTAAGGTCCACGTCATATTCTAGAAATAAACGCGAAAGTTGACACGTAACTTAGTCTTGTTAGCTTACTCATCTGATTATCGTAACTTTTATGCTGTTACATGTAACAAATATGATAGTTTACGTGTGACTTGAACACTAGTTAATACTACAGCATAGCCCCACAGACTGTACAATATGCGTACACATGCCTATTTTATTAAAATCCATGCAAATTTAAAAAAACAAGTGCAAAGTTCTCAAAATTAGGCGGTTTAAGGTGCTTTCAGCCGATTTTTTTCTTGAGGACAAAAATATTTATTCGCATGCCCCATTGTGTTAAAAAGTATCAAGCAAATTGGAAAAATTGCGGTTAAACTTTGGTTATCTCAAAAACAGTATCTTTGAAATTCAGATGTCTATCGATAAAATACATATCGCGTGAATCGGAATACATATGTAAACATATGACTGTATATTGTTTTAGAGCGCCCTGGAGGTTTACTAGAGTAAATTGTTTTGTATTTCTAACCGTATCTGCTTGCTCTTCTTTAATGGAAATACCTTAATTTTGTGAATAGTTTCTTAATAGAGTGCAATATAGATTGTTAATTGAATGTAAGTAGTTCCTGCAGAATATCTAACATAAATCCTTTCAAAGGAATATGTGACCTACATAAATGCTCCAAGAGATATATGTAATTAATTTACACAAATAATATATCTTAACACAGCCTCCTAAAGCTAGAAAATGCCATATTTACAATATATCAAGAAACATTTCGTATACTGAAAGAGGATTGAATTATTTAAATGTCGTAATTAATGACTGTCATTAGTATCGTTATTTAGCGGTAATTAAAACTTTGTGTCGGCACATTGAGTGAATATTTTAATTAACGTCGAGTGAATTAAATAAATCAGGTAATTGGTTCGAATAAATCATGTTGGCAGTAATTTAGTAAAAAATATTTCAACACAAAAGCGTTTTTCAACTAATAAATGTAATATTTGTTTGAACAAAATGAGAGTTTGATTATGAATACGTGGTGCATCTTGTTTCACTTGCCATTAAGTACGGTGAACAATTTTTGTTTTGAGGCGATGTAGGCAAAATACAAGAAAAAACTGGTTAAGCGCACACTGAATCATGCATGAATTAGGATTTAGTAGCTATTGACAATATACAAATATATAGACATAAATCATGTAATATCATGCTCACACGTGCTCGTGAAGGTGTATGGTAGCTGAATGGAGATTCCAATACACTAACGTATGTGGATAATGTTGCGATTCGTTTTATATTTAAAAAAAATTAAATATCGCCAAATATATTTAAAAATTTGTCAAATACGAGTGAAACTCGCACTAACATTTAATGGTACATAATATTTCTATTAAACTATATTTTTGACAAGCGCATGCTTAAAACATTGCTTCTTGAAATGTCTTGTGTCTAGATCAACGGGAAAACTTCTATGGGCTTTGATTTATTTGTGAGTGTTAAAATATGCGGCATGAATGACCGTATTTCAGACTTTATTTTTTATTGCGTTCACATTGAAGTTTGATTTCTTCACGTCTCCAAAGAACGGTAGACTTACGTATTTGATATTAATTTCAACCTGATACCTCCATGCGTTCCTTAAAAAATGGTCTTGGCAAACAAATGGACAACGAAGTGATCTTATAAGAGTTCTTTTTTTTGAGGTTATCTTAATATCCTAGAATGAATTATCCAAATTCTTCAATATACACCAAATATATGAGGTCATTTTTTTGTGTTCGTGTCTGATGCTCACGCACATAAAAAACTTCCGCATACACAAAAAAATTTACTTCGAATAATTATGAACCTCCTCTATTGTTAAAGAAAATTCAGACCCATTTAAAATTTTAACTCGATATCTCCACGAGATCCTGAAAAAAAGATCTTAACAGACCGACAGATGGACAATGAAGGGATAATGTAAGCGTTTTTTTTTCCTTTTGAGGTACGGAACTCTAAAAACTAAACGTTGCAAAACATATTTAAAAAATTAAATATTGCAAAACATACTTCAAAAATGCATGTTAATTTATGTTAAACACATTAGTAAAATCCTTCTTCCACTAATTTTAGTCTGCGTTATTTCCGCGTACCCAAAAGTTTTTTTTATACTTCCTAAACTAATGTAATTGAATTACTTGCAAAAGTTTCATTTGAAAGGACTAATCAAAACATATTACGAGGATTTTATTACAGATTGTTACATGGTCTTGCACGGTTGCCCACATTATGTTTTGCATTGATCACAAAGTTTACGGCTTTGGATGGCGTGGCGAATCGCAAACTCCTGGATAGCTGTTTTAGTAATATTTAAGTAACAATATTGTAAATTAATTCTGTATTAAAAAAAATTAAAATCTAGATATCAAAAACAAATCCAATTATATAAGGACACTTTTAGCGCAAAAAACCATCATTTATATTTTAAAAAAATTAAAAAGGTGTCATGAAGTTTTCCATGTTGACCTTTTTCATTCTGGAAATTATTGTTTGAAGAAGTGGTAATCTATTTGAAGTAAATAAGGCTCATAATGTAGCCCAACTACTCAAATCAGCATATTTCACAATGGCCTAGAGTTTTCATAAAGCAAAAATATAATGTCCAGTCTAATACCTAATTTGTTAGATAGTCAATCTAATTGTGGAGAGTAATTCTCTTCATTCACTGTAAATTTTTCCGGAAACATTTTCTAAT
Organism: Druceiella hillmani; assembly: GCA_039881145.1. NCBI lineage: Eukaryota > Metazoa > Arthropoda > Insecta > Lepidoptera > Hepialidae > Druceiella > Druceiella hillmani. Next base: position 36,692,207 of record JAYKKI010000006.1, read on the forward strand.
GAATAATTTTCTTGATACACCATCAGCAACTCAAAATTATTTTTCTTGTATGCAGTAAAAGGTTTAGGTACTGAAACCCATATTTTTTTAGCACAGGCATAGTCAATCATATATGCAAAAGGAATGGCTCATAGCCAATCAAAGTCACGTCAACACGTCAACGATTTTTGACAAATATGTACTAATAAAGTAAAAGAATCCGTTCCGTAAATAAGTTTCCTTTGATATTATCCACTTAAAGGCTTAGCTATAGTTGTTATTAACCGAGTGCATGTTGGTATATTTTTATAGCGAAATGTTCAGATCGACTCGTGTAAATATAGATCGCAAATGTTGTGAATTAAAGATACTTACTTTTGCACTAACATTTGAATGCTATAGTACAAATTAACACGACTCCTGAGTAAATTTGATATGCAAATTAATAAAGTGTTTTGATAATTCAGCCCAGATATCATTATAACTAATGTTCAATATACCCGTGTCGTTCTCTGAACATATATCACGTACTGTTGGATAATAGACATGGCAATTAAATTAATAGTACATGCAATATTGAGAGCCAACTTATCTAACATTTTCAATACTTTTCTTTGATTGTTTAAGGTGGTACACCTTGAAAAAGGTACACCCCTCTTGACTTAACCGCACTATTTTCCTTACATTCCCATCCTGTTTTCTTTAATGGCTCATTTTTTCTTTATAATTATTTTCATTAATTTTTTTTATTAAAAAAAGTTTTTCTGTCAAAATTTCAATAACATAATCTCTTGCATTGCACCTCGGAACTAATTAATTAATTGCATTCCTTATCTGTGGTTAGTCCGCCATATGCACAAGTATTGTGTTAAATATGACATTAATAATAAATAAATAACTGTTTGGTAAAGATTAGTACTTCAATGGAATTTAAGTTAATTCCATATCGTATCTCTTGAAATTGGTGATTTTGACGTATTAACATTTTCTAACTATTATAACATATGATAGTATAATATAATAATATGAATAAAAACGTGAGTTGGTATGTTGACCTTGTTTTGTTATCTCAACTATTCAACCGGTTTTTAACAATTTATGTGATAATAGAAAATGTAAGAGCCTGAGATACAAAATAGTTTTCATTTCAGAAAAACATACAAAGAATATTTCTTAGGGCGCCGTCAGTTGGATATGCTATGGTTTTTCTTTTGTTAGAGGTTTTTTTTTGAGTCATTAACAATTCAAAACTTTTATTTTTTCACTACATAGCTATTATGTGTTTCTGTACTGACGTACGAGTCCTCATCAATTCTCCCTGTCGTTAAAATTTCCGGCATCATTATTATTAAACCTTAATTAAATTTAGTTTACGGAAATTCACACCTTATTAAGTGCTAATTTCTGGGTTAGAGCTTTGTGTAATATCCGGTAAATACCTGTTTACACCTTCAATGTATACTCTATCTAACATAATGTGTTTTGCTTTACATAGATGAATTAAACATGAGCGCTTTAAGGTATAAAGTTAGTGAGGAAATAAATTTGACATTGGAACTGCATAACAATAAGTTTACTACATATTGAAAAAATAGGTTAATTGATCCATTGACGATTTAGAAAAGAACATGTTAAAAATATGAAAACCAATTAGAGGTGGGTCTAAATCTCCTAAGGACGATTCCAAATCGATATCTGCATTTGAATAAACGATACTATCCTTATTGTGGCTACGATGATAACTTAAATTTGATGCATAAATGAATCATCTTACTTTTATATAAAACACTACTTTTATAATAAAAGTAGTTTAAACTGTATATGAATTTATATAAATGGATTTATTCTTAACAAAATAGATTACACAAAATGTAAATCAAGATATTTTTAATGACAGGCATTTGACTGACTGGAATGAACATTACTACTATATCTACATGTAAAATAGCCAGACTAAAATATAATTAAATTAAGGCGTATCAATTATTCGTTAACTCGAGAAAAGAGAATTTGTTACATTAACATTTAACTCCAGTATTATTATAATTTCAGGGGATCTTTTACATTAACCTTTAGTCCAGTATCATTATAAATTAAGAGAATCTGTTACGTTAACTGTTATTCCGGTATCATTACGTCATCGTGGAACAATAAGTCACATATTTGATTATTTTTTACTCTTTCGGTTATTAAAACTAAAATAACTCGTACCTTGAAATTTTGTTTATTACTAATAATCTAGTATTATATGAATCCAATATTGATGTAATTGTTTCAGCTCACTATTTTTTAACATTTGGTAATTATAAGAAAATATGTTTGAGAAAAAAGGGAAATGTAATTTACGCCATTGTTCAGCTCGAATGTCAAACATGTTCAACGTACATTCGCAAAGCTTGTTAGAACTGAAGCTTTAATTACATTTCTACGCAAAACAGGAAATGGCCTTTCTATGTGATACATTGTATTCATTAAAATTGTAACACAGGAACTTGCTTGACTTGTATTTTCACTTTATTTTTCCGCTTCATTTTCTGTATGGCAGGCAATAAGTTAGGCTACGTTATGAATACTGTACTGAGAATACTCGAGCGCGTGGGAAAGCATATTTGTTTTCTGTCTGAAATTAATGACGCGGCTCCGCTGAAGACTAACTGCCTCATTATTGACAAATGGTGATAAATATGCCAAGTTGTTATCGATACTCGTCCAAAGTGTTGCCTGTGCGGATATTAGGTACATTTGTACCGTATTTGGTAAATTTGAAGATATTTAGAATCTTCAGAAAAAACAAAAATACGTCACATTTCTGTTTGCCTTTTCATCTGTTAGAACCCCTTTTATTAGAAAACGTCTGAGTAGTAATTTGAACTTTTGTCATAGAGGTAAAGTACATATATCTCAATAGTTAATGTTTAAATTAAATTATGTGAAAATTTTAGGTGGGGTGAGTGATAAATTGTTCTTTTAATTATGTGTATTTATAATAAGAGCTTAGAAAAACGTAACATTTTTTTTCAGAATTCCAGGTAAGTTATTATAGTTCTTGGGGTATTCCAAAAAATGTCCTCAAAAACATGTCCCCTAACTTTGAAACAGCTAGAGTCGAAATTATAAAAAAACAAAACAATAGCAATTCCCTTAAGTTTGTGGGTAACTGTCATTTTATTTCTTATTATTTTTGAGAAAATGTCCTATGTTCAGGTCTGCCAAATATATTTCAAGCAATATATTTACATGATGCAAAATGATATTAATACTAGCAAGCAATTTAATAGAAATATTATGTCTATTATTTATCCTATATTTTTATATGTAGCTAAATCGTTTCCGTGATATATCTGGTTGATCGATGAGGTATACGACCTTTGATTGCCCACTATAGAGCGTGGACCGGGGTTCAATTCTCGGCTGCTTGTCGAGCGGGGCTGGTCTGGTGTTCTGCTTTGCTGCAAGAGATTTCAAACTGAAATAAGTTCCACTTATACATCAGTTGTAAATATTGAAGTACATAAATAAATAAATATTTACAAATTCTTGTACTCCTTTATTTCTGTACCTTAATATGTATAATTGATGCAAAGGGTATATAGTGTTCTACATTTATTTACAGGTTTTATTTTAAATATTAATTCTATAATCTCACTTCGCTTAATCGCTAGATATAATAAAACTTCGCTTAATCGCTAGATATGTAAATTATGCGTTTCTCTACATTATAAATATTTAAAAATTAATAATTGGATAAGTGAAATAAAAGCTATATAATGAATGAATTCTTGGATTTTTTGTCTGCTTGTCTGTCTATGCTTCTGTGCACGCGTCACATAAAAACTATTAATTAAAATTAGATGAACTTCTTTAGAAAGCTATAAAAGTTAAATTAAAATAATCTTTAGTTTTTTCTTGTTTCAAATCGCTTTATCACAATTAGAAGTTATCCAAATTTAATATTTTCAAAAATTCTTTTACAATGCAATAGCACAACAAAAATAAAGAAATCCCAGTTACTTGAAGCATTGAAATCACCCAAATGTATGCACATCAATAGATAGCGCCGCGTATTTTTTAAATCGCTCAAAGAAGTTTTCCACTCGGACATACATTAGAAAAATGAGAATGGTCATAATTGAAGTTTGGAAGTAAACTTATAAAAACAGTACGTTTTTCAACGGTCTACTTCTACGAAGTTGTGGAGATAGTTAGTAGTGAATATTCAAGGACATAAAACTCAGGAGTAATAATTAAATTCTGATTTTTTCTAAGAAACAGATACGTTATTAGTTTTGTCAACATCTTGCCGAACTTAAGCTACTTTCTTCAAGATTTCCTGTTTAAACAAGTAATTCTTATCATTTCGTCATTTCATTTAATTGCACACTTCATACAGAAATCTTATTTATTGCATAATACTAAACAAAATTAATACACCCCTCGGTATACATTTGTAAACTGGGAAAACACATTTGGTTCCTTATTACTTTGTGTAAGGCATCATCGAATAGGAATTTTAAATTTAAACTAAGGTTCTAGTTATGATTTTTGTTTAACTTTTAAGCCCAGTTTGAAACTAAACAACTAAGTAAGCTTTAGATTGATGTGCAGTATATCCTCTCTTGTACTGTTCACGTTTTTCAACTCCAAAAGGAAAAATCGAACTTTTAGATAACTCACGTGTTCGTTTTCCATAGTTGTTTTCCTCAAAAACCGTTTGATGTAGAAACTTAAAATACGGTGTAGTGATGATTTATATTAACTCGTATATATGTCAATAGACCAAATTCAAAAATATTTTTTTGCAAGTTTTTAGAACGCAAATAAAGTACACGAAAGAAATTTTCAGAAATCTACATAAATATGGGGTGCCCTTCTTATTTATCATATTTATGAAATAACCCACTACCCCTATTTTAGAACCTACTCAACCTAAATTTAAAAAAAACTAAGTTCTTAGAGATCTCGGAAAAAGTTATAGAAAAACTATGACGATGATCCTAGCTTGCATAGTTATTTACATACGATAATATGTACGCTCCGCCTATTTAAATATATTAAGTGTAATTAAATAATAAATACATTACAAACCCAATATTAGCGATGTCTTATGATAGATAAAATAATTTTACTTCAAACTAGGTATCAAACTCTGATATGTGAGTCAGATTTGCACGGATCGGTTTCCAACTGTATTTTAGAAAAACTGTAAAAAAAATTAAACGGTCAAATTGCATCAACATATTCGAGAGATGTAAATTACTATGTCATATTTGTTTTTACATATACATAATAGATTGGTTTTTGAAGACACAAATCATTAAGTGTTGGGAGGAATCTAAAGTTTCACATTCATTCTGAACAATGGTAATAATTGTACTGAAAGCATGATTTGAAGATCATTTTAACCGTCACTTCCTATATGTAATTGATCTCTTAAAACACTAATTAACTGATTCTATTCTAAAAACGTTAAGACAAGAAGTACATATACAGCCTTTCTGATAACAGAGACAGGAAAAATTAAATTCGTCTTTAAAAAGTTTCGCTAGGACGGTATTAATTGAATGAGTTCATTCCACATTTATGAACTGCGATGCGGATAGATTTTGACTATTATTATATAATACTGTATATGTGTGTATGTATATATATATATATATATATATATAATATAAGACAAGAGGTAAATAAATACATAACCTTTCTAATTACGTAGTTATGAAAAAGTAAATAAGTATATAGGGACGTTTTATTGGGCCCATCGTTATTCGGATGAATACATTCCGCAATTGTAAACTGCGATGCGAATAAATTTCGACGAAATTGGCTGAGATGTTTATATTTTGTGGATAATGTTCATTAGTATGTGTGATATAGAAAAAATAAGATCTCATTTTACAACGATTATTGATTTTAAATAAATATAAAAAAGTTTTTAAATAAGGACCGAAATTCATAGCGATATTTTAAATAAGTATGTATTTACGGTGTGTTAATTATAGGTATGTTAAATAAGTAAATTCAAATGGTGCATGTGAATGTGCTTGTCTGTAGGTATTATAGAAACATTATATTGGGGCAAGATTTCCATAAAATATTAAAAACGGCGTTCTATTTCATAATATTTTTTCCTTATTTTTTGTGAAATTCACGTTGCGTTCACTTGTTTCTCATGATAATCTAGTTCTCTATAAAATACAAGCTCTGCATTTCAAATCCGTATATACAATTTCTCAAAATTTAATTAAATTTCAAGCCCTAGTGATGGGTGTTTAAAGGTACGTGGATTAATTGAGTAATATAAGAAACTTGGAGTTTAAACTGTTTGTAGTTATTAGGTTATTTATATAGGGGAAAATTCAGAATTTCGTGCTAAATTATCTATTCCAAAATCTGTATCGGCATTAACGATTTTCCAAATTTCGTTATCGAAATTTCTATATATTTAATTTTTTATTAAATTTGATATACGAAAAATAAATGAAGAAAAATAAATTCAATATCAATTTTTTCTCACAGCCTGATGCTCCCCGATAAATTATGGTATTATAATATTTATCAGGCGCTTTCTTTTATAAATTAATACTTTTTAATTAAAACTTTTTTATACATATTAGACATATTTTCATGTTTCATTTAATTAAAAAAAAATGCTAAACCAAAATGCATTATAGTTTGTCTTTTAGTTTAGTAAAAGATTTAAAATGCGCGAGAATAATTTTTTTTTCTATTTTTAAGGTGTGAAGTGATGATGAAAATATTTGTTGTTAGCGTACCTCATTCTTTGGAGTATGGCTGGAAAGATTTTTTTGAACTGATGTTAAGTTCAATTGGTTATTTAATAACACCATTTATGAGATGATAATCTTCAATTTTTTTTTAAATATGTGTCTGCCATCTGTTTCGAAGCAAGACTATGTTAAAATCAGAGATAATCTCGAAAATAGGTTTTGATGAGAATTTACAAATTAAATTAGTTCCAGTATTCATCATTAGTTTCAGAATAACATAAAACATTGGCCGATCTATCGTAGCAACACGAATCGGAACGCTGTCATTCGCTCACGGCCAACACGTAGTCCTTTATACGATTCATATCATAAAGTCACTCGCTAATTCTGTCAGCCTCCGCTCTTTATAATGCTGGAGTGGTAAATTGAATATTCTTCAAATTATTTAACCATTTCCCGTTATTCCTTTGGCATAGTTGTTAAGTGCCCTATGTACTGAAAAATTTATATACATCACTTGCATTCTGTATGAGGTAATTAGTAAGCTTTAAGCAATCTTTAAACTTTTGAGCTTTTCTCATGAGCTTTGGTCTTATCGGATCATTTATATGACACACATAAGAAATTTATAATAAATAAATAAAAATATACATATATATATATATATATATATATTTATATATATATATATATATATATAAATATATATATATATATATATATATATATATATATATATATAATTTCTTATTTACAAAATGACTAGCAAACCCTAACATATGAGTGGCCGGACACGCACCATTAATTTTACTTCGTGTCAGTTGGCGTGTATATATAAAATACTATTAAATGATTTTTAAATAAGTCTAAGATTGTGAAAACGGTCAGGTTACGTCGGACGGACAGACGAACGTAAAATAAAGGTTCCTTGTTTCAGTATAGAATCTCAAATGTGAGAAAAAAGCTCATATATATTTTACATTTGGAAGCAGCCATGACATTCTTTTAATTTGCCAGGCAATGAAGTGTTGCCTGATGCTTTATTATGTCAACAAATTGGATTATTATCTTATAACTATAGCAATCATTTTCCTTTCTAAAATACAGAACCATTGTCTACACCGTCGCATTTAATTACCTTTATTTCAAGGAATTTCTAATTCAATCTTTTCTTTCACGATATTACTCAACATTGGTGTACCTAAAATATTAAATTAAAATACATGACAACTCATTTGCTTCATGTCAGAAAAAAACTAAGCAACTAATTTAAATAATAATTTTCACGAAAAACGGAACTCAGTATTATCGCAGTCACACAATATTATGATAGCTTTAATCTGATTGAGAGTAAAGGAACGCTAAAATAAGTTTTCCTAATTTCCATACACGAGGTGGAAATAGAGTCGTAAAGACAGTGTATAATTACAGTATAAGTGAGAATAAAATTAAAACACAAGGTGGAAGAAGGAAGCGAGCGAGTTTCAAATAGGGCGGATGTAGGGTTGTAAAGAGAGCCCTTTTATTATGTCTGACCTATCATAGACTTGTGTTCCATTTCCGTTTAAAATAGGGGCTCATTTAATTTCCCTTATATGTAGTTGTTTGTAAATAATTTTGAATGTGGATGTGAAAGAAGTACTTTTAAAACAAAATCTTTTTTTTAATTTAAATCAAGTTCTTTTAATAATATAATTCTAATGTATTGTAATGTAATGCTCTTTGTAATTTGTTTACATTAAATTGCTGCACATATTACGTAGGAAATATTTTTGACCATTGCATGGAAATATCATTATTTTCGACATTTATATGCGGGAAGTACATATAAGACATTTAATTACTAAGTATTAAGTAGGCAACTAGGTACTGCTGGAATGTTATAAAAGCTTCTAGAACATTTGTTGTGGAGTATATGAGGAGTACGGCATTCGAATTCTGTTCAGTTTGTAATTGAGTAATCGGCAAACAAAGGATAAATTAAAAATGGAAGTATTTCGAAGTAATCTAAGAAGATTCTTTCTTCATTAATATCGTTTCGGGCCGAAAAACCAACGAAGCATCACGCTATATATACACGACCTTGGGTGAAGGTATGTTCTCTTGCGATACAGTCAAATACTTGTTCCAAACATTCAAAGAAGGGAATTTTGACCTATCCGATATATCTCATCAAAAGTGACGTTCTACAATTGTTGTTGAAAAGTTGAAGACTCTTATTAAAATAAACCCGAAGTTAAGTTTACGTTGTTTGACAGACCTAAGTTCATATTCTTATAATGCAATGGAAAAATCACTTCATGCTTTGAGAAAGAAGTGGAAATATTCCGTGAGGCTACCACACGAACTACAATCATTTCTACTTCAGAGGAGATCCAATGTATGCTTTGAGCTACTGAGTTCCCATCGTACGAACGAGCAACTAAAGTATCTGGTCACAGTAAATGAAGCGTGTGGCTTTGTTATTTTTTTAGCGTAAACTCCAATGGCTAGGAGCTGGAGACAAGGTGTACTTTGATCAAATTGTAACATTGAACAAAATATACTTTTGAAAATGCTCGACTCCACGTAGCAAAAATAACGCGTGAAAATCTACTTTCACTTAGGTGAAGTGTGCTACTTCATCCACCGTATTCTATAGATCTCTCTGCCTTATAATTTAAGTGATTGAAAATTTAAAGATGAAATTAATACTAAAATTATACTTCACCGGCTTTTCATTCAAAGGCCCAAAAATGTCTACAAGGACGGAACTTTAAATCTGCCTACACGTTGACGACAAGTATTAGATACCGACGGTGTTCATATAATTAACGATTGGTTATATTAACTATATACAAAACGTTGAAAAGTTTGTGTAAACAGTATTTATAAGTTGCCAACCTAATATAAATCTAAAGGGTAATTAATATTAAATAATATTTTCTCTATTATTTCAATTTAATTTTATGATGTTAATTTTCCACTTGAAGAATTTTATGTTTGTACATATATTAAAAATCATTTGTGACTTGGACGTGTTTGAATATCAAGTAATTTTTCTTTACACGAGTACAAATATATACACACTATCGGGTGAGTAATATGATGAAAATTATCATAACAATAGAAACGAAAGAGTGATCTACTTATCTGCACAGACTGTCTATTCGCGTCACAAAGAGTTCGCTTTCCAAATAGCACGTTGATGTTTTGACTGTATTAATATTAGGAGTATAGATAAATGTTTATTCAGAACGAATGGAATCTTCTTAAAATAATATTTAGAAAAGAAATGTCGAAAGTAAAATTCCAGCATCAGCCTGTTTTGGTAGATGGATAGAAAAACGATTAACTATTTCATTCCATTATTTTCAATGTACAGTTGGTGGAGTTTATAGTTTAGTTTGATCAAATAATATATGATCGGAATATTTTCCACAGGTTTAAAAAAAATATTCTTTACACTTTATTTAAATATCAACGTATTTAAGACGACAAAAGTGTAAGTTTGGGCTATGAATTACTTTGTGATATATAAGCAAATAATTTTAATATACGATTTTTTTGTACTGTACAGTCTTTTGGTAATGCAAGAAAATGTGTAAACGATGAAGTGATTCATTGTTTACTTATTTTTTTAAGGCGTACAGCATGTCAACCACTTCCAAACTTACTGTTTATTTCTTCTCTCTGCACATATCTTCTTTCCTTACCCCCTTTCTGCCCTCACTTACTTTGCTCTGTACCCTTTCTATCCTATGCCTTGTCTTCTTTCCTTTATATTCCCCTTTCTGTCGCTCTCAATTTTCGTAATATAGGGTGCATCTAAAGAAGATACATTTTAAACGACATGAAAGATATGTTTCTATATTTTTTCTTTGGAAATATCAAATTAAAGTAATGAATATTCGTTCTAGGATGATTATATTATATTAAAGTAGACTACTTGACGATATTCAATGTTATAATTGCATTTAATGTAAATGCATAGGTAATTTCGGACGGGTTAACCATAAGTATATAAAATCATAATAAGAAACTCCAAAAATGTAAATAGGAAAAACTTGTTCGATTTTAATTATATGATATAACTATAATTGTAATTATAAATTTACAAAACATTGTAAATAAAAGTTTAATAATAATCATGAGGTTATTTACGTTACATTTTCTTTCCAAACGTTCCAAAATGTAGTTAAATCTTGGAAAATGTTCGTTTTTAAAATGATAAAATGTTGTTAAATATGTTGTTACCACAATATATTTTATTTTATTTGCCTATTTAAAAGCGTAAAGTTTTTTTATTCAATTAATTTACCTTGGTTCTTAATTATTGGAATAATTATAACCAATAAAATATTGATTTTCATGGTAGATGTAAATAATTATAAATGATAATTGTTAAGTACGTGCGGAATTCTTACTAAGAATGTTTTATATAAACTTAGGCACATGGAAATTTAGATGTACATGGTGCTTCTATCAAACTATTTACAGATGTTAATATTCTTTTGTAACAAGTAAATATATTTTACCTGGAGTAGCTTTTTCCATTGGCGTTTAATATCATTCATTTCTTAAAATTTCTAGATTCAAAGTCATCTCCGTATTTTTCCCGTAAACGTTTACTATACTTACTTCTCGTAACATAGCCTTTTTCAAAATAACTATTTGCCAACTTTGGAAATGGAAAGGCGAAATTTGTTTTAAATATCGAATTAAGCGATAAAGTTGTTGTGCGCTGTTATCTATTGGTATATACATTCGCAAGTAACAAATTTTTATCTTTTTTCTTCTACGGAAATGGAAGCCTATTAAATTTTTATATATCTAGTTTCGTAGCCCAATTTTCATAAGCAATTACTCAACAAAATTATTTGAAGTTTCGTATTGTTTTTTATTTAACTTACAAGTTCTCTTTCAATAAAAAATAGTAAAACTGTAGTTCTTCTTTTCTTTATTTATTCCCTCATTCGTGATCGTGACTCCTCCTTATATTGCCGACCAGTTGTTTACTTTATTCAGATATAACGGTATTTTCATAAAGATTCACTCAAGAGCGATGGATTTATCTTATATAATTATTACGTATTATTTCTTTTATCCTTATCCGACTGTTATGCTATCTCTTCTATTTTTAACTATTTCGAAGGTTCCATTTTGCATACTATTAAATTCAGTTCGTACAAATTTTTTCTGGGTCTAGGACTTTGGACTTTCCTTGCTATTTTTCCTGTATGTATCTTTTTATTAATATTTACTGCAAATAGTTTGTCAACTTCTAAGTAGTAGGTATATCAGACAGTAGACGGTATATGTCCTTATTATCATTATCATATAGTGTATCTTAATTATCGTTATTTTTTGGACAACATGCTGGTGAAATATTCCATCTGGATACAGTCTATAAATATTTCTCGCATTCAAACTTTCGTCACCGTCTTATGATGCTTGATTGTTTCAACACTTTATATTATCCAAAATCAGCTTCCGTACATAATAGTACTCATTGCAGCTACGTAAATGAGTATTCTCAAAAAACCTGCAAACAAATTGTGGATGCACGTATTGAAAAATATATAATGTAAAATCAAATTATTTTGAGTCTACTTCTCATTATTAATGGTAGCTGCGTTTAAATTCTATGTTTAATTAAAACTTTTTACGACCGGAACAAAAAAATGACGTTTCAAAACCAATTGGAAAATAATTAGAAAAAATTGAAAACGGGTTATCGCTAGTGCACCTGTACTATACCAACTGTTTATTTATTTTGTTTGGTTTTATTCAGTGAATGACTCCAAAATGCATCAAATGGTTGTTGTTGTAGCAGAAAAATAAGAAGGACTATCGGTTATTTATACAATGACACTTGTATTTGATATCATGACTGAGTACGCCGTCAATCAGCTATAACACTATCTGCGTAGTTTTTAGTATGTAGCAGAGAATATTAATAAATATTTTAATAGGAGTATTTCAATGTTAAAACCCAAATATATTAACTACTGGAATTGAAGATTTTCAATATGTTGTCTTTTGATAAGTGTAATATATGCGTACCAGTGTATAAACGACGATGAAGACAGATACGATGACTGTGAATGAGACGAAGGACGAAATAAGTATTCTAAATAACTGAAAATGTCACTCAATGATATTAAACAGTGGAAAAATAACAAAAATTAAATGGTAGTCACTCGGAAATTAAACATTGCGCTAAATGGTATTAAGTAGATTTAATTGCGTCAAACGTAACCTAATTTTAAAAAAACAAAATATTATAGGAATTAGTAACAAAAATTGTATAATATATAATTATAATAATTTACATCTCTCAAACGACAGATGTTTGAATCATGGAAAATGTTGCTCAGTGACTTCTGACATCGTAAAAATAATAATCATATCTTTTTTTTGATTTCGTGGTATTAATTCTTCAATACAGAATCTTTGCCAATAACAATGATATATTTTATTAAATATTTAAAACACACTGCCAAATAAAAACGGAATATTTATTGCACATCTTCAAAAAAAAAATAAGCTTTTTAATGACATAAGTTTCATTTGTGCCTAATTAATTTTTTATCCTGGGCTCAAAACCCGTTATACAATGAGCATCCACCGTGCTTAATATAATGTCATTAAATATCAAGAATAATTGGATGGTAATTACAGTTAATGTGAAAACTATTCTGAAAATACTCAATAAAACAGTGGGTTGATATTGTACCCAGCTGAAATATTTTACTAACATACTGACCTGAAATAAAGATAATGAAGTCATCACATGGTAGTGATTTTTAGGAAATATATCCCCTATTTTTTAAACTGTTTGTGGCAAAAGAATAATAAAAGGCGTATATGGGATAAACAAAAATTAAAATTTAATGTGAAAAACAAAGAAAAACCTATAAGGCCCAAATAAAACATACCGTGCAAAATTAAAGGTAAGGGAAATAAATACCTACCTAAATACAAAAAAGGTCGTTCTCTCATTGGTGGATCAACCTTCATTTCGCCCATTCTATTATTTCAATGAGGAATAGAATATGTCGTAATATTTTGATATGAAAAATTTATATCTTTGTAAATTATGTGGGGAATCTATAAAATAATTATAACATTAAACAGTTATCACTTATGACCAATGAAAAATGAGTACTTTCATGAAGACCACTGAAAATATAATTAAAAGACATTCAAGAACAAAGTGATGTTAAAATTTGCTTTCGAAATATGGAGAAATATTTTCTACAATAAACTATAGCTTTTGCCATGTACCTAACATATTTCGGTCCTCCAAAATATATATTAAGGAAAGTGGTTATAACTATTTCAAGCATAAATTTTATTTTAATCGTAAAACAAGTTTAATCTCCAATTACTAGCTACTTTAACAATTAATACAGGCAAATTTAACAATTTATCCCGATCTAGAATAAAGCGAGTTTTAATCAAAAGCTTTCATTACCCACGTGATCGTTACTACAAAACCTGTATAATTAAATTATTCTCCACATGTTTGAGCTCAGAAACCACAATTATATTTTAGACTTGAAGTTTGCTTTTGAGCAGTTTCGTTTCTGTTAATCTGGCTTTCAAAACTTAAGTTGTAAATGTTTCCTTTCTGTCGTTACTTGCAGATATAATGCTACTCCTTCAGAGCATATTAATTTTAAATAAACTCTTTCAAGATTTAAAATAATTCGGTTATTATTCGTAGAAAAAAATAATGTATTTAATAAATCTGTATTTACGCGTAACACTATGTAATTAACTGCTGTCATACATACTCATAGTTTTCTTACGTCGTCTCCTTGGTATGTTGGATTGATCACAAGGCATACAGCCTTAACTGTGTGGCGCCCCGTGAGGACCCGGGACCGATTCTTGGCCCCATTTCGAGTGGGGCTGGACTGGTGTTCTGGTTGGCTGTAAGATATTGCTCTTATAGTGATAAACCCGACATATGTAACAATTAGATATATTAAAGTATATAAATAAATAAATTGTTTTTGCAGTTTTATGGGTATATCGAAGTACAAAAAACAAACTAATGTTTATATTACCAGGAAGCAAACCCTGGAAACTAGACAGAGGAACAGAATTGAAAATTCAGGATTGTAGTGTTGCTCCTTGAAATTAGCACGGTATGATGTGCAAGGGACATAATACCGTGCTAATTTCTCGATTATAAGGTATTTTCACATCGTTCGTAGCTACTGTCTGCAGATTGCTGATGCCGAACTCTCTAATACTTCGGCCACATTTGCCGCTGGAACACCAACAGTTAGAAGAAATTTATATTTACAGTCATAATTAAGGGCAAAGGACTACCGGACCGCCCCCCTAAGAGATCAGGTGTCCCTAAGCGATAAGGTAGTCAGATATCTGATCCTGTGTTAGATGTAACTGGAAGAAACAACTGATCGTTCCTACATGGGGAAGTCACAATACTCAGGAATGGAGAATGACTAAAGAAGAAAAATGCCATTTATCATTTAGACTGAAAGAGAAACTTGGAAATAAAAAAATTATTATTATTTAATAATTACTTGTAGAGATTAAACTACAAGACTGGACACAATAAATTACTGTAGGCTTCCATTTCCATAATAAACGAACAAAAGAAAGAAAATACTTATTGGGCACTTGACAACGAACATACACTGAATTGGTAAATATACAATAGCGTATAGCCAAATTCGGGCTTATTTGGGAATCTAACGTAAAAATGTTTATACATACATATATATATATATATATATATATATATATATATACATATATATATATATATATATATATATATATATATATATCTATATTCTATATATATATATATATATTCTATACATATAGATTACTTTCATGTCATCATGGTACTAAGGTATCGGTTTGGAAAATGGTTCGTGTTAAAATAAAATGCAACAAAAGTTTTAACTCAAATTATTATACCGTAATTAAAATACAAATAATTTATAACGAATGTATACATATTTATGTTAATTATTTTTAATTAATTGCACCTATTTTATTTTTGCGTGGTTTTAAAATAATATTCATGAAATATTCGCTGTCATTTAAGGTGAGGTATAATAACATCTTGATTTTAACGTTAACAACGTTGTGAGTTTTTTTAAACAAATTCTGTAAATACACATATACATTGTTCGAGAAATCGTGTTAGAAACTTCCTAAATTTGTATTTATCTATCAAGAAAAATAAGTTTTATACTTTCAAGAAGCTTCACTTAAATAAGTTAAAATTCGAGGCAACCTATTGTAAGTCTAAAGAAAATCTTACTTCGTCTGCTAAAACGCTGAAATCAAATATCAATAATGAATATTCTCTTCATTCATTTCCTATGTCGTATGAATATTACTGAAAGTATCCCTCTATATTACTGAAAGTATCTATAATCTACAAAAAACACATTTGGGTTTTAGAAGCAGGATACGTCTTATCAAACCACTAGTGGAGTTCACTAGCCCAGAAAAGCAAGCTTCCGAGCAGAAAAGCGAACGTTACATTTTCGTATGAAATTAGAAATTACAATATCTTATAAATGATAAAATCTGTATGCGTATACTATATATATTTTGACACACGAAGGAAAAAATATTATAAATAGCGCAATATAAGCGCATTATCGCATTAATCCGGACAGGGAAAGCCGGGTGAGTTATACGTATAAATTTTGCTACTCGATGCTCGCTAGCATTAGTGCATCTTTGTATTTCGATGTAATAAAATATTGAGTTGAGCGTTAATCAAATAATCGCATTGAATATTATCTACATATATAGTGTATGATTTTAGGTGTGATATTATTAAACAGATGTATTTGTGATAATTGTGGCAATAGTGTGTTTGGGCAAATTGTCGCGGTATATAAGTTCTTAATCGTATATATATACACCATATTGTGTGACACAATGATCGTTAGCATTAATAGATCTTTGGATTTATGTATAATAAAACATTCGGTTTAGTTATAATGAAATTGCACTGAATGTTACCTATATATGTAGTGTTGTAATTTTATTAAATAGATGCCAAAATTAATGATAATTGTGAAAATAGTGTATTTGGGCAAATTGTCGCGGTATATAAGTGCTTAATCGTACAGATGCATATTATGCAATATGATGATGGCTGGCATTAATAGATCTTTGGATTTCGGTGTAAAAAAACATTGATTTAAGTCTTAATTAAATAGTAGTATTGAATGCTATCTATGTAACTATCAATATTAGCGGTGATATTATTAAACAGATACATTAATCACAATTGTTGAAATAGTGTGTTTGCACAGATTGTCGCGATATATAAGTGATAAAGCATCGCCATAATGTATTGAATTAATCACAAAGCATACGGACTTTGGCGACGCGGCGCACTACGTGATCTCGTTTTGATTCCCGGCCTCTCACCTAGCGACCCTAGATTGGTGTTCTAGTAGGCTATAAGAGATTCCTCTAGTAGCAACAAATCCGTCAAATGCCTCTATTTTTACAATAAAGCACACAAATAAATAAATAAATGAATGCATTCGATAGTAAATCAAGTGCAGACAGAAGAGTAGTAAATACCAAGATAAATGAAAAATCCGAAAATTACTTAATTACGAACAATGCCTCTAAGATAAGGTAGATGGATGTCCTAGTCCATTATTTTTCATACCACATTAGCACACGTAATGTATTCCATGCACTAAAGATTTGCGACCGTGTAGCAGACGCAGTCGTCGCCGATTATTTCCCACATTTTTGAGTTTATAAAATAGATAACTAAAAAGGGGATGGGATTGATACGTGCGTTTTACATGAATTTCCTTTATGAATACCCATTGTAAAATAAAAAAATGGAAATACTAAAGCAATCGGGTAAAAAATTGTAAGCAATTGTATTGACAGAAAGTATATATCAATGTTATTATGAAGAGTAAATATAATAAACATTGTTATTACATAAATTTCAATAGTGCGGTTATAGCTTCCTACATATTTATATTTTAAAAAAAATGTTAAACTAGCACTAAATCTAACCAAAACAATAAGCGTAATTGTTAAAATATTATTTATAAACAAAGCGTTGAATACAAGTAAGAGAAAAGGATCTCATTTTTAGGGTACCATATCTTAAAAGTAACACTTATAGGATCACTTCATTGTCCGTCTATCAGTCTGTCAAGACCCTTTTTATCAGGATGCGTAGAGGTATCAACTTGAAATTAATATCAAACATGGCCCCTTGAAAAATTATTATCTATGATCCCATGGTTCGAAAAAAAAGGTAAACTTCTAAGTAAACTCAATAAAAAATATGCCGCATGCTTTGACACTCGCAAAAATAAATTCTAATTTTTAGGATACGTACCGTTGACTTAGAATCATGAAATTTGGCAAAAAAAAACGAGACTATGCAACACAAGTAAAGGAAAAAATCCAATAATTGTTACTTCATAGTTAAATCACATGAAAAAAATATTTTTTTCTGAATATGCGCCTGCGAAAGATATAGTAGGCAATATATTATCGTTTTCAAAAATTAAAAGTTTGTAAATAGTTTAATAGAAATATTACGCACCATTGAAGGTTTATAATTGTCTAAATGTGCACGGAACCCTCGTAATGCGAATTTTACTCGTGCTTGACGAGTTTTTCGTTATGATCTAATTTCTTCATAAACTATTACGATGAAGAAATTTCACTTCAAAAGCTTTAGGTTTTTCTCGGCACAAATTAGGTACATAAAGCACTGCTCAGTTTATTTATCATTTCTTATACAAACATACCGTAATTTTCGTACAAATTTTTAATTTTCTTTTTTGGAACTTGACAAATGTTTTGCTGAATAAATTTTTCCCAGTCCCAAAGCGAAGCTACGTTTGTACAAGTGTTATCAATTTACAATAAATATAAGAACAAAAGAACGCCGATTAAACGATGACAAATGAAAAATGAGGGTCTCGCATGATGAATTGTTCAAACATGTGAGTGGGCGAATTTCTTAAACAATTAAGGGAGATAAAAGGTATATTATTAATGTATTTTTTCTCACACTCTCATGACAAATTGAAGAATAAAATTGGCTGCCATAGAGTGTTTGAGAACTGACGCAAAATTCTATTTAATCTTATTAATAAAGTCGGCGTTCTCGTATGTCCATTCACACATTTTCATCGCATTGGATTAGATAGAAATACTAACTTGGTATATCGAACAGCAGCTTTCCAAAGTTATACATATATATATATATATATATATATATATATATATATATGCCTTCATTTCCTGTAGTTCTGCATATTTCGTTGTAATCAAAATATATAAATAAAATTGAAATATCTGCCTCTGATTTTCAAATTTTTATCTTTCAAATAATTTTTCCATTTACGTGTTCAATATAAAATGAATCAAATGTCGTACAAATGTTATATGTCTGTCTGTCCCCCTGTTATTACGAGCGAATTAAATCTATCAATATGAATTGTACGAATATTTTTGTTAATGAATGTTCGAACAATCGGAAATGTTAGAAGAAAAATTCTGTAGATAATTAAATACAATCTCTGCTACACGGAACATGGGCAGCGGCGACTGTAAGAACATGCGGCAGTGAGCAGTGAACGAAGAGAGGGCGTACAAGTCGGTGCACGAATAATATAAATGAAATTAATTATTTTGTGTCTAGTATAAGAGTATCAATAAACGTATTAAAACACTGCACTTGCTTATCGGAATTCCATGCGGATGAAGTCAGTAAGTAAGGTGTCACTTGTAGAGTGTGTCACTATATTCTTCTATTAAAATAAATATTTAAATGCCATTCTCGGTTGTGAGAACATGTTAATTATGCGGCTACTACCCATATAAAT
Source organism: Druceiella hillmani (assembly GCA_039881145.1). Classification (NCBI taxonomy): domain Eukaryota; kingdom Metazoa; phylum Arthropoda; class Insecta; order Lepidoptera; family Hepialidae; genus Druceiella; species Druceiella hillmani. The sequence goes on from JAYKKI010000006.1 coordinate 36,711,786, forward strand.
CAAATATTAACAATAGTTTGTTTGTAATAAAACAAATATTAACAATATTTTGTTTGTAATTACACACAAATTATATCTAATTTCATTTATAACGTTGTTTATTATTGAGTTATTTCAAACTATACATCTAGAATACAGAAATTGAATGACAAATGTAACACACGCAGTGTGACATGAGTCTGTCGGTTATATTTCATAAATTCAAACGTTGATACGTTTCCAGTGATACTATCCTTTTCGCACGTGCAGCTTACTCGCTCACTTACAATTACTGTGGTCTAAGTTTCATAGTTTCATCACTATGTATGTTATTTATTTGACTCTCGATCTCCTTCATTACTTAGTGTTGTTCTGTATTTGGATGGGCGGACAATTTTGATGATATATGCGAGCAAACCACTTTTTTATTTGTTTTATAAGCATTTAATGCATCTATATAATAAAGTAATTTATTTTTCAATACAAAAATATAAAAATGGTAAGTACTGATGTCTAGAAAAAATTAAATACAGAAAATGTGAAATATATAGATAATATAACACGAAAGGGTTTTTATTGAAATATGTTGTAATAAAACAGATTCGTATTAATATCACACTTCTTGGAATTAAAAAAAATATATAGTTATATTGAAATATGGGTGACTTAAAATAATACAGGGATCATTAAGGTAGGGGCACCCGTAAGTCATTTAATATTAAAATATTAAAAGTTTTGATATTATTTCTTACTTGTTAGATAATATTTTCACTACATACTATAAAACAAAGTCTCTTTCTGTATCTATATGTCTGAGTGCAATAATCTCAAAAGCAAGAAAATAATTAAATCTGGTATGAGCTTGGACTTGATTGGTATGGGCTGCGTAATCTGCATCTATCTCGTGTGGGCTAGAACTTGACTGGTATGGACTTCGTCGTTAGAATATTGGAGGTCGCATATTTGTTTTGTATGATAGCGTTTTTGTTATTTCGCTATTTTTTTAGCGGCTCACATTTGGAATGGAAAAAACAAAGCATAGAGGCAGACTTGGAATGTTATTGGAATTAATCTCAGCGTTCAATGTTTTTCACACAGCTAATCGTACGTTGCTCTATTACGTGTGACATCAAAACATAATACCTATATTTGTTTTTACACCTAATTTGCCAAAAGGGTTAAATCTAAGGTTTGTTAAAGGTTTCTTTCTATAGAACAGAAATATTTTAGGTTTTTCTGTAAAAATATCTCTTCTGATTGATAATTCTCTTGGAATAATTATTTTACAATTCGTATTATTGTATATTAAATTCAATAATACTTCACTAAAATTTTTAATATTTAACAATCATTATGATGAATGAGTCAGAACAAATTCCCCATTAGTCGTGTTTTGATCTATCCGACAAGCTCTACGCAGCAGTCCGATAGATACGCTTGTTACTTTATTACAGCAATCAATCCGAACATTGGTATTTAATATTGCTGAAAGGTATATAATTCTTGTTAATTGGCTGATCTATGGCAATAAATACGAATTAAGTCAGGAAAAATCAATACATCTGAGAATTTTCCTTTCAATCGCCTATCGTGCGAAGCCGGGACGGGTCGCCAGTTTTATAATAATTACTTAATCTGATCTAATTTTTAGTCATTCTTTAAGACATATATATATATATATATATATATATGTATGTATATATGTACATATTTATATAATATATATATATATATATATATATATGTATGTATATATGTACATATTTATATTATATATATATATATATATATATATATATATATATATATATATATATATATATATTTATTGTAACTTAGTATATTAGGCAAAGATGATGCTATGTCTTTCAACTCCATCCTTCATCTCTGTGCTTTTTTTAAATATTATATCTCTACTCATCCTTAGTATTTCAAAAACACAAAAACACAAAAAGAGAAACACCGTATTTAAAATTATATAAATATAATATATACATATAATAAAATTAACAGAGTGAATTTTTTTTAAATGGAAAATATTTTAAAAAGAGTGATCAAGAGTGAAAAGAGTTGGTTTACCTCATACCCCTATGATGATAATGGAATCTAGAAAAACTGATTTCAAAATTTTTGCTTCTACTTCTGTTTGTTAATTTGTTCTTCAATCACGCAAAATCGACTAAGCCAGTTTTGATGACATTTGGAATGGCACTTGTTTATATCCTCGGATAACATATAGTATACTTTTTATTGGGATGTCATAAATTGAAAAAGCTGTCTTGGTTGCTTTTACAATAATGTTACTACCAAAACCTTCTATTAGCGATTTTAGAAACTTTATACTTATAGATATTGGGAAAATTAACAAAAAAGAACACAAAGTTATAATGTCCATTGTCCTTAATAACTTTTCTTATTCCGAATTTCACGTGAACGAAGTCGCGGGCACAGCTAATATAAAGTTATTTGTCATTTCTACCCTTTTAAAGAAACACGATACACACATTTATTATGAAAGGAAAATATTTTAAAAGTTATTTAAATACTAGCTGACGTATTGCAAAATAAGACGTTTCAAAACCAAAAGCATGAAAATATAGAATCTGTAAATATTTATTACTCACAGAGTGCACTATATATATACATATATATATATATATATATATATATATATATATATATATATATATATATTAATATGTATATATATATATGTGCGTGTGTGTGTGTATATAAACACATAGTGTTTAAATATATATATATATATATATATATATATATGCGTGCGTATGCGCGTGCACGTGCGTGCGTGCGTGCGGGTGTGCGTGCGTGCATGCGTATGTGCGTGTACACATACACAATAAAGGAACTCGAATACACCGAATCCATGAAAATTTTTTAAAGAGTCCATCTTCATTATTTTCAACAAGACGCCTAATTATTTAACCTTGTTATATCTTCTGGCAGACTTTACCAGCGGCTTCAACCATGTGGTTATAGTTACAAACTTATAGGGAAAAATTAAGTCATACAACTTCATTTCAAATGATTAAGAGAAATTAAATTCTCGGCATTATTTCTACAAACGTGACTTTGTACTACCAACGACAATAAAACAAGAATATTTATCTATTAATTAGGGATTAAAGGAAGTGATAATATTTAGTCTTTGTATTGCGTATGTAGTGTTTCAAAAAATTATATTAATCCGTTGTTCTGTTACGACGTTGTGTTGTTATACCGTTGTTCTGTTGCGACGTTGTGTTGTTATATAATTTTTAGTTTCAAATAAGAATTATCCTGAAGGTATATTATTTCCAAAGATGAAAGTAGTGCTAATTGTTGCCTGACTTGTTAAAGATCTCTGTGCAAAACATCATGTTGACAGATGCTTCATTGCGATATCAAAGAAGGAAAAATAAATGTATTTTTGCATTTAGGGTATTAATTTATATTGTCCGAAAAATGTACCTACCTCATTTTTAGGCTTGTCAGCTATCTGTGTAAAAAAATCTGTTAATGCTTTGGTCTGTTGCGATGTGAAAAAAGGACAAACCAATACACTTCGAATTTATGATATTGGACAATTTTAAGGTTAACAGTTGTTATGAAGAGGGTCCATGAAACTCCTGCCTTCATCCAAAGTAATTATCGTTACAAAGTCCTCTCTTTTGCGATACACGATATAAAAGTTATCTAGTTTCATCAACTAGGATATTTTAATTATTATTACTTGAGACAACATTAGACTAGGATATTCATACATCTAGGATATTTTAATTATTATTACCTGAGACAACATTAGACTAACTATGCAATTTAAATGCATTACAAAGTTCGCAACATTGCTTGGTGTAAACAAATTAATATTCTCAAAAGGAAGTTGTCACTTATTGACCAATTGTTCATAAACACAGATACGAAATTTATCAAATTTATTTACCGTTAAACATAAATTCGTTTGCCAAATAAATATGATTTTAGTCTTGGTAGAGACCAAGCCTCAGCAACGTTATATCACCTACATTTCATACGGCCGTTATGACATCCAGTTTTCAGTATTAAAGGGAACGCAACATTTGTCATGAATAGTTCCATTATTTGTTGGGACATCAATGTCGTGATCGGGATGGGACATAAAGACGTGGATAGAAAATCTCTTTTTCATTTTTTTCATAAAATCATATTTCGTTAGCGCTGTTGGGGAAAGTGATCTCTCTCTTATTATATGATTTTTCTCATAACTTTAGCCGATGTAAAAACGCGTGGAATCGTTGTTTCTTCAATACCATGGAATTTTATCTGTTTGTTGAATAATACGGTTTTCTATACATGTTCCTTGGTAAATTTAATGACATTGACTTTGTAAATTTAATGGTAGTCTTCAACAAAGCTATTTTTTTCTGTTGCGAGATGTTCGCGATCTTTAGGTGAGTACTTCATATTGCATTATGGTCTCGTTACCACCGTTTTTAAAATTCCGTACCTTGAAAGGAAAAACAAACCCTTATAAGATTCCTTACATGCCTCTGTGTCTGTCACAGTTGATTTTCTTGGAATCCAATTTGTCATATTGACCCGCATAATTTTCAGTACCTAATATTTGAAATATTTTTATTGATATTTTATCAGACTGAAATATTTTTAGTATTTCATTCGTGTGCGTGTTTTGTCGGAAAGGACTTTTTACAAGGAACTCAGAAATATTTTATTAAGAATTTCAAGTAATATGCAACAAAATGCGCCAAATTAGTGAAGCTAATAAATTTGATATAATTTTATAAGGCGTGAAAATTGATAAAATGGTAGATTTATTTAAAAATAACGAACTCAGAAAATAAAAACGGATCCACGGGGCGTTGTGATATGCGGGCTTAAAGGAATGATTAGAAAAGAAGGAAATTTATGTCCTGCTATATGTCAGTACTGACACATCGTCCTAATTGGTTGTTGTGTGTGTACTTATGTTACCGTTCATATTTTACTCTCTTATCTTTAATGGGCTTATTTAGTGAATAACTAAAGAGGAGAATAACAATCCGTATAAAGTGTATTCACAGGCAATGTTTCTGATAAATTGGTTAACTAAAGGAGGCATAGCACCAACAAAACAAACAAAACATTCACTTTCGGACATATAAAATGTAACAGAAAATGTGCCTATTATCCATACAGTCGATTCAGTACATCAAATTAATATCAAGAATCTACCTAATAATTTGAATGTCAAGGTTACATCATCAAACAACTAAGTTTTTTCATACGAACTCTGTTCAGATATATACAGTTTTATACGCGGAGTCATTTATATGAATAATAGACATTTTGCTGGGTCTATATAATTTTAGTCCGGATTAGGACAGTGACGAAACCCTTATTGTTTACGTTTTTTTTGCTATAATGCTAAGAGTCTCATTCATTTTGCGAGATCATATAGACAATCTACGCACTACTTACACCATACTTGTTTTATTTACTTGAGTTTTTAACAAATTGTAACCATATATTAATATTCAGAAGTCATTTCGACAAAAAATAAGATGTTTGTAGTATTTGAGTTTATACATAAAGGTCATTCAATATCAATGAGGTATAGTAATTTTTCTACATCAAGTAGGTGTCTAAATTATTTCTTATTGTCGTCTAAAATACATCTATCAGTCCTCTATAAATTTCTTAACTTAGCTGCACTTTATGTTGCGTCAAATTAATTATAAAACTAATTTTTTTGTAATGAAAAACGAGTCTTATAGGGGATAAAAGCACCCACGTGTTCGTCCGTCTATCCGTTTCCCGTAGCTGTTTTTCATAGAAACTATTTGACGTATAAAATTGAAATTTAATATAGTGATATAGTTTTTTTTTAATTTATGTTTTGTGTGGCAATTAGTTGAAATAGTAAGATCCCCATCTTTTCTTTGTATCTATTAAAGTCGAAATTATAAAAAAAATCAGCGTGACTAAAAAATAAGAAGTTTGCTGGAAAATTAGACAAATTATTTTCTAGGTTTCGACATTTTAACGTCTATCGGAGATATTAACGACTGTAACATATATTAGGTAATACATTTATGAAGAGAAAAGTAATGTTGAAATGCCACATAGTTTTAGATATTTTTAAGTGCATACGGAACCCTCGTTTTGTAAACTCCACTCCAACTGCTTAATTGTATTTAAGTACGCGGAAAATGCATTATTTTGCGCGCATTTATTTTGTTTTGCAAAAAAAAATTATATCATTTATTACCTGTCTTATTGAGGTAAATCCACTTAATGCTAATTTATTGAATTAATGGCTACGAACTCATTTAAGATCAGACGGCCATAAATTGTAGATGGAAATCGAATATAAGATATTTCAGCTATTTTAAAAATAAATCCAACAAAAAAAAAATTAAGTAATATGACTGACTGATGCCAATCCGAAAAAGAAATAGAACACACAACTTAGCATACGCTAACGGAGAAAAGGATAGTAAAGACAAGTGAATAGGCACCGACATAGATGGCAGACAAATAGTCGGCGACGTGCGTCCATTGCACGCGGAGAATCGTAGACCGACTTTCTCCGACAATAATCTGAATTTCTCAGCTAACGACTACTGAGAAATTCAGATTATTGTCGGAGAAATATTTACAAAAGCACGAAAAGCAATGTAAATGTTGTGTCATTATCGGAACACATTTTATTAGCACAACTTTTCTTTTTACGATAAAACTTAATTTGATATCACTTTAAATAACATGAAATAACAAAGATATTGGTTAATCAGACGAGAGCTTTGAATCGCTTTCTAACGTCCAGCTGGAAAGGGTGTGACTAATGAATATTTGATAAAATCTCTCCACTAACTGGATACACCCTCAAGCCTATATACATTACGGAAGATGTATTTCCCGATATTGACGAGGTTTCCTTATCAAGACGACACTTTGGGTGAAACTTCCGTTGCTCTACTTTCAAGGTTACGAACAGAACGCCCGCACGTATTTGTTTACTTCCGGAGAAATGTGCCTCTATATTCATGAATCAGATGATTAATATATTATAGATTATATAAATTGATAGGCTTTTTTGGAATCGGCTTCTTGAAATCGTCACTTTTCCAAATAATTATATCAAAGATTCAGCATTGAGTTTTCACTTGTACGCCAAAAATGCTTCTATATCTACCTAAACACACATTCATCTAAGTTACCTTAACTAAGAAAAAACCGATAGCTTACATGGCAGAAATACTCTCAGTATTTATACCCTCCTTTACATACATACAGTCTCACAGACCGCACAATTTGGTATGTATTATTATATTGACATTTCTTTATGCGGTATTATTTGTGTTCTTACTTAACGTCTTTATTATTTGTGTTTTAGCCAAAGGTTACTCATATTTTTAAAGCAAGCAAAGTTAAAAAAATGTTTAGTGCAAATAAAGGAAAATGTAAAAATAACGTCACAACACACACACACACAAACACACAAACATACACACACGCACACACGCTCACACACACATGCTCACACGCACTTACACACTCACACACTCACGTTTGCTAGAACGCACCCACGCACGCGTGCCCGAACGCATGCACGCACGCACTCACGCGCGCTTGCATGCAAGCATTCACGCACTCACGCACGCAAGCACGCACTCACGCACACACGCACGCACTCACGCGCGCACGCACGCACTTATCCATATATACTACAGCTTGCTAACCTAGATAAAATGCATACGATGGAATACGAAGTTTTCTTTAAAATTACCAAGGTTTTATAAACTTTCTTAAAATTGGTAATTTTAGTTTGTAGGATAATTTTCTATATTTTTGTTATAACGTATTATTTTTAATAAACTCGATGTTTGTTATGACATGTTGTTATATATTTAGGGTCGATTTTAAATATGTTTGTTATGATTAATAAAAACACTTATGTACAATGGCAAAACTTGAACGAATGACTAAATGACTAATTTCAAATCACATGAAGCTGATAAACAGGGAGTGGTATTAAAAATTTGATGTATAATATAAAAATAAATGTCCTGAGTAAAATTTTAATTATTAGTTAAGTAACAAAAATTAAATTTTCTTAGTCTTCCGTTAGTTAATTGAAAGAAAACTAACGTATTAATTCTTATTTCAGACAGGTCGCTTTGGTTTTATTTAATGAAGAATCAATACCCAATTTAACAGTTATTTTTATTATATTTTTTAACAAATATATTCTAACTTTTTTTTCAATATAATTCGCCTATTTTTCATCAACACTAAATACACAAATTGCTAAATATGAAATACAAAAAAATGTAAGAAAATGTATAAAAATGAAGTTTGTAAAACATGTTTAAAACTTGTTTTTTTAACCGTTATTTTTTTAAATTTTTTACACAGTCACGTTAGTAGGATGTTTTAAAGTGGATCACTGCTTGTTGCTACTTGAAAATTGCTTTATTTTAGTCTAGCAACCATTTAACTGAAGACACAAAGCAGTGAAGAGTTTGCAGGGAGTAAAAATACATTATTAATTGCACGTCGTTTTATAATTAATTTTTATTGATATTAACATCGAGGAGATATATTTTTCATTTGCTTAATTTGCATACGTCATAATATTTATACTAAAAATCTTTTTTATTTTCAGTTGCATAATTTGGTAATGGATAAGTTATTTTCATATGATGAAAAAGGTAGTCTTTTCTTCAATAATAATCATTTTACATTTTGTCACTCATTTTAATTTTAAAAGAAAAACAATGGTCAGAAATTAGTTAATTTGGTGGACAGTTCGGCTTGCTTTAGTTTAGCACAACCCATCTCGACTTTGTCTAATATAGCTCCAGAAGTAAAGTGTAACTTTAGCACCACTTGGGTTCGATAATTTGTGGAAAAACGGTAAAATAAATTTAAGCTAGGGATATTGCGTCTTAACTTACGTAAACGCGGTCAAGTTTCGAAGTGTATAGGGCGAACTTTAACCACTATCTTACTACGCCCACTGGTTTTGTAGAAAATATACGAAGTATTGAGGATAAATCAAAATTGTACACCTAAGTAACAGTTACGTGTGCTATCGGGTTAATTTATTTTTTCAAGGTATCATACTTCTACGATCACATTTTATATGCTGTGTTACTGGTAAATTAAATCTCTCCGAAAACTGTATCGAAGCTCGGAAATTAAAATTAACATAAGGCGTTATTTGAAAAATTAAAATAGTATTATTTGCATAACCATTTTTCACATATAATCCAAACTTTAATTTTATTAGCTTAACAGGTGTGTAAAATTTAGAAATTAGTTTTAAACTTTTGAAATAATAGTAAGTGTAAGTTGATATAGAATTATAAATATCCATTTCAAAAAAGCACTTCCTCGTCTTGCTGAATCTTTTATACACAATTAAATTTTACATCCAAATAAAATATATTATACCTTGGAGCGTTTTAAATTTTTTATCTCCCGACTTTTAGTGTGTAATTGTTTTTAAATCGTTTTTTAGGGTCCTGTAGCCAAATGTAACTATTGTAAGACCGTCATATCTACCTATTTATTACATTCATATTTATTACATTTAAAGATGAATTGTAACAAATTTTTCAGGTGGAACCAATCAAATATCGAGACTAAAACCTGATCATTCATAGTAGTTGTTTTAGGAAGCAAACATTGTGATAAGTCATTTATAAAATATTATTTCTGCGAAATTCAATAAGTTATGACTTCCTTTATTATTTTTTTGTAAAATCTTTACTCCAGTCGCACAAATAACTTTTGTTTGAAAACTATTCCACTAAAGCAGAGTAATCATGTAGAAAGCGTGCAATGAGAATTTTTATGTCCATTCTTACCTTCTACTAATATTTGAAACTTTATTTAACTTTTTTTCTGTTCTCAATAAAAAAAAATTATTTAATGGAATATAATTTTCGTAAAATCTGTACAAGTGGAGATATGATTATAATCTTAAAAACTACCTTAGTATATGGTGATAGTCTAGACCAAAAATTGCAACTATTGCAACATTAGAAAAGTCACTAAATCCTAAAGTCACTAAATACAAAATGCGAAAGTTTTGCCCAAAGTCACTAAATACAAAATGCGAAAGTTTTGCTAAAATCGCAATTTTCTTAAAACTAAATTTGTTTGATTTAAAAATACATTAATTCAATTCAAATTTATCTAAATTACTCGTAATTCAATGTTTTTTAGTATTAAAATATATAACATGTATTCTGTTAGACAGAGTGCTTTTAAGTTATGTACGTATCAGAAAGAGAGCGATACACCCTATTGTTATTATTTAGAACCCGTTTGACTAATCTCCAGTCGGCGGTCATTTGAACCAACAACAACGGCGCTCGGCAATTCTTGTTTCTTTGTCGCATGCACTCACTACTTCTGTTTAAGGGTATTAGTGATTTTCTTAACGATTCTGGTTTGTTTATGGGCTGATCATTGCTCGCCCGACTACTCGGCTTGTACGATTGGGAAGCTGTTGTGTGTATCCACAGCTAAAATTGACGTGGGCTACATGCATCTTATACACCACGTGAATACACTATAATACATTATTTTTATGGCGTTATAATTTTTATTAATATACACTTATATACATATTCATTCTTCATAACGAAGGAGTACTGTACTGCAGGCTGTCTATATGTTATAATGGTGTATCCGTCTATATATAGAAACTGTATTTCAATATATAATTAAATTACAATAATTAATTTATTGGAATAATCACATTCATTTAATTAATTAAACTTGTAATCATTATTACTGATTACATGAAGTATTTAGTATTATTTTAATAGACTTTGGAAAGTTTCTGCTTGATTTTATTCTCTTTACGATTGTCATATTTGTATCAATAAAATGAGCTGTTATAGCTGTATAGCTTGAATGGTTAACCGACGTCCAACCATCTCTAGTAAAACTTATTGCTAAGGATTGTAACAACCTATCGTTTATTTTTTCCTTGTTACAATAATCAAGTTTTGGAATTACATAAGTTGAAATTTTTGAAAAAGTTGTTGAAATACCTTATCATAATTGAAACTGAAATGTTTCTGCAGAACACTTCGTTTCTCCAGAAAATTCGACATTTTATAACAGTAAATATAGATAAGTGACAAAAATACTAAAGAAAGTTATTTGGTGCCAAAAATATATGTACATAAAAAATTAAGACAACGAAAAAAATATCACTAAAAGGTAGTCCCATCACAAATATTGTAATAACTCTCAGCCATATTTTTTATTCTTATACTTTCTCTGTAATTTAAAAGTGATCAAACTTCATAATTCACATATGCGCATATGTGACGCAAGCTGATTAATCACTGAGAAATCAATAATCAATCCAAACAAATTAAATGCGTTTATTTATATTTCAAACATTAAAAATTGTTGACTTATTTTAAACCTTCTCTTTAAAAATAAACCCCGCCATCAAATCATTGATCTCAATAATAAATTGATTATTGTTATTTCAAGGCCGATAATTATTAATGGTACAAAAGTGGGCAAACGTGGCAGTCCGTAAAAAATAAACATACATATACTCTTAAATGAATGGTGCATGGTGACCGACAGTGATAAGGCCGTATGCAGGTAGGGAGGCAGGCGAGGGAGACGGAATAGCACTTATTGCATATTCTTGTGCATTTTTATTAGGATTTGTCAATTGAAATTCCGAAAAATATTTTTGAATCCTTTATAACCGGTTTTTGAATTCTTTATAAACAAAAAATGTTTTATAGCACGATTTACAAAAGTAAAAACAATTCAAATATTTAATTGACCCCGTCTAAAATTACCACATATGTATTTAGAGTGTTAGCTATTCCAACAAACGTAAATTTGATAGTAAAATGATTGATTACTATGCCGAAATCCAAGCATTGATATGAAACTGTTTCTGAGGAAATCTCCTGTAAAATGACAGACGGACACGTAAAGAAGTGGTTTTTCATTTCGAGGCACGAAACCATTTTTGGAAATCTAATTCAATTCATTTTATTATATTTTCCAAATATATATATATATATATATATATATATATATATATATACACATATATATATATATATATATATATATATATATATATATATATATATATATATATTATCCTTTTCCACTATGCCTGTAAAGACGTGTTGATTTCATTAAGTTGTTTTTAAGATAATAATTTATTCGAAAAAGTAAAATACATAATTCGGAGACGATACGGGGCCTATCAACCACATAAATTAAATGTAAAGGAAGATATATTGAGGTAATTTGATGTGAAATTGGATCCGAAATACGCATCGATGCTTCGATCCTTTTTAATTTCCGAGGTAACATTCTATATCAATGTTCTGTTTATATTAAAACGAGATTGAAGCAATTACTGGCAGATCGCGTGCTATTTTTAACGTGAAAGCTTCATTTGTTTAAATATTTGTTAGTTTGAGAATTAGACAATTAGTAAAGATTCGAAACGTTTTCGATAGTGTTTGTTTGAATATATTTGGCTTGAATGTTCAACACGAAATGACGATTTTCTTTAATGATATTTTTGGTAGATATAACTTAATATCATTGGATATAAATTGCACAATCTAGGTGGATTATGCGGATGTAGAAAAAATCAATACATTTAAGACAAAGATGAAAAATCTGTTCGTAAATCTTAGGAAAAAAATTGCATAAAATTATTTTTCGACGTACCAGTACGTAAACGCACGTGATTTAATTAACTTTTGTTTGAGAATCATTTTAACTAGACTTTTTTTCCGGAGAAATAAATAACGGTATAATATTTGAATCTTAACGTATAACGTCACTAACGCACAACTTGAAAAATTTGAAGATAATCGTTGAATAATTTTTGAGAGAAATGAGTGTTTAAATTAGTATTTTACGTGAAGTGACTTAAATTTTAAGGTTAGAGAAGAAAGGTATCCAGGAAGAAATATACCCAGAGGAATTTACAAAAATGTTCCTAATACAAAATTTCCTATGAAACAATCCTAACGATTTAGGCTGCAGGTTGTTAAAATTATAAAAGTTTAGTCATGATAAAATTTATTGTAATTTCGTTTTATATCCCTATTCAGGTATTGGTATGTTAAGTTGAAGTAATTGGTATGTTTAGTTGTTACCACATTTATGTTAAGATTTAATAAGAAATAGAAAATCACAATGTATATTTTTTTTATTTTTTATGAAAGTACATAAAAAATAAAAAAATAAGAGCTATAGAATCAATTAAGAAATAGCTCTTTATCTCTCAAAAAGTTCGGTGGTTTTGATATAGATTTTCTGAAGAGACACGTGTTAAATTTTACATGGCATGTTTGAGTATCTCTCGTTGTGAACAATCCCAGAAATGTTGTTACCCTAGAACTAGAAAAGTATATTTAACTAAAAACGTCATGTATACAGAAGTATTATAAATGTTCCTTAGCCATATTTGTTTATTTTGTCTTCTGACTATATTTCAGATTAAACGAAGTCGCAAACAACAAATGACTTTAATATATCGACTTGGACCAATTAATACCTCAAAGGAACAGGTTTTTAAAAGGACTATTATTTTATATAAGCTATAGTAGTGTCCCTTGAATTAAATAATAATGCGGCATACGGTTTGTAACCTTGAGGGTAAAGTAATAAAATTCTGACCAAATTGCTGCCTTGATAAGGAGGCGTCGTATTTATAAAAAAAATTACATCTTAAGTAAGATAAAGGTAATAGAGTAAAAGATAGCAATCAGCTGGCGGAAATGTTTTATCTCTTCACGAAAACCCTTACACTTTATATCGAATGCATCAGGAATTATTATTAAGAAATAAAAATAACAATAAACAGCTAACGAAGTATAGAGTAACTTTTTAAAAACCTTCAAAAAAATAATGCACGGATTGGTTTTTCATTTGTACCCATTGTCTAATTTTTAAAAAAATGAACTGTTACTGAAATCGACGTTAATTCTGCATTGTCTTATAATGATGTGTTTTTATTTTATTTTTGAGATTTGTATAGCTTTTAGTCCGCCGGTCTTGCCGGGCCCTGCAGAGCCTCCATGTTTCATAGATTAGTATTTTCGAAGATACAACGGGACTTCAAGAACAAGTGTAAATTTACCATTTGTCTAATTAATAGGTTAAAGAAAATGTTTATTTTCTATTAAATAAGAGTATAATTTTTATTTTTACATCTAGCTCCGTCATTGCATGAACTTATTTCGGTCTATTTTGGCATGCGTGTAGTTTGTATCTACTATATAGAGGCTGTCATTTGCGGTTTTTCGCTCTTGTGGAAAATTAATATCCCAAAAAGTGTATTTGGATGTTTGTTGCTTAATTGCGCCTAAATATTTGTACAAAATTTTACTGAAATTTTACACACATAAAGTTCTTGATTGAAATTACTTTGTAGGCTATTTTAAATTTGGGTGTTTGTTACTCAATTGCGTTTAAATATTTGCAAAAATTTTCCTGAAATTTTATAAGCATGGAGCTCTTGATTGAAACTATTTTATAAGCTATTTTTTACTTGGGTGTTTGTTAAATGTATTTGGATGTTTTTTACTCAATTCTGTTTAAACATTTATATAATATTTTCCAGAAATTTTGCACACATAAATATGTTGATTGAAATTATTTTATGGCTTATCTTATATTTGGAAAAAAATCCTCGTGCATGAGCCTCGGTATTTTTAATAAAATTATAACACATCAGTAGATGGTACAAGCTTAAAAAAGCTGGTTTGTAATATTGAGACCTCAAAGCTTCCATGTAATAAAATAATAACAAATCAATAGATGGTACAACAGGCTTACTGTAATGTATTTCAGTATTTTCGTGCTTAATTAACTAAACTATATGTAAATACATATATGAAAATATAATGGTCGAAATAAAAACAAGGTAGTTAAGAAATAATCGAAGCCTAACGTATAAGAGAAGACATTAACAAAAACAAATGAAACTCACAAATGCAAAAGAAAAAGCAGAAAATACAACACACGAGAAAGCAGATATATTATTTTCCTATTGACAATAAATTTTTTAGTACGACAATTTTCCCATTCGATATTTGAAATCGGTATATAAAATACAACCAGCTGGAGTCTATATAGTCTAATATCGAGTTCAGTTACACACGAAGCTAACAATGCAGTGCAGGCCTTTTTTCTGACGAGAATAAAATAAAATATTCTCATAAACATTTGATAACAGTATCGCAAAGATCGTCCATTCATCGTTAATAAGAATTGAATTTATAAAGTTCATTCACAGAAAGTAAATGCTAGATTTCATTTTCTCACAGTAATATGTAGATATGTGTATGTAATATTCAACGTAAGGATTCAACGTGTCTATCGAAATCACGCATAAAACTTCTATTTTTTGAGAATTCGTATTTATTGGTAACACGATACTTTTCGTAATTTTTGAAAAATTCGATTTTATTTACGGATCAACAGTCTGACTTAGCTCACTGTCAATACAAGTATCATTAAAGTTAATGCCCATAACGGTCATGCACAACGGGTTGAGTATTGCAGTGTGTAGTTTTTCCACACCAATAACGGTGCTGCCCATCATTGCATCATGGCATTTTAGCTACGTAAATGTAAAAATAACTCCAGCCCGGTCAGCTAACGGCCGGGAATCGAATCTGGGTTTCAAGTGTTGAGTCAGACCGTCGAAGTCTGTAAGTCTTGTGATCGACCCATCACACCTCAGCGACGACTCTACGGATAAATAAAACTATTTACACACATTAAAATCGTATCAATTTTAAAAACTAAAATATTTCTATACCATGTGAAGTTTTAATATATATAAATATATATATATATATATACATATATATATATATATATATATATATATATATATGTGTGTATATATATATATATATATATATATATATATATATATATATATATATATTTAGGATATATTTTCCGCTTATGGTAAAGATCACAATTTATGACTAATCGTTTACAAACTGAGCTGAAAGATAGTTCTTGGTAATTGAATATTGCCGTGTAAAATGGACTAAAGGAATTAAGGCAATTGTCTAAATTATTACTGCAGTGTTTCACAAAAATGTAACTTGTCTAACAGAAAGTTATTTAATAGGTTGAATCTCTGTACCAGAGAGTCACCTGCGACATACTCTTTCGATATTTCATTAAAAACTATACATTTTTTAATTTAGCTCAACACATCATTTTCTTTAACATCTTGTTTTCCTTTTTTCTTCTTGTATTTCAAATTACTGTAATTTTTGCAAACATTATTGTTAAAAGTATTTTTCTTTCGTTGAGGAATTTTCGTTCACGATTCAAATAGCAGTATTCTGACTTTATTTTTGGATATATATATCATACGTAGTAAAGGCGATGTAAATAAATGAGAAACGTTTCAATGTCATTTTATTGGTTTCACAATCTTCGCATAAATTGTCTTCGAAATAATAATTTATTCAAAGAAACACAATGTACGTTTCCAGGCAACTTTGGCCTATCAAATACTTCAATTCAATGTAAAGGATAATATATAGAGTTAATTTGTTACGAAATTGCTTGGCTTTTCAATTGTCAAAATAACATTCTATGTCAATATACGGTTTTAATTAAAATGGGATTGGAACAATTACTAGCAGTCTGCGTCCTATTTTAAACATGTAACCTTCATTTGCTTAAGTATTTGGTAGTTTTAATCTTAGAGCTTTACTAGATACTCAGAAAACTTTTGTTTGTATTTGTGTGAAAACATTTGATTTGAGTATCCATATGAAGGCCGATATTCTTTAAGGATATTTCTTCAGCGTTTCAAAAAAATATTGGGCATATACAGAGTTATATAGTCTTAGTTACAGAGGTCCAGATGAAAACCAGAAATAGCATACCTCATCACGGTTCAATTGAAAAACAAATAGGTGCATTCCAAATTCAACGGTTTTCAAAATATTACTTTTTGTTGGCATTAAAAAAATTGCCATTTTTGATAAAATGTTTCATGTCATTACTGTGAACGAAGGAATATTTATAAAGATATTCCTCGTTTATTGCAATAATTTTTTTCTGCCCAATATGACTTTTTCAACCAAGTGATATATTGTGTCCATACGAAATGTCCCCTTCGATGCTTAATTTGATTTTCTCTAGTGACAAAAATGTACTGAGAATTTAACGAAACTCCATATTTTTTTAACACATTTCATTTAGGTATTATATACTATTATATTTATAATTTAAGAACCAGTTATCGCAAAACGCTAGCAACTTTTTAAAAATGAGCAATTGTAGAAAATCAATACAAGATAACTCGGAGTGTTACATCTACATATTAAATAATGAAATAAAAACAATTTATTAACAAATTGCAAAAGATCTACTAAATCTACTGAATTTTTAAAATATAAATTAGAATTGTAATATCATTCTGAAGTATAAATTAAAAGCGTCAAAAGATGGAATGGATGTTCACTAGAGGCTTAGTACATTTTTTTTCAACAGAAAGGCTCAAAATACGGTGCCCAAAGTTCGGGTTCGTTTCACTAGAAAATAAACCTTTTTTTTATTAAAAACTTATATTAGATATAATAACAGTATTACTTTCAATCAATAAGGTGATTTTTAATAAATATTTAGCAATATAGAAAAATTATAAAACTGTACAAATGGAATAAAAAATATTAGACAAAATTGACAGATTTTCGAATTAAAAAAACATATAAATTGAAAACTGTTGAGTTTGGGATACAATTATTTGCCCTTCAATTAAATCACACTCGTAGTTTTCCTTTAGACATCTCTAACTGGGACGTTCTACATTGCAAATTACATGCTGATATTATTTTTTTCAGAAAATCTCAGGATAAACTTTATTGAAACAATTTTATTACACAAACCGTATTTTTTCTACAAATTTAAAATGTTATTATTTTTCTAAGTTTAAGCTCATAAAATAATTAATATTCATTACATTACCGCGTACTTCTCGCCGCGCCCCGCCCTTGGTGTGTGAAGACGCGCATTTTTCTTCAGTTTTGTAAGGGAAATATCATAGTTACATTTTTTCTGTAACAATAAGTCACGTTAAACTATTTGGATCTCACAGTATTTACAGTGTAAAAAGTTTGAAAATAATCGTTGAATAAGAGAAAAATGTATATTTAATTTAGTTTTTCACGTGAATTAAGGTTTGAAAACTTCAAGTTTTGAAAATAAAGGTAAGACATATGTATATATTAAATACAAAATTTATTCCAATCAGCCCATTGAATTAGGCAATAGATTGTGGGAAGAATAGATAGATTCAGGCATTATTCATATAATATTTTGTATTTTTTATTCCAAATTTGTGATTTAGTGTCGGTTCGTATCAAAATTTTGCATCGACGCTAGGATTTCTTGTATGAATATATTGTTTACTTTTCTCCTTACGTTTTTTGATAGTAAACGTGAATAGGAGGTGGCAAATCTTTTTCTTTAATTGAATTTTTATCATATATTATGTGACTGAGAAAAAAATTTAAACCATTTTTTTTAAAATGAATGTTTTTCCACATTAATAAATAAATTTTTATCTATTTTAGTTTATGTGATATTTAGCAGACCGATTATCTTATGGATTGAATATCGTTGTTTACAGAATTTTATTTTTTACGAAATCCCTGTGATGTTTTTAATCTCCATCTTAACATTCGATACAAAAAATTTTGTTAAAAAACCCTTAAAAATATGATGTAGCAAAATTGTCACATTATTTTAAATCGACCTTTCCAAGTTTGCTAACCTTTAAAACATTGCCATAAAATTTTTTTTGAGGTGGCAATACGGTTTGTACTTTTAATCAATTAAAATAAAGAAGGAAAATTAAATAAAACTTTTCATTACTATCTTATCTTGTCGTGAGTTACTATTTGTTATTATGTTTGAATGAAAACATAAAAATTAATTTCTTTGCGATTTACGATAAAACGAAGTCTAAGACTTTAACGATAAAACTAAGTGTAAATCTGAGCAGATTTTCAGCAAGAAACAATAAATACCTTTTTTATACAGGGACACCGAGTGATATAAAACGCTTCAATGAAACATCTTGGTAATCAAAATGAGTATTAATGAGTAAATAATTCAAAAACGAGTTACGAATTCCAGAACTTATATTAATCTATTGTTTTAGAGTTGCTCTAAAGTGAGTTAGTGATCATACAATTTTTACGAAAACAATAAGTTTTTTGGACGGAAATATTAGGTACCATTAAATTTTTATAAATCCCTAAATATGTACGTACCCCATAAAGTGCAAGTTTCTCTTTTTGTTTTTCTTGGAATCTTATCTTATTGACTTTTATCCGCAAATAAATTGTTCTCTTTATTTATGTTTAGTTATTAAATAAATAGAAATTTTCGTTTATCACAGCGATTTACTCTCGTGTTAAAGTTGAAGACTAAATTACTTTCATTCCAAGAATACTGTTAAAATAAATAAAATCTACCAGAGAATATGAATTAACAATGCCAGCGAACGAAACAGTAATCAAAATTAATTAGAATTTAAAGAAATGTATTTATTTTCAATCCATGACTAAATTTGGTTCATCATTTGAATAAAAACTTTTGCAGCGGTGGTCAAGTTAATATGTAAAACACACATAATGTATTATCATACAATATAAATAGTTTTCAAAATCATTATATAATATTCGTTTTAAACCTCAATCCCATTTTTGCATTAAAAATGTCTACCATCATTAGGGAAAGCGTTTCCATTTTCTTCAGAAATATAGATCTATAAATCCAGTCTTATTTATTTAAGTAAACGCTCATAATAATATCCAATTCGATACCAATAACAGCGTATCTTCTATTGAATGTTCATATACCGTAGTAGGCCATACCGATCATGAACGTATTTATTCCACGTGTTACAAGTACGTCTCCCGATATTCCATTATCGGAATGAAAAGAAAATGTCTGCATTGAAAATATACTATGCTGAAAATTGTGCAATCATACTATTCTGAGAATAGTGTAATCGTTTTGATAAAGTTGCTGAATTATATTTGATAATATTTTTTCTAACTTAATTAAACCATATTCACCCTAAAGAGTTACTTAATATTTCAGGTTCGCGTTATAAAGTGAGGAATTCTAATAATTATATTATGTCCGTCCGTCCATACGTCTGCCTGTCATAATCTCACAGTTTCAATAGTGTCAGATCCACGTGTTTCGGATGTCTCATTATTATATGGTAAGATACTAAAAATGCTTTGTAATAGCAATTGGCGATACAACGCGATCTCATGTCACTATCTAACTGATTAAATGAAATTATCAAAGCTGTATGTGCGTTCGTCTGCTGGACTAGCATACGTGGTTGTGTGGGATACCATGTGAAATTATTACGTTAAATTATATAATACAATTGTCCCTTTCTACTCAACATTCATAAATTTAATTAATTTAAGTAACGTTACTATGTGAACGGTGATCAATGAGAAACTATTAGAAAAGAAACTTTTTCCGCTTTATATGAAATTTCCAACACTGAGATCTTGTTGGAAGTTTTTTACTTTCCTTATATTTGTATATATATATATATATATATATATATATATATATATATATATATATTTATATATACACTTATATATATCGTCGAAAACACTTTGTAGGCAGTCTTAACTTGGGTCTTCGTCTTCCTCTTGAGCCAGTCGGTTTTGCCAGAAAAATTCGTTTTGTCGTTCTATTTTTCTTCATTCTAATTACATGGCGTTCTACATGCGTTGAAGTTTTACACAATTTATGATATCTGGTTTTTTAAATAAGCGATAAAGTTCGGCATAAGTCCTCCTTTTCCAAAACCCATTGTAAAATAACCCACCAAAGATGATTTTGAGATATATATATATATATATATATATATATATATATATATAGATATAGATATATATATATATATATATATATATATAGAATTACAGAAATAACAATTTTTTTCGACGGTGGAAGAAAACAAGTTAAACGTTCATAATAAACCGAACTCAAATTTTCATTAGGCAATTGTATCACGAATCAGTCTCGTAAGTATATGAAAATATATTTACGGGTAAGAGTTTAAAAAATTGTATGGTTAAGTCTCATATTTGGTTTAAAACTTATTTTAGCGAGTTGTTAACTAGGTTTCAGAAATTTTCAACACTTTGTTCATGTTTTCTAAATATTCTAAGAAAAATGCACCAATTTTCATGTTTACATGAAAATTGGTGCATTCACACAACATTACATTGCCATATCAGGAAAATTACAGAATATTCGCTATATTTAAATTATGTTTCCCAGCAGACTTTTTCAATTAAATTTTGTTGGTTCATTAGGAAAGAAACACAGATAAAATAATTTTAAATTATTTTAAATTTACATGAAATCCAAGATATTACATTACTATCCTATACATTTTTCGTCATCTTTTGCTTAATATCTATACTTACGTGTTAAAAATAATATACTGAATATGAAATCAGAAGTACCGGTATAAAATAATTATGCAAATTATTTCAATCTCCGTAAATAAATTTCAATTCGGTCTTTAATTTCAATTATTGTAATATAAAATTAGTTGAAATTTTCTTTGTCTTTTCCAAATTATCATCCACCCTCATTATTATCGGGGATAATTTTTTAACGAGGAGGCTTTCATTATGACGAAAGCTTCTCCACATTCGACGTTAATCGGGTAGTTTCAGTGATCATGTCGTGAAGTTTTTTAAACATCCGCTAACCAGTGTTTGATTTCGTCGATACAGAGTTGAAAATGAAGTTGAAATAGTTTACTGTGACAAAAGTTTTTGGGTTATATTTGAGGAACTTATTTAGGGTTATATTATCTGTATGAAGGAAAATTTAGGCACATATTTTTTATAAATATAATAAAATAAATAAATAAGATATTTGACAATGAAGTAGATATGTATACGATAAAAAATGTAATAGGGGTCTTACAACAGACTTTTTTCATTTTAGTTCGTTTTTCTGTTTTTTTTTAAATTATATTTTTAATTGCATCTTTTACCAAGAATCTTCTAACAAATAAGATGGATTTTTACGTGTGCCAGTTTTTACACATAATGTGAAAGAATAGTATAATGATCTAGCGGCTGTTACATTTTCAATCGAATAGAAGGAAGTATGTAATTTCTTTGCTAGAATAATATATAAAATTATATTTATTCACAAATAATAACTTTCTTCATAAAACTAATATTTAGAAGGTAATGCAAAACAAGTTTATTTTTTATAATTCTATCTAGTTTTTAATTAATTCGTTTTCTAGTTTTAAAGTCTCTGTTACTTATTATATTATTAATTTCAGCCTAGTCAAGTAAAAATATCTTTCTTTATTGAGTTCTATGGTGTATTTAATTCTGGTCATTTTCAAAATTTGATTTTAAATCTTTCATGTATCACATCTACATTCGTTATCAATTCAGTGGAAAAATTAAACATATTCTGGTAAAGTATTATTACAAGTACTATTGTACTTGTTCCTAACTTCTTGTGTAGTGTCTCTCCCCACTGCTAGTTAAGTGTACTACTTACAAGAAAAATATTCTTTGCTTGGTAATACTAAAGAAAAGAGTTTCTAGAAATCTAAAACCTAGTTACGTGAACATCAGAGAAGTAGATAAAGGATATTTAAGAAAAATCCTTATGCCCGTTATTGAAATAAAATTGACGAGAATATTGACAATTATTTTTGTTTTTATTGTATTTATCGATTCTTTTACCAACATTTTGTTTATTCCAATACACGTATTATATCCAAAATTATGTACGTACATGGCATCAATTTTAATCTTCGTCTGTAAATTAGTGCCAGTAAATTAGGGTAATGCGTAAATACATAAATAAATGTAAATGGGTATATTTTCTTATGGAAAACAGTTCGATCCATTTTGAATAATTATAATTAGACTTGAAAGCTATTTTCTTTACTATCCTTATTTAATTTTGTAAATGTATAATATATGAATGTAATAGAAGTAATGTAACTTGAACGTTTTGTTCTTAATTAATAAATACAAGATACCTGCTTGGATATGTACATGTTTCTTAATTGTCCTATAGTTATCAAACAATGCCATTAGACAAAAAATTATATAAATATTATTTCTAATTTATCGGTCGCTACGAATTATTACCAAGTTAGAATTCAAATATCATAATACTAAGCTTGGGTAAATTAAATGATACTACGTGATGTAATATTATTTCTACTTTCTTTATGTTCTTTACCACGACCTAGGTTTCGTTGTTACAACATCTTTAGGTGGGCTAATGTGAATAATGAATTTCTACAAAATTAACACCAAATATATTCAACTAAACTTGGGAGTAGTGAGACGTGATTAATATCAGAATATCCAAAAAAATATATATCTAAAATAGTGAAAAGCTTTAATATTCTGGTAAGGAAAAAAAATGTTCTGAAGCAGTTCTTTTGCCTTTAAAAGTATCACGACTTTTACGACTTTACACCTCGCTAGTTTTGTTGCAAATCATAATAAAATTCCATTGTCCCTACATCCGGGTCATTCCTGTAAAATATAATAAAAGGTTTTTATGTCATTGTTTAATGCGCCCTTAATAACTGGGATTATATCTTTATTTGCGTATACTAATAGAATCATGTGATATTTTCTGAATGGAAATTTGTTGTGTTTACTAATGACTTGAACATTTTTGTTTAAAAAGTTAGTTGAAGTGTATATGACATTTCTGTTTATTGTAGCAATGCAAATAGGGGTGATATATGGCTTCCTTACCATGTTATTTATATAATAGTCTCTTAGTTGCTTCATATACTCACATACCTATGGACCTATTTACTTGGTCTCTTTCTTGCTTACGACAAGTTAATGTAATAAAACGGCCTGGGAAATTATTTTCCGTAATCAATAAATATATATATATATATATACTTATGTATTTTTATCTTTTCCCAATCGATCGTCTCGGTAATAATATTTTATGGAATATGCTGAACGTTAAAATGTTAAAGGTCATTTCCTAAGTTATTATTTTTGGGTTGTATTTCTTTCATTTTAAAGTTGCGACATATTTTATGTTAACTGTGTACCTTTAGTGTGTCAGTAATCATTTTAATTTGGTGGTATTAAAAAGGTAAAATTTATATTCCGTTTTAAAGTTTTCGTGCCTGATTTGTTGACGAGTCGATACGAAGTTTACAGCTTGCCTTATCGAATTTTTTGAAGTTCTGCAGCGAAACGAGGAACTCTTGTCATTTCATTCTTTCCGTCTGTTCAGATATCGTCTACAACCATCTCATACTTTCCAGATTCTTAGAATTTTATGCATGAAGTTGTGCAGTTTTGCATATACAGTAATGGATAGCAAAATATAATTAGTTTTTTTTTAATATTTCTGCCCAAGTACCCCGTCTAAGGGGAATTTTTTTTAGTGGACAGGTTATGTCAATAATGGCTTACAAAGTGTCACTTTTTCTCTCTAATATTTTAATCACGTATTTGAAAAAAAAGTCTGAAAGATTATATCGGTTAATTTACATCAATAACTTTAAGAAATATATAGATCAATGAAACCAAGTACAGATTGGAATAGGTACTTTGCCCAAGTACAGATTGGAACAGGTACCTGACGAGTTTTGTAACAGGAATTTTAAAAATGCTGAATAAGGTATTTGACAGGTTTTGAAACATATATGTGACAGATTTATTTTGACCTAGTTATTTGTCCTTTTAATGCTTATGTAGCAGATTTACGAGTCTAGTTCTTTTAAAATAATTGAAATTAACATGCAAATAAATATTTGTGTATCTAATAGTGGTATAATATTTTTTCTTATTTTTCCGCCAAAAATAAGTTTTTCAAGATAATTCCACTCGATATCAAATGACTACGAAAGTGGAAACTAAGTCACATTATTTTAAAACTACTTTCATAAATGTTTAAAAGTTCTTTCTTTCGATAGACGATGTTATAGTGTTAATCAGAACACATTAAAAAAAATTTATTTCGTTTTAAATCGTTGTTAGAAATCACGAAGAGCAAATTTACTAGACGTAAAATTTACCTCATGTTAACACCTCGCAATTCAAAAGCCTAATTATTTTATTAGGACTGGTTAACCAGATTCCATTTACATAAAATAGGGCCAAAATAGATTATATTATTTAAAAATATAACTAATAAATTTAAGGCCTTTATTACCCCTGAAGAAATATATAAAAATTGCTGTTTTTGAAAACTTCCTATTAATTTGGAAAGTTGGATACAAAATGGTAGAAAAAATTGTCATAGGTCTAATTTATTTTTACTACAATAGAATAATTGTAAATAACGATCATAATATAAATTTATTGCCGTATCGTGCGTCACCATCAATCATTTAAATATTCTTAAAGAAATAAAATAAAAAGGTTTAAATATTACTAGTCTCGGACCAAACTTTGTGTACTCAGATCACTGGAAATCATTCCGATGAGGTTTGTATGAGTATACTTACACACTTTACTTCGGCCAAGTCCGTTTCGCTAAAATATATCAAGGTGGAAGACTCCATTGCGCGATTTGAAATGCCTATAGAGCCATCTATTTATTTACATAAGATACTCTACGAAAATGAAATACATTTTTCTTTAAATTGTTATCCTAATCGGTATTTGTGAATTCTTCGTTTTCTTCAATTGGTGGTGCTTGTTTCTTGGATGAGTTTGTCAAGTCGTTGATTCTTCAGACCTTTATCGTTTTTTGGATTTGTTTTCTTTGGTATAGACTGTTACGCTTTTTCATTGTTAGGTTCGGATTTTCCAGGAAAATCGGCAAAGTATTCTCTCCACATGATATAAGGGTCATTTTTGAATATGCGCTTTGACGGTCGGTGACTTTTGTGTCGTGAAACGATGGTTCATTATTTTTTTTTTACTTTCTGGTATTTCTCCAGGTTTTGAAATTAAACACGATTTTTTTAAGAAACCCATTGAGTGAGGTATCAGGAAAGAGATCTTTTAATATATGCTTTTATATAACTTTTTCTCGGCGAAATTTACTTACACATACTTTTTATCCATGTATGTTGAAATAATTACAATAAAGGTATTTAATGAGCATGCCAACATAAAATTATTTCAGTAAAATTTTGATAATAGGTTGAAGAGATATATACTATAAACTATATAACATATGTACGTAGAACAAATGCTGGCAATATATTTAAATGTTGAATAGTAATTTAAAAAATCAAATTTAATTTATTAATTTCAATAAATAAGAAAAATATTATATATTATATTAAAAGATAAGATTGTAATTAGATTAACTAGACGTAAAGATCTTTTACTACTTGTATGAAAAAATAATAAACTTGAAGCGCAATAATTTTGAATCTATCTGGTCATCTGTTAGGTCATTGCCTACCTTGCAAAGAAAAGCCAGGAGAAACAAAATGGCGAACCACTCTCTTGTCAAATCAATTTAAAACTTTGATTTTTAAAATTTAATTATTTTATTGAATTTTGATTTTGTCAACCGTATTTATAATCAGGGTTTAGTCCTTTTATTATTTTATGTCCATTAATTATTTGCGTGCTAAGTAAAGTTATTCTTGTATGTTACAAAATAAATACAACTTCTAATGCGCGTAAATGGAATGTCCTGTCAATTTCTTGGAAATTAAGGCATTACACAATACGCTAAATAAATCACCAAATCATTAATCTTCAATTTCTTTCTTTATATTAGTCTTTTTTGATAAAATTTATTCACCTTGTCGATATTTTTTATTAATTGTGTCCCAGTAACATCGTTATATAATGTATTTGAAAGTTAAATACGACACATCCGATGGTGTTCCCTACGGAGCCCCACAAACTGGTTTGTTTAATGAGAGTTTATTTTCCCGTGTATATATTAATACTATTTGTTAAAAGTTATACAGTTTTCTACACTATGGAAATATAACTTTATATATCATAGTTTTACAGTTGAACGTTCAACAGTTTCGTTTGATACTTGTTATGCGAGCCACGGAGTTTACCGTACGCTAACTGTTTTAGTTTAGAAATAAACAAAATGTAAGAGGCAAAATTACCTTTGTTTGGGCTATCGAGGTTAAACTTTACTGTGCTATTTACTTTATACTTTAGTTAGAGGTAAACTTTTATAATGGGTATTTTGTGGTCTTAAAATTATTTTTTCGAAGTACACAAATTTGTATCTTGTCTGGGTGTTTAATATAGTACTGTTAAATTTCCAAGTATATTTCTTTGGGAAGTTTTTTATTGTATTTACTTTATTGTAGACAATTCGTAGCTATAGGAGACTTTATATTTTGTAGCTCATTTATTATATAAATATCATAATTTTTTTCAACGTAACGAGCAAAAACTCCCTAAAATTTAAAATTTTGCTTATTAATTGCCGGCTATAAAAGATAATATCAACAAATAAAAACAAAATGTATAGAATATAATTGGAAGTGATTAATTCTATATTTTACCTTGCAGAAATACAGTTCAAAGCGGTATCAATATCGTGAGGTTTTGATAAACAGACGTTTAAGCTCAAGTTTGTTCATTTTAATTTCATCAGTAAATTCTTCAAAACAAAATGTTGAATTGTGAAGTTCGAGGTCATATTGGAGCAAAAGTATTATACATTTAATCTTTATAAATAATGCAATATCAACTATAAATATATTTTTAAAATATTTTTACGAATTAATCGAAACATATTCATCAATACCAAAATCTTCTTCCATGGTACCAAGCAGTACATCACATAAAACCCGATATGAATTATTTCTATATTTTTTGTGCTTGTCTGTCAGTCGCTAGGGCCTCCAATTTTCAAAATTAATGGCAATAATATTCATCGCCCGAATTAGTGTTAGGGCGGGGGGTGGAGGAGCGTAGGAGTCGGATTAATGTTGTCTTTGTTATATACTGAAGACATTTTTCATATGTTTAAAATTTTTATAACTGTGGAAACCATTTTGAAGATCATTGAGTTAGTTAAAATCAGAATGGGGTACATACGTACTTGAAAAGATAAAACGTGTGATTTGTACGATTAGTTTAGTCCACAAAATTCTCGGGTTGTAAATGGATAGCAGGCAGAGGTTGGAGGCTTCTACTCAATTCTAGAAAAGAGGTTTCAGAGGATAAATAAAGCCAGTTGCTTTTAGTAGAACACATTGTTATGCTCCTAAATTTATATGAGGTACGTTCAGTAAATGAATCATTTTAATAAAAATTTATTACAGAATGAAAAATAGAAGGCATTGCTATTGTACGTTTATGTTTGTATATTTCTATGCATTAAAGGTATTGATAAATACAAGTATTCGATTTATAAGTGCTGAACAAATTTAAGATTTTACCGTTGCCCTTCTTAGAATTTGATAAGGAATATGACATATCGAGCGTTTTTAGACTTTAATTCTCTTCTTAATTCTTTTATTTTTCTTTTTTCTTTTCCTCTTTTGTCATCATTGCTTAGTTTCTTTTTCATAATTTATGTGTCGCTCAGGTAGTCATGCATAACTTGTTAGTAAGGTCTTGTAAAAGTTAGTTGATAGTAATTTATATAATTTAGTAAAATACAATTATAAACCAAAAAAAATATTTTTGTACAGCTCAGTGTAAATTGAAATTATTGCCTGTTCTTTCACATGCGCGTAAATATAATTTAAAAAGCTGTATAAAATTATATCCATTAACTTTTGTAAGACCATTACTGGCAAGTTATGCATGATTACCTGAGCGTCACATTCTCTACAAAAAAAATAGGAGAAATAAAAGGGAGTAAAACTCTAAAAACGATCGACATGTCATATTTCATATCAAGTTCTAAGCTGGTTTGTGATGTAACAGAGGAATAGACTACGAATTTTAATCACACCAATATTTTTTCATTATATTTTGCTATTAGACGTATGGAATTCAAATATTGCTCTTAAAATCTTGGTAACTAATTTATATGAAACATACTAAAAATTAATTCCACTTCTTGACCTTGAAATTCAGTACAAATTTATATTAAGACAAGGTTTCTATAATATAAGTATTATTTTGTTCTTTCTTAATGTGTATAGAACTTATTTATGGTCTACTATATATAACCTAAAATGCTTCTTGCCTTGGTTTTTCTTACAAAGTTTAGACACCTATAAAGCTAATGAGTTTTCTGTAAGAAAATTAATACAGGGTTACTGTTAAAATTTATAATAACTTACATTGTGGACCATAAAATGACACATACATTTGAAAGTCTCGCTATATATAATCTATCTTTCCCACATATTTTTTTTTCTTTTCCATTTTTCTACTATTTCACTCAAATCTATTGTAGTTTACTCCATAATTAACTTACCGAGTCTTTGAATGAATTTTAATATTATTGATAAGGATTAAATCAATACGCAAACAATTTGTATTACAAATACTTTGTACATATATAAGTGCCTATCTGTAAATCAATAAATAAAAAGACGATGTGTAAACCACGCATGCTTTGGGAATATACTTGCGTAAAATCAATTAAGCTCCTTTTATTTTTGTCTCAAAATAAATTCACCATCTACCATTTAACTCTAAAAGTAAAGAACTTAGAGGAGCCTTCCATAAATTAACCTAGTTATATTGTACAAAGTGTTGGCTGATTGCTTCCTAATAGCGAGAAGGCCATAATACATGTCAGGTTCCAGGAAATTCGCTTGCATATTCATGGTGGATCTGCCTCTATCCTGTTTCCCACTCAAGCTTGTTTGTCTTTCGCCTTGAAGCCCTATTGCATGATAATTTACATTAACTTTCAGTAGCGAACAACACAGATTGTGTTGGCAAAGTCGAGATTTTAGAAATATTAATTTCATATTGATAGGTATTTTATAGGCAAAATAATTTTATGAAACAGAGCATTTTTTAAACAGATAAAATTTAACGACACTCCAAATATAGAATAGTATCAAACAGGTAAATGTAGTTGCTGCATAGATGAATCCATATTAAATATGAAATGGTTTCTTGTATTTGTCTTTTATGGTCTTGGCAAAGCGGCTTTCAAAAATCAGATTTTAATTTTAACTCAAAAACCTAATTTTTGTTCTTAATTTATAAACAAAAAGACACTTATGTAAATATAAATTATTCTACCAAGAAAGGCAAAATAAATGCAGACGTGATTTAAAACGTGACAATTTGTTTAACCTTTATATTAATAATACATCTAATTACTGCGATGACACGAATCGTCAAAATAACTCTAACCTGAATTAATTTCATCTTGAATGAATCGCATTACATTGTTAAAAAAATCGTAAATTGGCAACAGAGAGACATGAGAAGAATCACCCAAAAATACAGTTAATAAGAGCTTGAAGAGCAAAATTTAAAATGGTTTAAATGTGTTTATTTATATTCATTTAAAATATTACTTTTTGTGAGACTTACTTAGTATTTTTAGAATTCAGTGTTTTCACTACCGTCCCACATCAGTATTTTTAGAATTATATGTTTTAATAAAAATCTGTCAAGCACGTGTGGAAATCGTACGAGAGTTCCATACAAATTTAGGCATTTGTAAATATTTAGCGGTGTGTGATATTCCTATTATACTATTTACAAAATTTTAATCATTTAGAACCAATATATTGCCTACCATATCGTTAACAGGTATATATTAAAAAAAAAATGTTCATGTGATGTAACTACAAACTAACGATTTTTTCCTTTACTTGTGCTGTGATATCTTGTTTCTTGCCAAATTTCAAGATTCTAGGTCAACGAGAAGTACCATATTGGTTTTGATTTATTTACGAGTCTCAAAATGTGCGAAATCAATGAAATGATCGTATTTTCAGGGTTCTTCTAAAGTGCGTTGACTTAGGAGCTTGATTTTTCATGGCTCCAAGGCACCGTACGGGAGAAAAATGTCTTTAGAGATAGACAGACAGACAGTTTTTTTTTCATTTTGGGTTACCGAACTTTACAATAAATTCGTTGCAAGACAGAAACAGATCTTGCAAGGATTTTATTTCCCTTTTCCTTTCAGTATCATTTAATAACTGCGTAGATTCGATCGGAAGGAAGTGTTTAAGGTATGGTAATAATATATATATATATATATATATATATATATATATATATATATATATATATATATATATATATATATATATATATATATATATATATATATATATATATATATATATATATATATATATACGTATATATATACGAATTTCAACACTATGTATACCTAAGGCTGAAAATCTAGAGCTAAGATATACCAGGCTACAAGTATACTTCAACGTTAAAGATCCAAGATCCGGTGAATGTGCAGATTACCGCAGCAGCGATTCTCTGACTAGTTAAGCTGTACACTTTAATCAGCAATGCCGCAAAATCTAGCGAGGTAGAAAATGTAATGAGTGTGCATAAATTTTGTAGTCGTTCTAATTTATTTAGGTGATCCTCGGTAGCAACTAGATAGCATACATCTCCATAGTCAAGCAAGGTTACGAGTGTGTTTGACACAGATGAATTTTTGATTCATACTGTAGAAGTCTTAGATTTAAGGAAATTCACTAATATTGATGAGGGAGTAATTATATTAATTACTCAGTAATCGAAATTTGGACAGTAACTCACTAAATTTTGAAGTTTGAACTTTACTTTGGTTCTTCTGTCAAAGAGAATACCTCTTTTATCATATGATATAATATTTTTTAAATTTTTCTACCACGTCAGCCAAGAGCGTGTACAAATACGTCATTAGCATGTGTTTGTTCATTAGCATTCCTTGAAATATTGATGAAATTTAAAACCTAACGTTAATCAATTTGACATTTTAAAATACTTTGGCGACAATCATTATGCGACTCTTTGACACAGAGTATTATGTGTTTGGCTTTGATGGCGTGAACGTAAACACTTAATATTTTAACGTATTTGTAATATATAATTTAATATATTTGTAACACATATTATATTTTATTTCTAGCTACCTGCACTTCTTCTTCATATAAACAATAATTAAGAGAAATATAGCACTCCTATGTGCGCGCAATATGCTTTCAAAGAGGTACAAAGTTTTCTTTTCGCATATTAATATATAGATGTTTGATAATGATATAATAAAAGTGCAGGTATATAAACTTTAATGTGTTAATTCAAATTAGAGATAAAAAGACAAGAGGAGCAATGTAAAATGACTTCATAATATTCCTGCAAGCTGTGAGAAATAAGACCATACTTGTATTTATGAAAGGCAAAAATCATAATTTCCTTAAATGTTAATTAAAGTAATTCATTTAGTCCATATTGATTTATCACCAGTATAATTTGTGTCCACATGATGATGGTTACTTTAATATATAATAATAACGCTTATGTGTCTTGGATATATTAATTAATTAGTTATTTTCTCTAAAATGTAAAAAGAGGAAAAAGATTAATTAAAAAGATAAAAAAGATAATTTTTTCATTCAATCTGAGAGTACTATTATTTCTATTCGAAAAATAAATAGAACCTGGTATTTGAAGTTGCCACTACTAATAATATAACTGAACTCCTTTTCATAATCACTACAATAGAAAATAATTGTATGCAAAGCTACTTGAGGAAGAAAAATTTCAATTCGCGGGGTTAAATCAGTGAAGCCATCATTTACTTTAATCACAGGCATCAATTTTTATGTAAATTTTACGACAGAAGATGCCTAAACGTTTGTTTTATTTATAATTAATAATTGAATTTGAAAATAAATAATTGAAAACTAATCAAAAGCAGTCGTGGAGAGGTAACAATAATTTATTTTAAATTTTCACAAAATTACCAAATTCAAAATACTTTTTTAATTTGGTAATTTTGTGAATCACTAAATTAATGGTGGCAGTCTAGCTATCTTTATTATAGTTTAAACGGTAGGTTTTTTATTACCATTACTTAGATACGTTACGTTTTTACGTTGGAGAAAATAAAAATGAATGTAAATTTATACTTAAATTTACTTAAAATTGATCGCTGCTGTCCTCACATATAACCGTCACTTTCCATATTGGGCATTAAACCTTGCATTTACTCAAAATGTTAAAAGGTGACATTAAAAATGTTTGTGTTTCGATTGATATCATTTTTCGCTGAACTGTTATGACTGAGGTGTGGTTGGGATCAAATCGCTTAATTTCCTTAAATTGATATTAAATTCATTGCTCTGACTCTACTTATTTGTTCTCTTGTTTGATTTGCGGCTCAAGAATTCCGACTGTAGAGTGTTTGGACAGTACAGGGTCAACTCATCATTTTTAATTTTCGTTAATTTGCTAGTAATTTTTTTATTTTAAATATTGTTTTGTACATCTTTCTTAACTGTAAATGTATATCCATTTTTTGATATTATCAAGAACTTGCTGAAATTACCAATACTAAGCTTTACGTTGATCTAGGTTTTTACTGAAAAAGAAATAAATAAACATTAAGTATGTGTAATTTTTATACTTTATAAACTTGTAAAGCTTAATTAAAAACGTATTGATATCATTGTCAACCATAAACGTCACGGAACAAATATTCGAATTACACACACACACACACACACACACATATATATATATATATTTATATATATATGGCATAAATACCCTTTAGAATTTAAGGAATAATTCGATATTTTTTCGATATCGTATCAAAGTATACACATTAATGCAAGGTTCTATTACTAACATCTCTATATATTTCTCAAAGGTGTTTTCATCTGTACGCCACATCTCTCTTAATACTTCATCAAAACCAATGATTGAGCTATCATTCAAGAATAATTTATATTGAAATTATAGTCAAACGCTATAACATAGTAAAGAAAACCTATTAGATAAACTAGAAGGATCGACACAATCTACATCACATTAAGTTCACGAACGGAGCTTAAAGTTAAACATTCATAAAATGAAACCTTAATTTCAATTAGAAAACCTTCGTGCAAAAGGAAAAGTGTACGTCTATAAAGTATTTGAGCGATCTTCATCATTGGAATCCTCATCTTAAACAATCATTTGCAAAAATGTTAGGCACTTATCTCTAAAACTCTGGAATGTGTATGACCGTCACCTACGAACATGCGGATACAGCGAATATAATTGTCCATCAAACACTATATAACCTGCCTACGTAGCGATTATACGTAGGTTAGCAAACAATGTAATTATTAATGTAGATTTTAATTTATAATATAACCCATTTTCAAAATATTTTTCTACTATTTGTACTCGTAAGTGCCCCTGTTTCTATCTCAATGTTACGTCCTGGACAATTTATAACAAAAAGGTCAGAACAAAATATAATGATACAATTTGTCGAATAGCAACTAATGTCTTGGATCTAGCGCAAAATTAATAAATTAAACATAAGGTCATCATGAAATAAGGTAAATTAATTTATGATCAGGTCGAAGTCTTGTACTTGGGAAATACAAGTGTGACTAAATTCTAATCTTGCTTAGGCACACCTGATCAGGGTTCTGGCGTAAAAATAAATCAATCCCGCTCACTTACATTAAAGTGTAACTTTTTACTTAGACTCCATTGTAATGCAAAATAGACATCTTTCTGAAGCATGTCATAAACTTCATTTTAACCGCATTACCATCAGCCGAAAGATGTCTGTAACCTTGGTTATGGCATAGACTCCCATAAAGATTATTCCCGTGCCGTTTGTATCCAACGGGTTTTCATGATCTTTACCAAGTCATCTTTTTATCTAATAGGGGAGTGACCCACATTACGTCCAGCAGTATGTGGTCGCCATTTCTTTTCGAATGATTGTCGGTTCTGGAGCACCCATTTTTGCTTCAATCTGCCAGTCTTACCAGCTATAGAGTATACCATATAGATAGAGAAAACCAGAGCATTGCCTTTTCAATAGTTTGCCGAGTTGTCCTACTTCCATATATCATCACTATAGCTTATTTTTAGAAATTGTTATGATACATTAATGGATAATCCAGACCAGAACCAGTTAAATAAATAAAGTTATAATGGCACATGTATATAACCATATATTAAATTTGATGTAATGTAAAGATACGTTACAAAATATTTTTGAAAATATTTCAAAAGGTATATAAAAAATTAATTAATTTTATCGAACGTATAAGATATTTAAAGGTTACTTTTGTTCATTTTCACACCTTTATGTATTAAGTAAACTATCTACTTATTTATGTAAAGATGTTGCTCGATGCTTTTGTTAAGTTCGGAAGTCAAACTTTAGACCTTTATATGTCTAGATCGGTTAATATTTTTAGTTCCTATTAAATTCGTCAGATTGTTTTTTTATTAATCGGGAGTTTCTTTAGACAAAGGAAGTCTCAGAAATGTGAAGTTTTTAGAAATGATGTTATCCACTAATCAGTACCTACGTCCAATTGTCATGATCGTTTGTTTCAGAACTTTTGACATAGAGACTTTGAATTTAGCGTATCGTTAAGGCATAGAAGCTTATATATTTTTCAATACGATTGAACATTGAAAATATTTATTTACTTATTTTAGAGCATGTAGATGGAATCGATTACTTTTTTAATTTTGATTTTTCTTGTGGGATATTAATTGAGAGGAAAGGATATTAGGATGATGTGTAAAATGTACTAGGCGGTATATTTACACGGAGAAATCTAATATTAATATTTGTAAATAGTTTAATTGAATAATTATGCACCGTTACATATTTATTTGCCTTTGTTTGTACGAAACTCTTGTAGTGCAGTTTCTGCCCACTTGTATTTATTAAAAAAGTTTGTTTGAAAGTTGTAAGTTGTAAATTTTTTGAAACATTTTTTAACGGATACTTTATTATTTTACTTGCAAGCATTATATTAATATAAAATGTACTCTACGCTGTTTAACACTGGATATGTTCTCAATATTTTACGCATGTCTTTATGTGATAGGCGCTAAAACAATAAATGTTTAGTTTGCAAGTATTTTTTTTAATACCTTTTGTTACCTAGGTTATTTTTACTTTACAGTTTTAGCTTATGATTTCTATATTTTATGGTATTCCAAAAGTATTTCTTTATTTGTTATGAATGAAATTTTCATTGCACTCATAAATTCACTTTTTACTTCGCCGTATTCTTTATTCCTTTGCTCATTTTACTCCAAAAATTATTTATACAATTCCTCATTATTTTTAAAATTTTTTCTTCCTGTATTTGAACTAGTGATTTTCAAATCTTGATACGGTATTCGATTATTCCCTTTCTTTCTAATACTATTTCCATTTTGCCAATTATAGACTTTAATTTACGTGTCATAAATCAATATTTCCTTTACAAATTACCTGTCAATCTCAACTTAAATAACCTAGATAGAAATAATCCCCGTTCATAACAGCCATTAGCTAATAACATCGTCAATAGCGGCGTTCGCAATGAGAAAATATCTTTCGTTAGTTTCTCTCGTCGACGGAATACCGGATGCTGGGTCGCTGTCAGCGGATCTGTAACGGTAAGGAGCTGCGAGCACGCGCGGGAAGAGTCACTCGATACACGAAGAGAATCTGCTCGAAGCGGATCAAAGGAATGATGGGATATTGT
The DNA here is from genome assembly GCA_039881145.1 of Druceiella hillmani. Taxonomy (NCBI): domain Eukaryota; kingdom Metazoa; phylum Arthropoda; class Insecta; order Lepidoptera; family Hepialidae; genus Druceiella; species Druceiella hillmani. The sequence goes on from JAYKKI010000006.1 coordinate 36,748,438, forward strand.
TTTTGTATTCAGAAGCTTGTGCTTCATATTAATTTTGGTATTATTTGAAGGTACTTGAATAGTTACTAATACGTACCATTACTGCGAAATAAAATAGATTATTGAAAAATTTACTTGTCAATAATATTATTTACATGTAAATAAGCGTGTATTATTTTTTCTTGGCTTTTACTGATGATAGTCGAGTAACTAACACACTTTTTTATGACCTAAGGTAATATTTTTATATTTTTTTCAGTAAAATAAAAAGAACATATGATCGTTGGTTTTTCTTAGCTATGTTTGATATAAAAATTTAGACTGAATAATTTTTATTATTTTCGCTTATTTTATAATAGAAAAAAAAAGGTGCAGAAGGTGGGATTTTTGAGTTCAGACTCCAGTAATTTACCACTGCGTCAATGGCGCAGGGAAACGACAAAAAAAAGATACAATTACTACGTACTATTTTACTTCTTACATATAATACCTTGTGGTAATTAGTTAAAAAAGCTGGTAAGTTCTCCAGTTCACGTACTATACAAACGCATGTTTCATCATCCTAACTCAACTAGAAGCGTCCAAATGACATGGTTACTTAATCACGCAATAGGTGTTCGTAAAATTTCCAACGTTATACAAATTAAAAATGTCTGCTCATAAAGCTTACACAAGAAGTTAACCTTCTGTGACAGTTCCATTCTGCTTCATTATGCGTTGTTGAAAATACTCCTACAATATAATGATGCATATGCAGTTATAATGATGACTTTTCTGGTGATAGTTATTGTCCATACTTGGAAAATATTGCTACTCACTTTTATATAATTTAATAGGTAGAAGACGTCAACATAACATCATTTGTTAATATAGTATCACCCTCTGACAAAGCAATATATTTTAATATAGCATTATTTGTTTATATAACATTTTCTATTAATATAACATTATTGATGAAATGCTAAAGCATTTATCGTTTTCAAGGAAAAAGTACTTAATTTTAAAACATGTGAAATAAAACGTCATTAGTTTTGCTATTTTTTTTGACGAGTATAAAACTCTTGGGGCGTATATTTTTATGACGATTTAAAAATTTTCTTTAGAATAATTTCCATAGAACATAATGAAAACAATTAAAGAGGTTAAATATTGAAAGGGGCAATTATTTTAATTTTCAACGATAATGCGTTATTTTCCCAAAAATATTATGTACTTTGATTTTGTCGTGTGTTTTCTAAATTTCATACTGCATTAATTATAACTGTCTTATAATACCGAGATATTTGTGTGTATGGATTATGTATTATACTGGTTTTTCATAATATTTCATTTCTAATGTGAATCAAATGTACGTAAGTTCAACCACAGTATCTATATTTTAGAGACGTATAAAAGCCAAACCTTTTGAACGAGGACCAAAGAGTTTTTTTATATTTTTCGTGAATAAAATGTTTTTAAAATTTTTCTAATACACATTTTTGATTTTCAATTATATGTGGATTTGCGTCGACGTATAAATTTAATATTTTAATAAATATTAGTGCTGCTAACTGTGAGAGATCACTCTTGTAGCTATAAGTACTTGTAGTCATCAATACATACATATGAAAGTATAGACATATTAATAAACATGCTTTTAAACACACACGCACGTTTTGTATGTTCTTTTTTTAACAAAGAGTTCCATAATTTAATATTCAAGTTTTTTTTTGCAAATTTATTGGAAGAAAGAATGTATTTTTAAAAGAAAAATGGGAAAACTGACGTGGCGGAAGTGGTGTTTCTGAGAAATATATCCTGAAACAATTTGAAAAATAATGAACTTTATTTCAAAATGTAATTTATAACACTTTATGCCTAAGGAGTACAATTAGCCTTTGTCTTGCCTACGCATTTAGATCATTATGTCAACCGTTAGATTTTTGGTTTTCCAGCGTTGCGGTCCATGAATGTTGATGAATAATCCCACAAATTAAAATAAACATTTTTTAAATAAAACTCTATTTTTACGGTCCCAGAAAATATTATCATGTTCCAATCGGTGACTGGTATATAGAACCTGACTTATCTGCATAGAAATACATAATCTGAGTAATCTGCTCCTCTATTAAAGCACCGCAATATTCCTTGGCACTATATTTTAAGTCTTAGCTTCTCACAGCTTCCAATTACATTCTGAAAGTCTTTTTACTCTCATAAATTCTATGTTTAATATATTCTTTTAAGAGCAATATTTTATACTCTATGCACTGAGTTGTAGATTAAATTGAATTCTGGCGTACAAAATGCTCTCGTAATCTCGTGCAATAGATGTGTTCAAATGTCGTCCCACAAATTTATACCTCACATATCTTCTTAGTCTATTCTGTCTCTTTTCTTTCTCTCCTACGTCCATTGCTATCCTTACTTTTTTAATATATTTTTATGTATGTGTGTATGCATTCCAGTTTAAGATATGAAAATATATTCAGATATTTAAATTGATTATAGTATACTTTTCACATTTGATTATGGTCTATAACATCATAATATCTTTGCTAATATCCCACCTGAAGATGTTGTAACACAATGAAACCTAGGCCGTGGTAAGGAAATTAAAGAAAGTAGAAATAATACTACATGACGTAGTTTCATTTAATTGTAAATAATGAATTTCTACACAATTAACGCTAAATATATTCGATATTTCTATTATAAAGTAAAAGTGAAAGGTTATCGGTTTATTTATTTGCTTTTTTCACGCTTAAGCAATTTAATGGATTTGAATAAAATGTAGGACATAGATAACATAAATATAATATTAAAGGAAGGGCTATATACAATTATACTTTCATTTATAGAAACACAACAATGAATTTAAAGGCTAAAATAAATTATGTCCGAATATGAAAAAAATAATGAGCGTACTAATTAAGTTTTTAAAAGCAATGGAACATGTTCCTTTTGATATACCGAAGTCATTGACTAATTTATCACATTACATTGGATAATTGTTACATCACAACGAATATTAGAAATCGGTACTGGAAAATTATTTTCATTACCATGCGTACCTTGTAAATACATAAGTAACGTCTAGATACTAATTTATGCACAAAACAATATTTGAAACAAAAGCTTTTTAACGGATGTTTGAGTTGGCGACCTAGTTGAAAAAAAGTGAAACGTCTGGAAAGCGGCGAAGAAACGCTTTTCATTGTCTGGCAGCGCGTACCCGTATAAAAGAGCAAGACAGAATAAAAGAGAGACAAAATGCTGTTGCATACGGCTTGCTGTTGCATACAGCAGTGCATAACTTTCCCTATTTTCCATTTCCGTTCTCTTAAAATGTGTGTGTGTGTGTGTGTGTGTGTATGTGTGTGTGTGTGTGTGTGTGTGTGTGTGTACATGTGTGTGTGTATGTGTATGTGTGTTTTATGAATAGTTGTTCTAACGAGAGAAAGTACGTGCATGGTATTGCACACATGTGCATGTAGTGGAAAAAAAGTAATCATCCTTTCGTGTGTACAGTTATTTTGTTATATTTAACTTCTTTAATATCTACGTTTTTTAAAATGTTTTTTATTGTATGATGGATAATTCCAAAATTATTTGTAAAAAATCCGTTTATTTTTTACTGTATCGTTATTACATTATTTAATAATTAAAAATTTAACCTTAGATCTGTCGGGTGTATCACGATACCCTACATCTATTTTACCTCTTTCCTAATATTAGGTGAGTGAAGTCAAGAGCAAGGCTTGTATTTTCATAAATATCAGTAGGATTAACTGTGCTGTTGCAGGCGTTAGTTTTACAAACATAAAAAGGCATTTCTAGATACAACTATATCCATAAACATATCCTTTTACACGTATACACGCACAACTGCACTTATGCATATTCGCATAAAACATAATAAAATCATAAATTTGAACTGTGCTAGCAGTAGATATACTACTGCTAGTAATAGTTCATATCACAGTTCTGAAGCAAAAATATGAAGTTTTATAACTTTGTCTGTACGGATCTCAATAACACAGCAAAATATTTGAAAAAATACTTAATGTCATTTTCATCCATTGCACCAATGTCCTGGGTAGGATTTATCAAAATAAAATTAAGGTCTTACCTATTATTTTTCATTTCAAATTCCTTTTATGAAAGGTTACTCTTTTAAATGATGTACATTGTATTACTGGTCTGTCTCTAATCTTTCCACTGCCTTTCGATTAGAAATTTCAATACAAATTCTATCGATTAATTTGCAGAAACGATTTTAAGTAATATTTACAAATTAGATATATTGCTTAATGTGTGTTCTATTATATATCAAATTGGTATAGAATAATATACGCTATTATCATATCTAATTAAAAAAGATCACGAAAGTTTATGACTGACTTCGGACTATTTATATATTATTCCTAAATTTTCTGAGGAATGTGTTGTTATACACATTCGTATTATGTATTGCTTATGATGTATGACAGTATTGCTTATGTTTTCCTTAGAATATTTAAAATATACAATCATGTGCATTCCGGGACTTATTAAAGGTTTTAAATTATTTATTGGAATTAGACTCGAACTGATTTTATTCACTTCCTTAGACGCTATCTGAATAGATTTGTTTTATTAAAATACATTTAATGTACTTTAATTTAATGGTTAACATTCTTATGTTTTATTCATTTTTTTAAATTTTATTTTAGTTTTTCCTATTTAAATGTCACCAATAATTATGTTGTACCCGGTATGGTTATACTATCACCATATATAATTACAATATAATATAGTCTATGTAATATGTGGTGCTTCGTACGCGTGAAACATTAAAACAAATTATTATAGATAAAGTATGCCTGGACATTTCTTACACATTTACTTTTGACACTAACGACATATTTTTATAAAAGTCAGCACCAGGAAAGTTCGTGATTCCAACTAACACGTTAGTCACTTTTAGCTCGAGAAATACCATTATTATCAATCTTGTTCAATAATAACATTCTATTACTGCAAAATGTCAATACGTAGATGTCACCACAAGGCCTTTGGGGTAGATACAAAATCCATCATTTTATTCAGAGTATCTCTAAATATAAAATTTGGCAAAATATATTTTCTCCTTTATTAAATGAGTCCACAAAGCGACTACAGTTTTCCATTATGGCAATCAAGCGGGAATAATAAATTATTTTCCGCTCCAACCTAATGTATAAGCTATCGTACCAATTTTCCATCAACCTCTCTGCAATACTATTGTGCTATAACGCTGTGAGTGCCATCTGTCTGCTTTCGGCCAGATGACACTCCTAAATGATCGCTAAAACCTGTACTTGACACTCGCGGACTGGATCTGAAATATGAGGCTTATTTTACGTCTAAAATTCTAGATTTATTAGCCACAAACCAGTTCAGCATCGGCTTTTCAAATGCCGATCGTAAATTTATATACAGTGATTAAATTCAACTGGGAGCTGGTACTCTATAATATGGTTTATTTGCGTGACGTCTGATTTAGTTTTAACGTAACCGTGCGTTAATTAAGACAATAACTACATGCCACATTATTAAATGGATTCAGTCTGCGGCTTCATAAAGATGGACTATTTGTTTTAATATTATGCCATTTTTACTGAAAATGAGTTTGAATAAAGTCGATAATTCTTGTTGTTTAAACAAATGTTCAATATATGATTGGTTCACTTTATGTATCTGCGTTCGTTTAAGTTCATAAATATATAAAATAAAATGTAACAAAATGTATACTTTTATAAAGACCAATGATATAACTTTCAAATCAGCGTTTGTTTACACTAAACGTGAACAAATGCTAAATTGTAAACTTTAGAATTACATGCATTTTTATTATCTCGTGTAGACATAATAAGGTCCATGTTGTGGGGGTTTCTTTTCGTAAAGCGATTGAACTTTTGTTTTCAATGTGGGCATTATGTTTATTTACTATATAAATTCTTTAGCTCATAAACAATTATATAAAGTTCAGTTTTATATTCTGTAATATAAGATATTTCCGATTTTTTAAATACCAAAAATAAAACTCAGGTGTCCGTTCATCTGACCGTCTATCGTTGCTGTTTTTATCATAAATAATTTGACTTGGAAACTTTAAATTTATTATAGTGATTGACCTATTGACTACGATAAATCTCAATGTTTATAATATATATATATATATATATATATATATATTATATATATATATATATATATATATATATATATATATATATATATATATATATACGGTCTATATTTTAACCTAGATAATATATTGTCTTTTAAGAAATTTATTTGAAATCCGTTCAGGTATTTAAGCGTGAAATAAAGACAGGTAAACAAATCAACACGTTCTACTTTTATTACCTTAGTGAGGATATTTATAAACAGCTTAATAGAGATACTATATAATCTTAATATTTATATAAGACATGTATCTAATACATTTTCGATCATTTATAATTCGATATATTTCCGTTACTCAAATTCAGCAATAAATGAAACATAGCTAGTTAATTGATCATCTGCAAATGTTATTCTTTTAATGTCTTTATTAATAGACGTTATTTTAAAATTATATTTCTAATAAGTTCTTCCGGGATGTATTTTTTTTTCAATTTGATCTTGTGACAAACACTGAGGAACCAATTTTTGTTGTTGATGTTAATATTAATAAGTAGTATAAACTATGCTTCCGTTATTCAGAGTCAACATAAAATGAAATATAGCAAGCTTATTGAAAATCTGCAAATCTTATTCTTGCAATATGTTTATTATATCCATATTCAATAACGATTAATTAAATTTTGAAGTTTGAAAATTATTGAGGTACTTTTGCCTAAGAGTATACATTATTATCATTGTACCTAATTTTTTTTTATTTTGTTCTATTACGTAGCTGAGAGCATGTACAAATACGTTATTGGCGTGTGTTGTTTGCTTTAATTTCCTGCAATATAAAGGAAATTTAAAATTTAGTATTAGTAGCATAAATATCTATTAAGCAAAATATAAAATAAACGCAACTTTTCCTTGACATACACTCCACAGACTATTGAAAAGGGAATATACCACACAAAATTCACAGCTCGAACCTCATTCAGTCAATTTAACATTTTAAAATCCTTTAGCGACAATCTCTACTCTGTGTCATTGTTTGACTCCAGATTATTATGTGTTTGACATTGACAGTATGAACGTAAACTATGGATCTTTTATTGTACGAAACGAATTAATATATTACGACGTAAAGAATTAATATATTAATATATTTTTAATATACAATTTAGTATATTTGTAACACATATTATATTTAAATTTTAGCTTTCTTTTTGTTCCTTGTCCATATACATTTTAATTACCCCAAATCTCATACTTCTCTTTGTGCGCAATATGCTTAAAAAGGAGTACTACGTTTTCTCAGCATGTATTAATATACAGATTGGCATCAATTATTAAAAAAATATGTTTGGATATATTATTTTATTTACCATGGTGGAATTCATTATCTTTATTTTGTATTTACTTTAAGTGGCTAATCATAATTATTTCAGGTGTAATTAAATCGTTATCAATTAACTGAAGTAAATTGCATAATTAATAATCGTCAGTTTTTTTTGTATCATTAGTACTCTTTGTGCCAAATTACTTTCAAATCCGTTCATAAATTGAGAAAGAGTTAACAAATATGGACACCCCTTCCCCTTCCCCTTCCCCTTCCCCTTCCCCTTCCCCTTCCCCTTCCCCTTCCCCTTCCCCTTCCCCTTCCCCTTCCCCTTCCCCTTCCCCTTCCCCTTCCCCTTCCCCTTCCCCTTCCCCTTCCCCTTCCCCTTCCCCTTCCCCTTCCCCTTCCCCTTCCCCTTCCCCTTCCCCTTCCCCTTCCCCTTCCCCTTCCCCTTCCCCTTCCCCTTCCCCTTCCCCTTCCCCTTCCCCTTCCCCTTCCCCTTCCCCTTCCCCTTCCCCTTCCCCTTCCCCTTCCCCTTCCCCTTCCCCTTCCCCTTCCCCTTCCCCTTCCCCTTCCCCTTCCCCTTCCCCTTCCCCTTCCCCTTCCCCTTCCCCTTCCCCTTCCCCTTCCCCTTCCCCTTCCCCTTCCCCTTCCCCTTCCCCTTCCCCTTCCCCTTCCCCTTCCCCTTCCCCTTCCCCTTCCCCTTCCCCTTCCCCTTCCCCTTCCCCTTCCCCTTCCCCTTCCCCTTCCCCTTCCCCTTCCCCTTCCCCTTCCCCTTCCCCTTCCCCTTCCCCTTCCCCTTCCCCTTCCCCTTCCCCTTCCCCTTCCCCTTCCCCTTCCCCTTCCCCTTCCCCTTCCCCTTCCCCTTCCCCTTCCCCTTCCCCTTCCCCTTCCCCTTCCCCTTCCCCTTCCCCTTCCCCTTCCCCTTCCCCTTCCCCTTCCCCTTCCCCTTCCCCTTCCCCTTCCCCTTCCCCTTCCCCTTCCCCTTCCCCTTCCCCTTCCCCTTCCCCTTCCCCTTCCCCTTCCCCTTCCCCTTCCCCTTCCCCTTCCCCTTCCCCTTCCCCTTCCCCTTCCCCTTCCCCTTCCCCTTCCCCTTCCCCTTCCCCTTCCCCTTCCCCTTCCCCTTCCCCTTCCCCTTCCCCTTCCCCTTCCCCTTCCCCTTCCCCTTCCCCTTCCCCTTCCCCTTCCCCTTCCCCTTCCCCTTCCCCTTCCCCTTCCCCTTCCCCTTCCCCTTCCCCTTCCCCTTCCCCTTCCCCTTCCCCTTCCCCTTCCCCTTCCCTTTCCCCTTCCCCTTCCCCTTCCCCTTCCCCTTCCCCTCCTCATCCCCCTCCCCCTCCCCCTCCACCACGTATTTTCCCAGTGAATAGTAATGGCTCAAATAATATTTCTGGTAATTCTAGTTATTCGTGTCAATGAAATCTTCATTTACTCTAATGTTAAAAATATGTCTGCTATATGTCTGCGCGTCCATGGGCGTGTGACTTATGGATAAAAATTCTGCCTAATATAAATATTACAATTTTCGATGAATTACTTCCAAACTTAGGCATATAATAGGTCTCGGTACATTACTAATTAAAAGAGGCAAAATAAGGGAAATACAAGTTTCTATTTTTACAAAGTAAAAAATTCATCAGGTTTGCATTTTTTTATATGGATCTTTTTTATATTGATATTTTTATATGGCATATTTGAATATGGATCTTCTTCCAAATTACCATGATCATAATTAGACACCATGTTTAAAATTAAGTATTATCCCTCTCTAATACTTAAAAATAATCCAACCTTATCAAATATTCTTTCCAATTTTCGAAGTAATGTTAAATAATAACACAATAATCGATAGTTGGAAAAGGTTTCATAGCGACATATAAAAAAATTCTCACAATTTTTTGGATTAATAGCTAACCCCAGCTATTAATCCGTAAGAGTCATTACGAAAGGATCAATTTTACTTCCTACCCTTTTTCAGTTTTACTTCCGGCACGTGTTATTCGTCCGTTGCCTAAACTTAGTTAATTTTTAAAAATAGCTCTCTGCTATAATTTTGTTTATTACTCAAAAAAAAATTGTGCATTTCCTAAATAACACTAGACAGTACTACTGAACCATAAGAATTATTATACGAATATATAAACGCGAACCCTACAAAAAAATCTTGAACCCGGGAAACTAAAGGGACGAAAAAAACAAAGACATCCGAAAAAGCAGCATAATCAAGATAATTTTGCGCTGTTGAAGCCATCGGGTACAGTTAGCTCGTAATATGAGCTAACATATTTCCGTTCAAATAAATAAGTAAATCATTATTATGCTTTTCTGATGAATTTCACATCGCACTGCTGCCGTTTTGTGACTATCAGAAAGGAAAACTCTTATACATTTTTAAACCAAAACATTTTAAACCTTGATTGAAATTATGTATTGTCGGTTTATCGCGTAACTCATTAGTATGTTTTGAGATGGAGTCATTATTTTAATTTTATATATTTTTTGTAATCAGGATAGAATCAGAAGTTTTGTCTTCATTGGTGTGGTAATAGGTACAAACCAGATTTTTTTTTGTTTTAGAAAATCCACATTTTGATGAAAATTATAGACTAAATATCATCACGCTACATTAATAAGGAACAGAGCAATGATAATTAGAAATCGTCAAACATTTGATTATATATATATATTTGTATGTACAAAATAGTTTAATAGAAATACTACTAAGTTTATTACATTAATTTATTGTAAATTCAACAGAGTGTCATGGTAGGTAAGATGAAAAATTATGGCACCTAGCATCGTCTCTTTCAATTTCCTACAACTTTTACGCGAGTTTGTAAAACCCTTCTTGCTCCTATAATTTTACTGTCAGTTAGCTCCGGTATGGGGGGGGTATTTTATGCTTATTTTTCAGTTTATCCTTGAAGGTACACTACTTAACAATATGAATTATATATATATATATATATATATATATATATATATATATATATATATATATATATATATATAAGGTCCTTATAGCTAGTTCTTTGAAAGGGTAAAATATACGTTTCATGGAAAATTAAATTTTGTTTATGTTATTTAATTTCCCTCTAAAATTTTACAGGTTAATAGGTTTCATCCGAATTTTAAGTTTCCACGTCGAACGGTTCCATACAACAAAATAGCACGTGAGGGATCTTGTAAGGGTTTCGCTTTTTTCTTTTGTTTACGATTATTTTACGAAAATAAAGCTGCTTGTTACGGCCAGTATCTCAACAGATGATCTTATGAAAATATATAAAATCTCCTCGACGTAAATTCTTCTTCTGTACTATGATAAAGATCTTTTAAACTGTCTCTGCAAGAAAATACTGAACGTTATATATTTTTAATATATATAAATAAGTACAAAACTTATTATAACCAATTTTATTACGTCGTTAAATTTAAAATACGTATTAATCATATAAAGATTCAGCAGAAAGCAGTATTATTTGTATTCCTTTTTCAAATATAAAAAAAATATTCAGAGAAAATTATATTGCATGGTGCCACCCGTTATCTAGAATGTAAATTACACTGACAGACTATATAAATCAAACTGATAGTTACTGTTTATTATGGAAATTATTGCTATTAGTTAAATAAATTTGTACTATTATCATTTACGTATTATATTTTTGGTCTCCAGATTGTATTTTTAATAGTTAAATATATACTTAATCACGTTTGCTTTCCCACACAAAATATTTATTATAAAATATTAAATATTTTGATAGTCTTATTACTTCTGGCACAAAACTTACATTCTGTTAGTTTTTTTAATGTATTATGTGCTCTATTGTAAAAGAAAGCCTTAAAAATACGGCCACGTATCTGGTCATTCATAATGACCCATATGGTTAGAGAATCATTACTGACTCAACCACCATATTTCAAATTTTTGACACAATATCCTTAATAATCCCGTTACAAATTTGTAACTCAGATCTAGATTTTATTACGAGTCCGCCCTCGATCTTGAATTGAATCCTAAAAAGCACACCCTCGTAATCCGCCAGCATAGAAAGGTATTCAAGGGAAAATCCTTTATCACGTATTCTACAATATTACTATTACCAAATGTGCACAAATATATAAAGTACTATCTCATTGTCAGGTGTAATAGCCATTTGAATTTACATATCATAATCTCCAGATCAAAGTCCATTTTCCTTTTATGTTTCACCCCTACAATACCACAAAAGTGGCTCAATTTTGCATTTATTTTATTTTATATTAATCCATAATTTTCGTAGTTATATTTATAACTTATTAACCTTATTTTTGGTTAGTAATATTAATTATCGTTTGCCTGTCATATTTATAGTCAACCACAATACTAGCATTTCTCTTTTGAAAAAAACGTGGTTGGCTGTAAGTGATTGCTCTTATAGCAATAAGACGTAACTGCATGCTTCATTTTCTAAGCTCGCAGTAAACATAGTAAATAAATAAACAAATACATAAATAAATTCATTAATAAAAGCGGCGAATATTAAAATATTACATGGCAGTACATTAATTGTTACGTAATGAAATAGTTAATAAGGCAATAATTCACAAAGGTATGCCCGGCGCATATTAATTGGACGGAAGAAATAAAAGAAATTCAAGAGAGAAATAAAGTCTAAGGAAAGCACTCCATTAAAAGAGAAGGGTCATAAGAAAAATTGCAGTAAGGGAAAATGTAAAATATCTCTCGCTCTAATGTAATATTTAAGGATATCGAAGGATACTCGGAACCAATGATTTGTCGATATTCATTTATTTTTTTCAGAAATTCTCCCATTTGATATTATAATTTCGACTACAGTGACTATTGAAAAAAAATTAAATTATGCAACGATATAAACGACATAAAGATTTGCAGATATTTTCTTCATCAAGCAAATTTTTCAGGAGGACCAAAAAACGAGGACGGTTAAAATTTAGTTTGTTTCTACCACAAGTCGGTCTGTAGGTGTAACTAACCGTTGGTTTTTAAAATTTTATTTTTATTAAAAGAAAAGAAATAACCACGCCAAATAGTTACTTTCTTGAAATCCGAATAAAATAAATAAAACTTAATGGGTTTTAAACTGAAAAAATTTCCCTGCTAGTTGTGCATTAGGGGTTGATTACAATATATGAATCATAAAATCGATAATAATCTCAATAAATAAATCTTGTAAATTGAACTTACATCTTCAAACGCGTTTTTCTTATAATTATAATATCCAGCACTAACATAATGACTAAAAAAATTCACAATTGTTCTCTATCTTAACTCCATTTAAATCCTTCTCCTATTAAATCCCCATATTCAGCTGATCTAAGACAAACATTTTTCGACAAGTGTGTTTTGTTAAGTATGATGTACGGAGATACATGGGCCTCCTAAAAAGACTGCAAGCCACTTAGCAAACGAGGTAAAGAACTATACTTGGGGCTTCTCTACAAGACGTGATTTGTAATAAGATCTGTATTAGTAACTAAAGAACTCGTTCGTAGGATTAGCAGGCTGAATCGGCAATGATCAGGTCAGAAGCGTGCAAACTAACTAGCGTGCAAAACTAACAAATGCTGGGGAAAACGTTTTCTTGCCGTGACCAAGTACCTCATTCGTTAGGTGGACTGAAAAGCTACTAAATATAGTGGGAAGGCGTTCGATCCAAACGCGACGAAATCAGTTTTTATGGGAATCCATGTGCCGGTTTAGGTTCAGCAGAGAATGTTCTGCTGAGGATGATTATGATCCCCATTTTCCAAAATATCAAGTATAGATGAATTTTTATTTGCATTTTACCGTTATTACATCAGTTGGCATTTTTTTAGACCTGCCCAATTTTATAATGTCGTCTATTCGTTCATTGGACGATTATTTATAAATTAAGAAATTGATGCCTAAATTAGATGAATTTTACCGGCATGGACTTGAAAAATTAAAGAAAAAATTGCGCACTCCACTAATTCTTGCCCAATATTGTTCTTTCATTAAAATGTCTACCCAATTCGATTTTTTAAAAGTTTGTTAAATTCCATATTATAAATCTCAATACTTTTTGGAGATTTTAAGCCACAGATCCGATTTAAATTGACTTGTTTAATTAAAGATTAACTCCTGGATTTAAATTTATACCTCAACTCCATTTTGGATTCCCAAAATTATAATAGTCAAAAAAGTTTGTAGATATTACAACGCTGTAACTACAGTAACAATGATGTAATAAGAAATTATATTTTATTGTTTAGGCTGAGCTTATTGAATATAAGGCGCTACCTTTTTAAACACCTCAGAAAATAAAAAGCAACATTGCATAACACAGAGTTAGGAAGCCAAACGAAATTTTTACGTTATTGTTTTAACCTCTAACCTGAATGTAATTTTTACATCATTGTCTTGATCTTTGACCTAAACCTAATTTCATACTGAACAATAAAGTATCCATCGCTTGACTGATCTCAAAATATTTTTTCATCGTTTCAAATGAAGTAAAATACGGGGTGAACTAGCTTTTGATAGCAAGATATAAAATATATAAACATATTAAATTATTAAAGCGGTTCAATGGATGTTTTGGTATTTTTCAGTAGATTTTCCAAGTCGTCTCGTTTTTAGGCCATGAATTTCCAATTCTTTAAAGTCAATGAAATGTTCATTGGAAGTCCATAGATTTAAAATAATTAAAATCAAATAGATTATTCCAGTCTTAATGTGTTTAACCGTCCATGACTAAAAAAACTCAACTTAAACTGTCAAAGCACATAATTATATACAATTAAATACTAACATTAATGCCGTGGAGTGTCACCTTGTTAGATATTGTAACATATGTTTATATATATAATTATGTATATATATATATATATATACATAGATAGATAAATACAAGGACCTATGTATAGATTGTTTGTATTTCGAAATAATCAATGTACAATCATATTATTCATTATGTGGCGTGCTTTACAAATCCAACAGTACTTTGGCAGTAACCAATTTATTTGGTTTACCTGGCGTATTCGGAAGGCTTAATTGATTCAAATGCAGTGAACTGTGAAGTTAAGCGGTTTATTGAAAATCGACTGGAAAGAGGAAATGACCGAATGAAAAGGAAATGATCTGTAATAATGCAGGTAATATGTTTGTAAAATATCAAATCAAATGAAATGTTTTGAAAAAGTAATCTTTGTATATAGCAGATTATATAAAATGTTAACATTTTATTAGGTTTCGGAGCAAGGGAACACTAATAATTTTGCCATACTCATCCCTCTTTCTATCTGTTACAGCTGCACGGTTTTTCCGATGGTCTTCATCCACATGGGCCTAAAAGTAAAGCTTTGAGACCTACAGTATTTCTTGAAATTTTGCGAGTATTTGCTTCGTACACAGATTTCAATGAATATAGAGCAAAATATAAAAATGCCCGTCAAGTGCATGTCCAGCCAGGTATATAAATTTGGGTCCCATGGTTATTTTACAAAATGCAAAATTACGTATTTATTATACATTTTTATACCGTGCTCACAAGCTTCCATGAAAATTTATGGTAGCCCAATGAGAATCCTTTTATCTCAACAGATGAGCCTTTTATTTATATTCGTTTCCCCCAATTTAAAAAAAGTTAAATATTATAAGTACACTAGCAATTTCAGTCGTCCCGTAATTTCCATAGGCTTATTTCTACGTCTTCAAGAATTATTTTTTTGATTGTTCGAAAATGAATGAAGTTGGATTACTTCAATTAATTGCATTCGGAAAGTATTTATCAAAACGTGTTTTCGAATTTTTTAACTATTTTGCAGTCTCGTGCGTAAATGCAACGGGGAGACAATAATATAATTGATTAAATTAGACAATAAATATAAATTATCTAAGTAGACAAGAAATTGAAACGAAAATGTGCCTGATGGATGGTCACACACCGGATATAAAGAAATAGTAAGCCTTTTGTGTTTCACTTCATAATTCTGAAAAAAGAAAATGTTTAGTGTATCTTCCTGCACATTAAAGGTAGGTAACAAACTTTTTTCAAGCATGCCATCGAGAGGGATATGATTGGGTAATTATTTTGGAAAGAAATTGAGATTTATTTATTATTTTTAATTTTTAAGCTGCCATTGCAAAATATTAAGCTTCAAATTAATGTGCAATATGTCCCTCCATTTCTTTTTATTTCATTATATTAGAATTTTTAATAAAAATGGTTTCCGTTAAATTGCGCCAATAATTTAAAGATAGAAACAATTACGGAAGTACCGGACAATACTTAAGGTATATTCTTAGGTTTTGTTCGATACTTTTACGACAGCAGGATTATTTCATCCTCTTATAAATTATCCGTTTGCCAATTTTAGTTATCCATGATCGTTCGATAATGGATATCCATTATTCAACGATCATGGTTCAACAAAGGATTATTGACGGGTCGAAGTATACTTACGATTATTTTGAGTTTATTTTATAAAAGTTCTACCTGAATGCAGGAATGGGTAAGGAATTATTTTTCCATGTCAACGGTACCGATTTCTCAATGCAAGGATGTATTACAGATTTTAGGAATCTTTGTTTCGAATGCTATATATGCATTATTAAAGTTGAAACTATTTTGGAACTCGATGGCAAGTGAAAATGATAGTTGGTCGTTCTTCGGGATGTTCGCCTTTTACATTCCTTGCTTTAAAAAAATATTTTTACAAAATAGCAGAAAACCACCATAATGAATAAAATCGTCAGCTATGTATACAAGTGAAACGAAACACGATATCGCCTTTAAAAAAAATAAATCACGATTGTTTGTCTTTAATATTTCTTCATTAAAGACAAACGTGTTTTATTTTTTTAAAGGCCTTTACTTATATCGAGTTGTTTCAGAGTTATTTCATCTTTTAGGTTTTTTGGATTTGGTTTTATTTAAAAATAAATGGGTGCTTGAGTTTACAATTCTTATAACTTAGTTTATCTTTCAAGATCTTTGGGGTTATTTTCGTTTTAAATAAAAATTTGTGTATATATTTAATATCTTTTTATATATTTAAACGTTTAAATTCGATGGGATGTTTCTCATTTGATTTGAAATTTGGGCTTGATTAATATTTTGTTTTTTTTTTATTTCAGCTTTTAGTTTTTTTCTGAATTGCTTTTTTTAAATATGAATTTTTTTCTTGTATTTTATGTCATATTTTGTGTTAAGTTTACTTTTTAGCATTGTTTTCAAACACAGTACGAAATTCCTTTTTTTAATTATGTTCTCCGCGGACATAGATTTACACTAAATGGATGTGTTCAACTCTCCTATCGCCACTTCCCACACTGGATAGCACGTTTCTGAAATTTTCCTTGTTTCCGGAATTAAAACAATTGGACTACTAGAAATGATCATTACAAAATATCTGCAAAATTTATTTTACAGATATTTTGTAATGATTGAATTATATCTGTGACAGATATAATTCGCATATTTTGCTGCAGAATGGAATATGTCTACGTTTAGGAGAATGAAAAAAAATTACACTGAAAACCGTAAAGTAAATCGTTTTAAAAGTAAAAATAAACTAAATATTAAATATACAACAGTTTTTAATTGAGATCAAATTTCGAGTACTTGTGCCTATAGCGCTATAGCAACCGTCCTCAACAAGTTTATTTTGTATAATCCAGTGTACGTAATAAATGAAATAACTAAAAGTCAAATGCAATAAATGAAGTTAACTAAAAGTCAAATACTTATAGTGAAAAAAAAAGATCCTTTCTAATTAATTTTCCAATCAGAGATACAAGTATCCATTGAATTTTATTTATTTGAAGTGGAACTGAGTATTTTATAGGAGTAAAATAAATCGATATGTTTTTACATTGTGGATAAAATTATTTCCATTCAGATTTGTTATTTAAATTGAACCCTTTCAATCCGAAAGGGTTTGAATGGTAAAGTCTTTTTTTTATTTAAATGAATTCAATTGAAAAATTTCTACCATGTGTTTGGAAATTTGTACTCAATTTATTATTTTAATATTACGTCATCGTCAGACGAAATACTTGCTCCATATATGATATATGGACATTTTTTTAATTCTTAGCACATTTAATAACGAAACAAGATATTCTGTCTATTCTTCGTGTGAGATAATTCTCGCATGTCATTTTGAGTTTTTACATGTCACTAGATTTTAAAATTTTCTGGGGTGTACCCAATATGGCGACCTAGAGTTTGAGAGATAGTGATGATATTGCTTTTAATAATATAAAAATATAAATGAATCATTCAATATAAAATATTGATTGCAAATGTCGTGAATACCGTCATTTAGCGTAAAATAAAAAAAAACTATTTTTAAGTTTTTTAAATATTTTTTACCATGTTTTCCTACAACACAAAAAAATATTTTTATTAATTGGGCAGTAGTAACGTTAAATAGGAATCAAAATAGTGTATTACACTTATTATTTACGTTACAATTAACCTATAGGGCTACTAGATTTCATTTAAATCCATTTGTCCATTGAGAAAAAGATAGCAAATACGCAAATCGAGGGTCAGAAAGATTTTGAGTATTCTGAATATGTTTACATACAAAACGTGCAAAGCTAGTGGGCCAAAAGCAGAAGTTAAAATATGGATTGTGATTCTCCAAAGTTTTAGCGATCCTAACCTTAAAATAAGAAAAGAGCACTTGCAAGGTACTGACGAGTCTGTCCGTCTGCAACAGCCGTTTTTCTAAAAACTTTTCACGTAAAACTTGAAATTTTGAGCAAGTAATAAAGAATATTAATTCGCCATATTAATTGAGATACGCAAAAATATTTTTTTACAAGTTTTAGGGCACTCCAATAAAGTACTTGAATGTTTTTTCCTTTATTTTATATGTCGTATGGAGTTTGATTATAACAATAGCCAGTGTAAATTAAAAAAGTGATCAGTATCAGTTGAAAGAGGGACAAGTATCGATTAAAAAACTTACCAAAATTGCTAAGCTCTGTATTTTCGGATTTACGTAAAATATCTCCAAAGATGTCGCTGAAAATATCGACTAACATTTTTTCAATAACGGATTGACTAGAAACTGGAAATTTGGATAATATATTTCAATAGTCAATACACAAAATATTCAAGAATAAATATAATACTCAAAAATATTATGTGAAAATTTTGGAGTGGTTAAACATAGTATTCGATTTTTTTATGTTTCATGTATTATTTGAGATATCACTTCAAGTTATGAGGATCTTAAACATATTTACAGTTTTATGCAAAATATTTCTGGAGATATTGTAGAAAACGTAGTCAAAAATTATATGATCGATTTCCATAGTGACTAAAATATAATTTGTTAAAGAAATGCGACATTAGAAATTCACCCAAAGTTTGCAAGAAAACTGTAGCAACCATTCTAAATTTCACGAGTATCTGAAATATTCCCGAAATTTTTAGGCAAAATACGTACATGATGAAAATACATATTAAATGTTGATTGATGAAAATTAATGCTAATTGAGATTGGATGAAAAATAATATTAAATTGCATGTAAAAGTTTTAATAAAATGCCATTTTCTTTCAAAAGTTTACATTTACCTAAATGTTACTTTTCTTGTTAAGATATTAACGGTAACTTTATATAACTTTTGAATACAAGCTGTGATGCCTTACATACGACATTAAATACAAATTAAGCAAGTTAATTTTGCAATTTTATTGCTTTACCAAATATCAGGTTCACAATAAAATTTTATGCTTCAGAACATGAAGAGTTTCATAATTCAAATTCTACGCTTTTCAAATTTTGATTATGGTCATTTACCGTAATTTAAATGTATAGGAATTTAGATAAGGTATCTGATGAGGTAAGAAAAGGATACTGAAAACATGAAAATAAAGAACCCATTTGGAACTCAAAATTACAAGCAAAGTGAAAACCGATCAAGTAATCATGGAAGAAATTCCACACTGAAATAATCTGTACTTAACTAATTAAGAAGAAGAATGGTTTTCGTATTTAAATTATTTACAATCATATTGTGGAAAAAACATTTCAAATATACATCCATTACTTCATCGAACCAAAAAATAAATTACATAGTTTTACTACCTCTAACATTTTTTTACACTTCCTGTATTTAAATAATATTTGATTTATGACCAATTTTTTGAGTGTTGTCGAGAACGTTACAGAGGAAATTATATCAGACTTTTTCTGTTGCGCTTTATGCGCTTATCCTGAAATATTTTAGATTTTAAAAGCAAAGCATTATGTAAATATATAGAAGGGAGAGTAATGAATTTGAGAATGTACGATGGCATAGGATTTTTCTTTGCAGAATTACAGTACATTTGATGGGGTAGGTGTTTTCATTTATTTTTTTATTGACTCTCTATGTCCTGTGAGCGGCTTGATACACTTATTAAAAAACATTCACAAGAATAAATGTCATAAAAGAGACTGGCAAGAACCGATACACTGCGAGGCTAAAATATTAAAAATATAAATAGAACATTATTGAATAAAGAGAACATGAAAAAAACTAGCTCCTTCATAATTTTATTTCAATCATCAGCCAGACAAATGATTGGTCTTATATTTTATTATGAAGTCATGTTATTTTTCACAATAGTTTTTAAATGTTATTTCTGTGAAACTCTTTGAACCAGCAAGATTAAATTAAATTCAAACTGTTTCTCGTTGTGTGCTATACGCATGTAGGTAAAAAAAATACTAAGCCATGAACTCACAAGGTCAAAAGAGTTGTTTGAGAAAGTGATATATAATTGCAGAAAAGACGTTTATTTTGACGACAACAGGACGGATGTCAATATTAGTTAACAGCCTATTTTTAATTAATTAACGCAATGGTTACCACTTGAAAAATCAGTCGGAATTAACGTAATTGTTTTTGAAAAGTTATTACGTACTGCGTTAGATTTTTATGGTTTTTCGTATTTCTTATAAACAATTCTGAATTTACTGAAAATCCAACATGCGCGCGTTTATGAAGTTACTTTTTGTTTTGTATGTAGTTATAAATTGTATTTTATTTTTTATTTTTTTTATTGTCAATCGTTAAATGTTTTTTCTGCGTTTTAAGAAATACCACATTTTTAAAAATTATATTCTACTTCTGTAAGGTCTGGTATATTTTTCCCAGTTTTCTTTATAATCCCATCGATATTCCGTATACTTAAATATCTATACTTAAATATATGTCCTTGATGACCCAAACGATTTGAAACCAGGAGTTGTAAAACAAAACGAAACTATAAGAATTTATAGGAATTCAAAAATTATTCTGCAGAACTCTTAACTTAAGAACCATGTACAAAATTTAGAGTTTGAAATACATGAAAACAACGTACACCCTCCTAATTTAAAGAGTTTCGCAAATACAGATTGGCATGTAATACAAGTAACTTTACTTAATAATATATTTCAAATGATATATTAATTAGTTAACCGGCCGAAATATTTTGATCTATGAGGAATTGAAACAATTTATTGTGAAAAATAAGAAAGTTATTAATTTGAAAGCTTTTGGTTGTCAATATAATAGTATGTGATGTTTATGACTTACATCAATCTAAAGAAAAATTTGTTGATTGGGTGGGTAGTGTAAACCTATTCAGCGAAGTTTTATTTTATTGGAATTATGACTTGAGTTAACATTGAGCTTATCTGAAAATAGAAAAAAAAATTAAGGAAGTCGCATAAAATATATGCATAATAGTGATAAAAGAAAGAGGCTACATTCAGGCTCAACTCAAATGAAACTCAAGTAAGAGGTCATATGAAACGCAAGTGAGAGGCC
This sequence comes from Druceiella hillmani, assembly GCA_039881145.1. Taxonomy (NCBI): domain Eukaryota; kingdom Metazoa; phylum Arthropoda; class Insecta; order Lepidoptera; family Hepialidae; genus Druceiella; species Druceiella hillmani. The sequence continues at coordinate 36,769,669 of JAYKKI010000006.1, forward strand.
CCATCCAGGCTCAACAACTTTCAGAAATGTTCATCATGTGTTCACTATCATGAAGATAAAAGATGGGCACATCAAGTCATATTTAAATGTAAAAGTATGACAACAGAGTATTTACCGATGTATTACTTTAACAAGTTCAAATAAATAGTAACAAGATTTTAAAATATTGGAAAATTGTATACTTATTAACAATGTTTGTAATGGATAAATGAGAGAATAAATCAAAATAATTAAATCTCTAATAAAAAGGTAACCACACAATGTTCGGTCCAAACATTACAAGAATAGAGGTGAGATTCTTAATTATACAAAATGAAAACATAAGTCCCTTTTAAGTTTAATTTAAGTTATTCAGACAAATGAGTTATTTTTCATAGTAATTGGTGGCTAATATTTCTAAGGAAATCTTTAAACGAGCATGATAAAACAAAGTGCAGGTTGTGTATCATTACATCCTCCATACACAGACGTACTATACTAATTTGGGAAACTCACAGGTTCGATAGGGTCGTCAAAAAAATATGAGGCACAATTCGAAAAGAGCAAAACACATTTTCATGATGATAACGTATAGCGAATATATTAATACTCGTTCCGGCAGTTAATTGTTTATGTTTAATTTATGTAGGTGATGGCTTATTAATTTAAGGAAAATATTCCGTAATGGCTGTATATTAATTGTTTCTAAAATTCGTGATGTACTTTATGAAATTTTGTCCTAACTTTTTATTTTTATTAGCAGTTCTTGATATGTTGAAATATATATAATTGTTTAAAGATAGCTTTTTGTTTTTTATTATGTTTACAATTTTTATTTATTTTTTGCTCTTTCCTGATAGTCAATTAGTGAATTACTTGGTTTTTATATTCTGAGAGTAACAATTTTTTTATATTTGTTATATTATATTTCTGTAACGTATGACCTAATTCGCCCTGTTTCCTTTGAGCGTAGTTATTTATGGAAGTTATTAAATAGTACATAATTGTTAAATGCAAAATAAAAAATCATATAACCTTTGTATTAATTGCATCAAACTGGCAGAGGTCACATTTTCCTATTCACTCACGTTTAAGTTGATCATGTCTTTAGTAAAATTTTCTTGATTAAAGTTCTGGTAAAAGGCTAACTTTTATCAGCACAGTTCATCTATTTATCCAAGCTAGGCAGAATTTCAGTTAAAATGTCGACACGCCTACTAAATTATACAAAGAAAAGTCGTTTATTCATTTTGTGTAACTTATCACATGAAACATTTTGACCTTTCACAAAGTTTTTCACAATGCAAAATACTGATAGCTTTCAGTTAGTACACCTTGAAAACTTACAGTTTACATTAAACGGATATAAAAGTTTAACGGTTATTAACCATTCTTCCCGACTTCACCCGGTGGGTTATATATATATTATCATTAAACTAGTATCATTATTTCGAATTCGGGTTGGCATGATCTGTGAAGACACAATTAATTTTTTGAAAATTTCCAATATCAAATTGGTCTTAATTTAAAAAAAATCCTTTCAGGAATTCTACATTTCAAAACGATATTCGCTAACGATATATGTATATTGTTATATAGTTATGTACTCAACTTTTTGTATGCAATGAAGTAAATAATTAAATACATGTGCTCAGTAAATTTTATAAATTTTGTTTTTATCTGTCTTGACAGAGCGAAAAGGAGTGATGTTTTTCGAATATACAATAGAGACACCAACCCCCCTATAATGAGAAGGGCCTTTCACGGTGTACAGCAAAAGTGATATTTTTTATCATTTCGCTGTACGAAGTAAAAATGATTCGAAATTCAAATTATTCCTTGTCAGTTTTTTTCTTACTCGGGCATTTACAAATAGAACGATCGAGAGCGAAACAGATGATTACTTTTCCCGCTAATGTCACTTTTCTGCAAAGTGACTCTCACGATATCCATATAAGATATTATCGATGATGGGACGATCATACCTCTATACATATTATGTAGATACGCACATCTGGATTTTCATTTTCTGAAACAGCTCAACAGCTTGCCGGATTTTCATATGAGGCTGTACGGGGGTCACTGAAACTGAAATCAAGTGACGTCGTATTTGATTTCTAGTGAGTCTATATTATTTTACACAGTGTTTAATTGACATATTTTCCTATGTGAGGTATGTATATACATATATATATATATATATATATATATATATATATATATATATACATGTAAATATATATATATATATATATATATATATATATATATATATATATATATATATATATATATATATACATACCTCACTTATTAATTTACCAAATGTGTATTTAAAAAAGTTACATATTTCAAAAGTGGGACATAATAAAATTGTATTAATATGCATCGACTAATTTTCCAAATCAACAATTAATAGGAACGCATCCAATAATGAGATTTTTACCGTATTAAGTCGTGTCCGAAATAAAACACTGCTATTGTTAATAGAAACGTGGAAATCTAACAAAATTATGAAATATACTTAATATTTCGAATGTCTATTAGTAAAAAGTTACAAAAATGTAATGAAATATAATACAAAAATTTAATGTCGAGTATCTGTGAGTCATTTAATGTCGAGTATCTGTGAGTGGAAGGCTACAAATTTGAGTGAAATGTAATACAGACATATAATGTCGAATATCTGTGAGTTGAAAATTACAAAATTTTAATGAAATTTTGGAACTTCGCAAATTTGAGATACCCGAGAATATTTCAATTTCCTAGTAAATATTTCCAGATGTTTTTGATATGTACGGGCCATTATTGGTTCCAGTGTTTTTAAGTTCGAACACTCTCGATTAGTCAGTATATTAAGTTGGCAACTTATAAACCCACCAATTTTTTCGACCGATTTCTGGAATGTTATAGAGGCTTTTAGAATATTTCTTGTACGATACATAAAGAGTGCGACATAATTAACGATTGATTTTATTGACTACTTACAAAAAGTTAAAAGGTTTGTGCACGAAGATGGCGGGTTTATGAGTTGCCAACCTAATAATTTAAGACAAAAAAATGTTTCCATTTTTTTTAAGTAATACGATCTAACAAATATATTGTAAATATCTTAATAGTCAAACCACATCATTTTGAATTTTTTGTTTTTCTTCTTTTTGTGCATTATTATCGAATATTCGTGTCAGCCTCGGGTTTTGACTATAGAAGTAATTGAAATTCAACTAATTCTACGAGCAATCAATTTTTAATACAGTTTTTTGGAGAGAGGACATCTTTCTTTAAAAAGGTCGACATTTTAAATCTTTTTAAATTATTTGTTAGGTTCTTAATTTTCTTTGAGAAATGACATGGATTTTTGATCTGTACGTATGTACGCATGAAACCACGCTATAGTCTGTTATTTTTTAAAGATTTTGTTAATTATTTTTTCTATGAATTGATTTTCACAGTGATTTATCAAATAGTTTAATTTTTACAAATAGTTTTCTCTAAAAATTTACTTTGTTTGTGCTCTGCTACTGTTCGCTGTTCCGTTTTGTGTGGATCATTCTATTCCATGCTGCTATTAATATAAGCTATAGTTAAAAAGTATAAATGTGTCGTCTTATTTAAGTATGCAACATGAGAAGAAAATATTCAATACATAAATTATTTTACCAAAAAACGGTATATGTGCGCTCTTGATTTTACAAATATTTTTTTATTTTTATTTCTATTTTAAAAAATTAAGATATTCAAAAAATATTTTTTTCTCCTGATTTCTCTGATAATTCACCATAACACTATTACTAGTTTATATTATTAGAAAAATATCTCTTTATTTTAACAACGATTCGAGCTAGTACAAACAAACAGAAAAATTTTCAAATATTTGCTATCGATGGTAATAATTTATTATTGGATAATAAATCAATGTACTATATAATGCTTATACCATATTACAAATTAATGAATTCTTGATATACAATATGAAGAAAGCTTTAGGTAAACTATTAAAGTGATTGCGATAAGGGGCTGATGCGAAATCTATTAACAAGAACAATCAAATTGCAAGTCATCACCCCGAGTGGGAAAGCTTCTAAAGAAAAAACTACCGTGATATTGCAGCGTTATTGTGTGAATGAATATTAAAATATTTATAATACCACGTGGGCTTTTACAAAGACCATAATGACTCAGGTTGGTTAGGGTAAAAATATTTTAAAAGTTTCTTGAAACGTTGGGTGTAAAGTTTATTAGGGCACTGTTGAATATATTGTCTTCGAATTATAATAATTTATTAAATGTTTTATAACTTATTCAACGTTTATTCGTGAACATAATGGTAAACGATTTGCTTCAGTTGTTTGTGTTTTTGATTTGTGAGTGTAAGGATATATGATGAACTAGTATAGATCAAATTTTGTTCTTTTTGTGGTTTCGTGATAAAATAAGGCTGTGGGGTAAATGGAGAGCAAGAATGGTCTAACTTTAATTCATTAATATCAATACATGACAAATTTGCAAAGTTTAAATTTTATTATTTTTCGGGTTCCAAAGAACGGTTTCACTGCAGCTAAGGTATGTCGTAAGGAGTGACTTAAATGAGACTAACGCTTTTGATGGATAAGGAGTCAGATATGTGGTGAGCTGGTGTAATCCAAATTTTATTGTTTTTAGAGTTCCGTAATGGTCCGTAACGGTCCGTTGGAAATGACTCTTTGAAATTCTTAATAAGAAGAGGTGAAACAAGAACTGTTATATCCGTCCATCAGTCAGAGCTTAACGATTTCTGCAGCTTTAGACTTATATGTATTAAATTTTGCAAACTGTAGTTAATGCAGGATGACATCTAATTTATTCCTTCTTAATCAGATTAGCCGTTGACTGCAAAGTCTGGACAGAGCTTGCTAAGTCGATTAAAAATTTAAATTGTGTTTGTTGTTTTTTTTACCACAACTGCTTGCATGTAATATTATGGTTGGACTGTATGCAACTCTTGAACTGGACTGATTGTTCAAACTGAACTGATAGCTGGATGATATACAATGTTTTATATCCTTTTTGATCTGTGTACCGGCATTGATTATGAACCCAAGGTCGTCCAATTATTTCGTTGGCTATAACAGCCATGCGAAACAATACTTCAGATTGAGATTTTAATGAATATGTAGGAAAACATGGGAAAAAAATGTATCTCTCCTTATGCACAAAATGCAGGGCGATTTTTTTTTATTATTTTCATGGTATGGAATATCGTTGAATAGACCTTTCTTAATGTAATGCAGGTTTTACTCACTATGTTCCAGCCTCTCTCTTCATTTTCTAACTTGTGTGGATTTGAAAAATCTGAACAAATTCTAGATACTCCTATTTAACTAAATTTTTCTTTCTAAACTTGATAACTGTTAAAGTCTCTTCAAAGGGTTCTCCGAAATGCTATTGACCGTTTCTTTTCCCCTTATATTGCGAGCCTTCCTTTAAAAGTGTTTTTTTATTTTTCTTATTTTTATTAGACCTATTTTTTTATCAGGTCTATCTTGATAAATTTTATACTCGGGCACACGGAATTTGTAGCACCATATTGCAATTACAATTTATTTATCAAAAAGTCGTAAGATTATATTTAACCGTAATAGTTTGTTAGTTAGAAATAATAAAAAATATAAGTTTATAAGATTCCGTCCACATTTTCGTGTGCCGTGTTCATAGCTGTTTTTCTCAGAAACCACAGAAGCTAATATTCAAAAAAATTGTATGGATATTTTAGAGGATTGTGACAAATTAAATGCTAATAAAGAAAAAAAATTAATTCCAGATACTATAGGTTTGAAAGTGCTAGTTATAAGGATATAATATTTTTTAATACTTTTTTGAGGTATATCTTAATAAAATTTTAAATTCTTGATACACATAATATATGTGATATGGTTTCAAGGATCATTATAAGGTTAAAATATGTTTTTCCATAATTTGATATGATATATACACATAGAGTATAATAGAGAGTATAATGAAATATCATTAATATTCATTTATAGTAGAGTGTATTAAAAAGTATATAAAACAATATACTCTTTCTTTACTTTCAAAACTATTGAATCTAAAATTATGAGAAAAGTCTCTCAAGCACGAGTAAAACTCACATTGCGAATGTTGCCATTATATAGATTTCATCGTATGTAGTGTTTCTATTAAAATATTACAAAATATTAATTTCATTACGTAAACATATTGTCTACTATACGTTTCACTCACGTTAAAACACGGTACATATTTTAAAAATTATAAGATAATAACTTTCCTGCAGCCTTTGCGTAGGCTTTCAAAAATCCTATTTTTATAATATTAGGTACAGTAGTTTTAGAAATTAGGAAGGGGAACATATCCGTTTGCTTATTTTTAAACATATCTCTGAAGATACATTAACTAAAATTGTGAAAAAAATATTTTAGCTCTTTCAAGCATATTATATGTACCGAATTTAAACACAATTTAAATACTTAATTTGCCTTCTTCAACATTCCCATATTAGTATATTTAAGTGTTATAATACATGTGATGTTATTATGTTTTATTACTATGCCTATTAATTTTCTACGTTTAACTTTTTCTGGAGAAAACGGCTGTTATAAGAAGACTGACATTACACGAGAGTGATCTTGCAAAAGTTCCATTTATCCTTTTGAGGTGCGGAATTCTAAAAACTAGTTTTTATAAAAGCCTGCTCAAAGTTTGTAGAAGAACTATAACGATAAATTATTGATGCCAGAGTTTATGATACGTTTACGATATATTTGTATATATATCGTGATCTTCCCGTGTCTCCCGAATTATTTATATCAAGAAATATTCAACATTTATTACACGAGGAAAACTATATTATTCACGACTGTGAAAACTATATTAGTGACGAACATACTAGAATTCCATTTTTAACAAGTTGCACAAATATCGATTAACGAGTCATATATGCGTTTGTCATGTTTTTTGTGAAAACCCTGTAGATTGTTATTATTATTTATAAATATATATGATTATCATTTGTAAATGTAACGTAGCTAACAATATTTTGTGTTCACGCTTTAAATTAGAGAAAAATATACATCTATTTTATCTTGTATCAATGTTCAATGTCACTTATTAATTTAGGTATGAAACCCTCACGGTAAAAGCTCTCCTCCCACTTGATTGACTTATATTTTATATTTATGTATATATATATATATATATATATATATATATATATATATATATATATATATATATATATATATGTATATATATATATATACATATAAATATAAATATGTTGTATATATTCGTGTAATTTAAATAAAGTTAGGTGTGGTCTAATCAGACCATAATTCTCTTGAATTTCGTTATCATTAATCTAATAGTTTAATTGTTGAAATATTCATTCACCATGAATCGTTTCAATGTCTTGCAACTGCGATATTTGCATTCATAATATTCCACTGGATAATTCAAAATTTAAAAAAATTAAATGCAAGAAAATTAGATGCATTCGGTAACATGAAAGGAGTATCGCGTACCCGCTCTATACGTGTGCAACCACTTAAAGTCTGTGATAGCAGAGGCTGGTTTAGCAAATAAAAGATTTGAGACTCTGGATACAAAACTTTTTATTGAATATAGGACGACCACACCGTGAAATGTTATACGTATAAATAGGCAAAGGCAACGCAAAATCAAGCATACGCACGCATGTATGCATATACACATGCACAAGTAATACACGGTTGCGCACGCAAGTACGCCCATATACATGCTTACATGCGCACATGTTATGCAAGACCAACAACCCGCACACGTACCTGAATACACGTGCAAAAATGCACATAGCCATAAACAAACGCACGCATGTATGCATATACATATGCACAAGTAATACATGACAGAGCACATGTACCTGCACTCGTATGTCCGTGTTCACAAATACGCACTAGCACTCTTTCGCTTACGTGCACGCAGGTACGCCCATATACACGCTTTTATGAGTGCAGGCACTCACACTCTTACACGCTTTCGCTCGCACGTATGCACGCGGTAATGCGCCCATAAGCGGCAATGTTTATAGTATTAAAAAAAGCGTCCAATGTAAATTTTCGTTTTACGAATGACTTGTCTATCTAATATCTCGAATAAACTCACATATTCTCCACAAGCTAGCATAAACAGATACACACCTGTTCAAGGGGCTAAGCTAATATTAGAACACTGTTTCAAGGGGCTAAGCTATATATCAGAGTTTCTACGCTATCATAATGTTGTTTAATTCCCAGTCGCGGTCCTAATTACAGCGCCCGCTTTCATGGCTAAATCAGAACTTACGAGCCAGCTGTGGCATTGAGAAGAAACAAAAAGATAGAGCGTTCAAAATACAAAGCTCCCCCAAAGCAAATAACTCTACATTAACTGGTATGCGCAGGTAAATCGATCTTATGGTGTTGGAACAATATTTCAAACGGGAATTTGATGGATAGTACAGCGCATAACGGAGCGTCTAAATACACACGCAGTTTTTATAAAAAATTATGCGAAATACAGTTTTATATGCAGAGCTCGGAGTCAAAACTCCCAATAAATGCCATCCCAAAGCTATTCATGTCTTTAAGAGAGCTGTTTGTTAATTTAATATAAAGTAAACAGCAGAATTTTATTGATGTTTAGTAATAAATAAAACATGTTTTGAAGAAAAATGTTGTTGGTTAGCGACTAGAGAAAAGAGTCGCTTAGAAGTGAAGATAGCTTTAAAATGAAAAACACAAAATGTATAATTTGATATTTGCCAATCTTTTATTGTAGTCTAGAATTTATTTGATGTATCATTCAAATGTGAAGACACAAAATTAGTATGTTTTGCATACCAATATACGTACATATATCTCCCTTAAAAATACATTGTTAACTTATATTTCATTAAATAGTACGGCGCTAAACTATATTTCATTAAATAATATGTTTTTGTCAATTATACAAAAATCTTTCATAAAAACATATCATTACACCAAAGTTAGGTTTCTTATTTCTCAGCTTATTATTGTATAAGCCAAGACACCTGTGTACTAAATATAGTCCTGTAGACGGGAAATGTTTGCAGGTGCATTGAAACAGTGAAGTACTGAACTGTGTATTTTAATTTTGTTTTATTGGGAATGGATTGGGGGCTCTCTTCACTACAAATTTAATTTCACATTTGGAGCAAAAGCAATCTTTGTTTCAGCTGCCATTTTGGAAAACCTAACAAAAATAATACTTTTTCTGGAGTGCACAACTTTCTACAAGTTTTTTTCGTAATATTTTTCACCACAACTTAATATTTTTCGTTACTTTTAGTGATCCCTACTCAAATTAGGGACCCTTATATTTCGCCGTGTTCGTTTTGTCTATCCGTCTGTACATCACAGCCATTTTACTTGCAGAATATTAAAGTTTAGAAGCTGGAATTTGCCATGATTATACATATTTATAATGCCTATAAAGTTATTAAATAAATATTTTAAGGGCCTTTCCACTAAATACAAGGTGGATTTAATGTTTTATCCGCTTGCTCTGTAAGCTATTGTTGAATCATGGTTTATAAAAGCCTAGCTAAAAATGAATTGACGCCCCCGTTGACGTAGCATCAGCGATAGGTCGTTCTCTACAGTTACTCATCGGGTACTCAGGTACTTCGAACGTATTACGAGAAAAATAATTAGGCGTGCTTATGGCTACACAGTAGCAGTTAAAACTGGGAACCAATATAATCGTACTGTGCACGTAAGAAAGTTTTTGTGCAAAAATCATATTTATAACATAATAATAAATATTATGTATTAAGTTATAAAAGTGTACACAATTAATTAAAAAAAGATATGGAATTATATATATATATATATATATATATATATATATACACACAAGCGTATTTTTTCCATTAAACTATATGTAGATATATACTACATACGCAAAATCCTGGACGTAAAATTAGGTACATTTTCAACAAATATACGACAAAGGTGCTTCTGATTTCAATTCAGTAAAGAAATTTTACTTTCTAGAATAATTGTTTGAAAGAATTTCGAACTTGGATTTCCATCACGTACCGGACAAGGCTCAGTGTCGTACCGCTGTGCCAATAATTCACTGATAAATAAAAATACACTTATTAACTCTAATCCCCTCATTCGGACACACTCGATCTTGAGCTGAATACACCCGAAATTGACTCGTTCGGTCGTATTCGGCCTATCGCAGAATGTACCCGAAGCGCGTACGCTCGATGTGACACGAAATCGCAATTTATTTCCCATCAATTAATTTTTGACAAGGTGAGCCAAAAAAAGTTTTCATTTCAAAAAAATCAGAGAACTTGGAGCGAGACATCCTGTTGCGAAGAATTAAAAAGATAAGACCACGTGAGTTGATCAGATTAAAAGCACTCTAGAAATGACAACCTGCGCGGCAGTAAGATTAACGAAAAATCGCGAGAAAGGGCGCCAAGCAATTATATCTAAGATGACACCCGCCGTTGTGTCATCGAGTTGCGATCCTCAGAAATGAGGAAATGATTGAAGAAAAAGAAGAAAAAGTTTGATAGAAGTGCCTTTTTATTTTTAATCTTCTAGTCATGCTTCAGCCATTATTTTGGAAAATAGTTTTTTTTTCAATATCTCGAAAACCATATTTACAAAGACTACAGCAATTATGTTACTATTCTTCGTACTCGTCGTTTGCGTGACATTTAATTGAAATAATTTTCCAACTGGCAGCTAAAGCGTAGCGGCCCCAAAAACACCAATTGAATGTATATAAAGCTTGTGTTGATCAATAATAAAGTTACCTTACTTCTATTAATTTATAAACTGTGAAGAAAGTTACTATACTTCTATTAATTTATAAAGTGTTAATTTAAAAAATCTTTGCTAATAGCCCACCTGAAAATGTTGTAATACAACGAAACCTAGGTCGTTCTAAAGAACTTAACGAAAGTAGAAATAATATTACACCACGTAGTTCTATTTAATTGTGGATTGTTATAAACTGTTAGTAAATAGAAAGTAAACTGAATATGACGTATAAATTCTTTCAGATGGATTTCGACCTTTGCAGCAAGTAAGAAGTAGCAAAAAATAGAATGTGTTCAATCAGGTCAAAGGAACGAACGCACTGACTAAAAATTATATAGTATTGCAGTTATCTTCTTTTCATGAAAAAAATTGTATGAGCGTGTAAAATAAATATAACTTGGAATACTAAAAAATATGTTCAACTAAAATAAGGGAGCACACACACACACAATTAATAAAGGGTTAAATATAAATATGCATAATAGAGAATATAAGTTAAAAACGATATGGTATTGTGAATTATGCCCATTTTAATAAAAATTCTATGCTAATAAACATTTAAGTAAACAACATCAATTTTATATAGTATTTGATAATAGCAACAAAATTGACTAAATGAAAATAAAATGTTCCGGAATTAGTCTTTAAACATTAGTTTTGCTGTTAATTAGTCTGTCTTAAAAATGTCAAATTACAAGCGAGAAAACTTATTTATCAATATTTTTAAATTCTTGAAACTGGGGTTCAAAGACCATAATTAAAAATTAAATGGCTGGATGAAACCCAATCGCAAATGATCAAACTTCATTTTAATATGTAATTAGCTTAACCACTTACTTTTGTCTCACCCTACTGGGCTATATTACTCTATTTGTAACCTTATGAACAATTTTGTAAGGATCTATACTCTTTAAGGTATAAAAGAAAGTTTTTGAGGAAAATTAACCTAAACTGTTGAATAGTAATATTAAGTTAAAACGCTTGTTTATTCTTTTTTTGTTATATGACTTCTAGAACAGTCGTTTAAATTAAAATCACATTTAAGAAAAAAATCTTCTCCATTTGCTAGTATGTTTATTTACTTAAAACTTAGAACTGTTTTCCATTTAAATATGTATTGGTTTAAAATCTATTACGACAGACTAACATAGGACACGATGAGAAAGAAAGCATTTAAGTTACTAAAACTATTATCAAATAAACGAATTTTGTTAAATAATTTTACATAACAATACTTGAGAAAATGTAAAGTGTTGTATACACAGACTGTTTAAATAAATTGAAGTAAGAAAATGAAAATGAAAAAGGTGCGTTACGAGTGACATTATGTACTTCCAGCTAGAAAATACCATAATTTTTCCTAAACACGCGACATTGCAGACGAGTCATGAAATATTAATCAAGGACGGGCTTCTCGATAAACACAGACAGGGGTTGGGAAGCCTGTATAGTTACCACGATGCAGGCATTATTGAAATATTACTGTTGCGTACTATTTTGTATGAGCGTTAAATTCTGTGTTCAGGTAGCAATGAGCCAAAGGCTGTTCCATTGAGCGGAATAATCTCAAGCGTATCTTATGATAATGAGTTGTTTGCCACAATACGTGTATGTCAAAAGTTTTTGTTTACGTTTGTGTTTATGTATTTCAAGGGTATGTATTTCAAAATTACAGTAGAAAAACTTATAAAATACACAGTTGGATCCTTTGCTGAATTTGGGACGACTGAATTCCGTATTTGTGCTTTATATTAATCTTATAAAAAAAAATATTATAAAATCAGACAATGTATAAAATACTCGAATGACAAATTTTCAGATCACTTGGATATGGTTAATTAAATAAAGAAAGAGACTCACAGACGATGTAAACTCGTTGATTTTACTCTATTAATAAGGTTAAGCAACCCATGTACCGGTAGGTGTTTGGATGCGAGTGTGGCTTAATGCATCGTGTATGTTAATAATATCCTTATCAGCTTTTCTGTGTTTCGGGAGATATGTTAAATTATTGGGATTTTTTTTAATCATTAGAAAAAAGTTTTTATGAATAATCTAATCCAAGAAGAGTTTGCTTTTCCTAGTTTGCCTTTTGAAGATTAGACGGCAGTGCGTAAATTAGAACTGTTGCCCTATCACTTCAGGTGTATAACAGACTCCGATTAAAAAAAACGGAATAATGATAAATCGAAATAAGTATAGAGAAAAAAACTGAAACTATGAAAGCAGCAAACTAGAACCAAGAAATAGGCAGACTGGAATAAAAGAGGGAGCAAACTAAAATTACAATAAACTGAAATTTAAATACTGCGAACGGGAATAAGGAAGCATAAAATTATTATTGGACGGAAGATGTCTTTTTATAGTAAAGTTTTGTGTCATTGGGGTAACAGAGACAGGGTAGGTGTTAAGGATGCCGCGCTAAATCATGAACAAATAGTAAAATATAATTTCCTGATAGACTGTGTTTTCAAAATATTAAACAATGACTATGGATTTCCTTTCAATTAATTTGCGTCCAGAATTTAGGAACATGAATATATTAATTACATTAAGTTGACAACTTACAAAGCAGCCACTTTATTCGATCCAATTTCTGGACCATTATAGAAAATTCGCGGAAGTTTCTGGGAGTATATATAAAGAGCTTAATGATCAAACTTCTCTTCAGTTAGAAACTGAATTTTGGTCAGCAGAGGAACAAAAAATAAAGTGACTAAATCAAAACAGTATTTTTAACTAGTCAAACAAACATACCTTCGTTTATGTCGCATTATCTTTAAATATATTAAAGAAATGCAATTGTTTTTCAATAAACTATATCTCATGACAGTAAATCATAAGTCCTGAATAAAAGGGTGTTTAAAGATATATACCCATATTTGCTTTTTATGATTGAAAAAAAAATTATTTCTTGTCTCTTCATTATGAAAGGTTTACGGAAATCGAAAAAAGTGGAGTGAAAATAAAAAATTACATACGCGTGTGAAAAATCTAATCCAGGGTAAGGAGCTGAATAGAATTTGAAAAGAAATTTGATTATAAATATACAATAAGATTTTTAAGGTTGTTTAATAATTTAGAATTCATTATATCTGCGTCGGTATGAAAAGATGGCGTAATCGAATTTAAGATGGAGAGATGAAAGTGAAACATCTTTGTTGTGATTTATATGAATATAGCTAATTTAATTACATGCACATATGACGTATATTTTGTATGTATATATGCGTGTAAGAGCGCGTGCGCGCACACAATGTTCTTGGTTTCATTTCGGACCAGATCTGTGACAGGTAGCAGCGCCATTAGTGCGAGAAGTTACGTATTGTTATGGTTAATCCATCTGCCCAACGTGGCTATTATGGACAGGCCTAGGTCCAGCAGTGGATTGAGACAGGCAGTTGATAATGGTGTTTGATATTTTGTCCTTAAAGTTTTGCGATTAAATATTTATTTGATTAGTAGGCAAAGACGATGGATTAGGTCCGGCGATGGACTAAGACAGGCTGTTGATTGAAAGTATTGCGATTAAATATTTATTTCAGTATATTGGATATTAATAATAATGCAAACATTGGAAAAGAATACGTCCAGCATTGGGCTGGTGGTGATGTATCTTATCTTACTCATAAAATGTGATTACATTTTTATTTTGGGATATTGGATTTTGGTTAAAGTATTTTTAACTTATAAAAAACAAAACCACCTTTAGTCTGAAATTCAAATTTTAACAATTGTTTGGATGAAAATAGAAAAAAAGCAAAATATTATTATAAACTACCATTAACAATTCCAGTCCATTTAAACATTCATCCTTAAGTGTTTCGTTTATCAGTACAAAAGAAATTGTAATTCCGGACTAATGATGTACGGTGCGCGAAAGAAGATTTACTTTGATATTAATGATTGACAGAATATTTGATTGCATATAATTATGGGAAAATGAAAATCTTTCAGAACTGTACGACATGGCATATATTATTACAACTTACCCCATGCAGTAGTTTCTTTCTCTTCTCTAGTAAAGGTCATGATCATCTTGAAATGTTTTGTTATAGAAGCTGAACTGATGATTCCGACTGATTTTAAGTTCATCAAGCAGCGGCTTGGTTATCGACCGCGAGGTATTTTCCTAATTCATCACTACATCTAGTTTTCTTACATTATCTGGCTGTCTACGAACTATAGGGCAAACATAACGTAGCAGATATTTATAATTTTATCTTAATTTATACTTAGTCCAGTATATATTTGTTCCTTTTTTTATCAAGCTGTTATACTCATAAAATTCTCCACATCTTATAAGCGTCGTTTCTATTCATTCCCTTGACCTTTCAAGATTCGAGCCTATTTAGGAAGATGGAAAAAACAAATGTTTACATAAGTCTCTTCATTCTTGGTGACGTTGGGAATATTTTTGGCCTGCCAAATTCCATTAACTTTGCGCACTATAGCTTTGAGCATCTGAAAAATAGATTTACCAGGACATTAAACTGTACTTATTACGATGGAAAAAATGACACCATTTTTTTGGTAAGGAAGACATTTTGAAAAAATGCCTATTAACTAATACTTTATGCTAGAAAAACTCTTTTTAGTGTCACTGTAGAATAGAGTATAATTGACAAGATATGGCTACAGAACAGGATGTAAATTACAAAATTTATAATAATTTCGGTTGAAATTTGATAGTAAAGGGTTAAAACGAAAGTAAACTAAATTCAAGCTAGATAAAGTTGTTTCTTTTCTGACTAGATAAAAGCTGTGTAATATTGAATCCAAATATAATGAATGTGCAATTGTAGAATGTTGTATCTATATTTATTGTTTAAATATAATAGCCACGAGATAAATCAAACTACAAGATAGTGGACGATAAGGGCACCTTTAAATTTCGTTTGAAATTTAATTAGAGCTGTAAATGTTTTTTTTTCCATACATATTGTAAGATGTTATTTTAATATATTTTTTAATAAATCAATAGTAAGAATCGTATTCTTATTGTAATTTGAGTTGTGAATAACATTAAACATAGACATTTTTTCGAATTTATGAACCCGTGTAAATACCAAAAAGGATATAATGCAGTGTTAATGAATTTGTATAAATATTTTTTATATTTTTAATAAAGTTGATTTTGTTATATATTTTAATTAAAAACTAGCTTATGTCCGCCAGTCTCCTTACCTGCAAATTATGTTGTTTAAATTTGGCGATAACAGGATATACCCTATAGTGTTTCCTGCTGGTCTGCATTCTTTTGATATATCTCCATAACAGCATAAATATTGATGTAGATCCGTAACATTGATACCTATACTTACAGTTTATACACAAAACCTTTCAGAATGAACAAGATGCAAAGTTTTGATAGTGCGAATGGAGACTAATGTTCAAAAAGAGCGCAAAAGCGGGCAGCAGGATCCGCAATACTAATCACAAAATGGGATGGATAGAAAACTTAAGCACTTTTTCTGGAATCCTCAGAAATTCAGAGAGCTTAGCAATTCAGCTAGATTCAACCTGAGTTTAATAACATTTAATTACAATCACTGTATAAACAATCGAATCACGATTAATTGAAAGTGGTGAAGTTCTAATCACCAAAATTCTCAATTTTTATCAAACTATTCCCACAGATAATTTTTGAGATTGAGAAGGATGGCAGTGGTTTTCGGAAAAATTCTTGCAAAATTACATTAAAATATGACGTATACTTGAATTCATATTTTAATAAATATTTTTTATACTTAACATAACCCTTACATTTTTTTACTTCTTCTCGTAAAGTCTTAAAATAGTTTTCTAAAAAATGCAGAAAGATATCGTAATGTTTATATTCGTATAAGTCTTCCATTTTCCAATTTTTATGTAGGGCACTAAAATGAGTAAAATTAAACCTAATAGATAAAATTCAAGTTATATGCGAACAGACAGAAAGCCGTATAAACCACGTGCTGATAGTGTTTGAAGACAATGAGAGAAACATGAAACATTTGAATATTTAAGAGCAACCAAATCATACTTTTTTATCCCATGTACTCATTATATATCTGACTGTATTTTTTAAATCTTCCTCAGTGATCCTTCATTCATGTTGTCGGTTGTTCCTTCTACCTTCTCGTCCACCTCAAACAATTAGAAAATTAATACAGTAATTTAATTTGACCAATTTTGTACGATGACAAACCGAATAAAAATTAGGAAGGAAATTGATGTTTAAATGTAATATTCCAAGCTTTTAGTCAATTTGTATTTGAAATTGTTTGCTATTAATATTATATTGTCTATTTTGACTGGCAATTGAGTTCGCATTTGACGACACTCTTGTGGATTTCTTAAATGTACAAAATAATGACATTTACTTTGTACACAGACAGACAGACGCTTATATAATTCAGTCATTTTGACAGACATAATTCAAAATGTGTTGTTTATGTGTATTGTTTTAAATTTTTTCCTAATTATTTGTTTTTGTATTTTACATTGTCTGCTCATTGTATTGTTTTTGTTATTTTAATTTTTCACTATATTTTGCTTTTATTATATACAAATTGACATGACTGAGTGTGCTGTATGTAACAATATTGAAAAATACATTGATTATGACTATTTAAAATTATGAAAGTTTTTTTTTATTTATTGTGTGACAATTTCTGAATCCACTAATCTGAAATTAAGAAGGCATGGTAATTATGTAACTTTTTTTTAAAAAGGATTAAGATGATTCAATAGCTTTATCTCATTGGGTAACAAACAAATAAAAAAAGCTATTTTATATAACGTTGGTGCTTTAGACTGCAATACGAGACGCATTCACATAACAGCTTATTAACATGCAATTCTAAAAGTCCTTGTACTCCGTAGATAAATCTAAAAAATGGATAACTGTGATAGAATTCTAACCTTGTCAAAAAAATTAAGTTCATATTTATGAGGTGATCAGCCATGCGATGAACTTTCGCGTGCTCTTTATTGAAATGATGAACTTTCGCGTGCTCCTTATCCATTAAAACAAATCTGTTGATAAAATCAAAGGCGTACATTTTTTTTAAGCCATATTAATATTATTTTATTAATTTTGTTTTAAGTTTAAATATCTAAATAATGCGATAAGTTTCAATACTTAATTAAACCTAATAATTATGCCAAATTTAATGAAAATTATAGTTATTAAACTCACGTTTGTTTCTTATTAGGTATTTGAAATATCTAATGAAAAAAAAACTTAATAACAAGTCAGGAGAAAGTTAAAAAGAATAGGATGTAGAGAAAGGTGCCCATAAGATCCGGACGAAATCAAGGCCGGGAAGGGCCGAGCACGAAAAAATGAAATAAAAAGAACACATTTTATAAATACAATAAAAATAAACGATTTTGCAAATAAATATTATGTGAATGAAAATGCTCAACATTTCCGTTAGATTTCGAGAAAAAGCGCCTCACATTTTTACACTCAAATATTTTACTCAATAACAAACATTGCTTACATTAAAGCCCTTAGTAAGTAGACGGAAAAAAACTGGTTCTATAATTATTGTTTGTTTTTAGTGTAGTATTAGAAAAAACGTGTTTTTTAGTTTCTTTAACAACTCATTTAGTTTTACTTTTTTTAGTCTTATGTTAGGTGGGAATATTTTTTGAACTGGCTTTATATTACATTTAGAATTACTTTTACAAATATCAACATTTGATAAATAAAACTTCTACAGAATTAAAATTTACAGAGGAGCATATTTGATTAGGTTGAAATATTTCTCCTTGATGTTGTGTCTGTGGGCGACTGAGCGCTCATCATCTCCATCTCTGCTAATGCATTAGTATTGCAAGGTGTCTTTTCGGTAAACTTGGAACAATCCTATTCTTCGATATGACTTCTGGATATATTTCACTGAATGAATCAATTTTATTGTGTTGTCATCAGAACTACACACAACTATCAAGTTTCATGATGATACAACAATTAGAAAAGTATACTTGATTAGGCTACGTTGTTCTGTTATCAAGTTCAGTGCCTAATTTCGGGTTCTATTTCATGGAATCAGTACAATGTTACCATTTTATTGTATTGTCATTAGAACTATACAAAATTGCCACAAACAATTTTCATTATGATACAAAGATACGAAGTGGATGAAATTTAGTTTCGTAGATTCCCCTCGTATTACAGAGTTAATTAGTTACACGTCGACAAAGCAAGGATCATCATACAAATATCTATATTTATACATAAATTAAAAGTTGATTATTTTTAAAATTAGATGAGTTCTAATTACTTCCATCATCAAAACTCGAGATTGGCCCTCTAGTCAATAAAAAGACATATCTGCGCGGTGTGCAATATTCTATGAAAACATACATATTTAATATTCAATATATTGATTTCTCGCTCTATATTATTGTTTATTGATTCTATGAAAACATACATATTTAATATTCAATATATTGGTTTCTCGCTCTATATTATTGTTTATTGTCTTGCTTGTATTAAAACAAGGGTCATTTATTTCGAAAATGAACTCCATGTGTATTAATATATTTCAAAGAAGACTATTTATAAATATATTTCACAGTAACATTTTATTAGGTTAAGGTTAATGAAATTAAATGAAACTACGTGATGTAGTATTATTTCTACTTTCTTTAAGTTCTTTACCACGTTGTATTACAACATCTTCAGGTGGGCTACTAGCAAAGATCTTGGTTAATAGCCTACCTTAAGATGTTGTAATACAACGTGGTAAAGAACTTAAAGAAAGTAGAAATAATATTATATCACGTAGTTTCATTTAATTGTAAATAATGAATTTCTACAAAATCAACGTTAAATATAGTCAATAGTTAATGAAATTTTAATATTCTTTAACTGAATATAATTTTTTTCTCTTCATGTATATGGTTTCCAAACTTCAAAAAGAAAAAAAAGCAACACTCACTAAGATGGCTCACCCGTCCATCTGTGTGTTATACCCATTTTTCTCGGAAGGTTTTCTCTATACTTTCCAAAGTTAATACTCAAAAATATTTAATTATAAATTACAGAGCGGAAAACTATAAAAATGAAGATATCTTATATTGCAGTCCTACTTCCTTCGCACCAACAAAAATTCATATCTGCTCATAACTGTAGCTATTATCACATTCATATAAGCAAAATAGTTTATGCCTTGTTCAGTTTTTAAAAACTTGTTCGTAGGCGGATTAAATTTAAAAAAACTTTAATGTTTTCAAAAGATCAGCAGTTTAAAATGAAAACAATACTCGCTAAAAATGAATCTTACGTCAAAAATATTTTATTGGGAAAAAATGAAAAAAACCTGGATTAGTTCAATTCCTTTAATATTTTAACTTTTTTCTTACTAAAAAACCATCTCCATGAAACATCGTTCCATTTTCTAATTGTTTCCTCAGAAGTTGTATATTTGATTCTATCTATTTTTAATTTTATCGCATCAGTAACGGAAAATCTCGCTGGGTAATTGATTATTAAATACTTTATCTTAAATATCACTAAAATGTTTAATGAAAAGGTACCCTGTCTAAAGTAATTAAGTGAATAAGGTTGTATAATCAAATTAAATGCTGAATTAATTTCCATTAGAATTCGATTAGATAGTGCTGTATTATTTCGCAGAAATGCTGAATTCATTTTAAAACATTTCTTTCACTGGTCAAAAGGATCAATTCAAAATTGCATTTTTAAATAATTTAAAAATGTATTTATGCATAATATTACTTAGATACGGTAACATCGGTTTTAGGATTCGTGTTATATTTACATAGTAACACCTTATTACGTGGCACGGAGAATCTCGTACGTATAGGAAAACTCAAGCTGGTGTTACGCACTGCGTAATCCGCGGAATAAGACCGATATAAACCATTGTAGTATCACCTGATACATCCTGAATGCGCTACACATGGTAATAGATGCAAGAGAGGGAACGAAAGGAGCATGTATTTGAGCGCGTCTCAATTTATTGTCGATCACCGTATGAGTTGGCTCGTCGTGAAATTATTTTCTTAATGGTTTTCATATGGATAGCATTAGGTAAGTATTTATTATTGTCATGCGCGTGCAATGTCGAAACTCGACATTTCAAAATTGTTTATTGGCTGAATTCGATATAAAATGAAGATAGAGCGCATGAAGATAAATGTATCGGTGAAATAATTATCCGATTAATGTATTATATATATCGAAATAATTACCGACAAATATATCGGTAAAAAAATCGAAATGTAATAAGAAAGATACAAATTTCCCGATGGTAAGAAAATTGACCGTATATAATTAATATTGCCATACATGATAAATTCGGCGATTAACTCTTAGTATTTCTCGTTTTTAGGGTTCCATATCTCAAAAGGAAAAAAAAGAAATCCTCATAGGATCACTTCGTTGTCCACCTGTCTGTGGGTCGAGACCTTTTTTCTCAGGAACGCGTCCTCCACGCGTAATAAATTGAAATTAATACAAATACTTAGGTCTAAGTGAATATATCGTCACCGTGGTGTGTTGGGTTGATCACAAGGCATACGGCCTGTGACGACGCGGCGCACCGCGGAGACCCGGGTTCGATTCCCTGCCGTTCGTCGAGCGGGGCTGGACGGGTGTTATGGTTGGCTGTAAGAGATTGCTCACGTAGCAATAAGTCCGCCATATGTATCAATTAGATACATTAAAGTAGATAAATAAATAAATAAATATCAAATACATGGGTCGGTACCTTGAGGCTTTAAAAAGTCAAGCTAATAAGTCAACGCAATAAAAAATACGGCCATTTATTCTGCATTTTTGACACTTCCGAATAAATCGAAATTTATAGTGTACTTCCCGTTGACCTAGAATTCATAAATTTGGCAAATAGAAAGGTCTCACAGTACAAGTAAAAAAAAATCCGAAAATATTTCATATCACATTAAAGAAGTATTTTTTTAATATGCGCCTGAGAAATATATAGTAGGCAATGTATTTGCGTTCCAAGGAATTAAAATGTTATAAATAATATGTTATTTAACAATAAATGTTCAAGAATGCCTAAATGTATACGATATCTTAGTAGTGCGAGTTCTACTCGCACTTGATAGGTTTTATTTTCTTTATTTTAGCTCCAGTAATTTTTTCAACATATTCACTAACACCTCAAAATCCTTATAAGTTGTCTCATTATTAATTGATATTTTATACCTTTGAAAGGAACAAAGTTTATACCAAAATTTTTGTAAAGTGTTTTCTAGTTTATTACGAAATATGTGGGTCAGTAAGCTCCATAATTATGACAATTCATATAAGTATATGTATGTGCGTGTATGCATTTGTGTGTATGTGTGTGTGTGAGTGTCTGAGTGTACAAACATGTGTATTTGTATATGAATATGTGTAGGCATGTAAGGATTTGTATATACTTTCTTGATATTTTCCATTTTTATTACAAAATCTAATACAATTATTATTTAATAATATTATTTATCGTTTTATTAGTGTCTTAGTTCCGAGATTGGTTGTAAGAAGATATCTACTTAGCAATGAATTAAACTATATAGATTAATTGTGTATTTTGTACATAAATAAATATGAAAATAAATGTTTAATTTCTATATCGAACGGTTCCTAAGAAAAATGGCTGCCATTATCAGATGGACGGATACGTGATCGGGCGATGTGATCACAAAAGGGTTAGATTTTGTTACTTTTGTGGTACGAAACCCTAAAAAAATGAAAATGCAAAATGAGTAATTTTTATGTAATATGTATATAATATATTACATAAAAATTACTCATTTTGCAACATACAACAATATTTACTGCTAACACTATGGTTAAAATATAGTCGGATAAAGAAACGTAAAACTTAGTGTAATTGAAAAGCGAGGAGAAAAACGTAAATTTGGTCCGTGTGTTTACTTTATAAATGTTAGAAGATATTAATGGTTATTACCGTAATTCGTTTGACTTCTGACTTGAAAGATATTTGGAGTAAACATGAGCAGTCCCGCGACTCGTAGATAAATTCGCCGTAGGTCACAGTTTTAGGTTAAGGCAGATGCCTATTTGTATATACTAACAGTTACACAGAGAGTCGTCGGGCCAGAAACTCGTTATGTACAGAACCGAATCTGTAAACGATAAAAGTCAGTTTTTCTTTACTCAGTCGCCTATCTGAAAAATGTTACTATGTGTTTCGTTAAAACGATAGAAATTTAGGATAGTTTTCTTACATGTTTTTTTAGAAAAGAAAATTAGTATCCGTGAATTTTGCCTTCACAGTCTGTGCTACTATAGTCGTGCTTATTTTCATTACCAGAGTTGGTTAAACTATTTATCGACATTAACTAATAATAAGATCGACAATTTAATTGCAATTAAATAATTATGTTAAATATAATAAGGTATATGGGTAAGAGTGAAAACTTATCTATAATATTCTTTAGAATTCTTCAGGCAGCAATTTCTTTCACAGCTGCTATATGTTCACATCGAGCTATTAATTTTAATTTGTTAGACTTAATTCTTACTTTCGCCAGGAAACACTTATTATTCAAAATAATAATGGCTTCGAAAGTAATACTTCTACATGTTTCTGTAATAAATGAAAGCAGCTTCTGACTGCGGTAATAAGTTGAAAGGAATTAGCTTTTTGGGTAAGAAATGTAACGAAACATCAAATTTTTTTGGCAAAAGGAGTTTTTTTGTGACAGTATTAACCAGCCTGGACAAAGGTTAATCGTTATGGTTATAAGATGTATGAAAAAAGAAGCACAAACAAGGAAATATTTGGACTAATAAGTCGACAGAAAAAAGAATCAAATAGTTTGAAGAATTCAGCTTGTCGTGTGAGAGTAAAATCGTCAATTATACAGGTACTCGTTTTTAATACGGAAACAACAATTAGTAACTGAAAATCTAAGAGTATTATGTAACTTGAGCCAACATTAAATAAATATTTTTCGAAGATAAGTAGGAAAATTTATTACACTTTATTTTATTCGTATCGTGTTTCATTTTGTTACGAAATTTAATAAAGGTATGTTTTAAACTTTGGTCACCAGGAGAAGAACTTTGAACACGTTCACGTTGGCACTGCAGTAATTTTAGAAAGTAATATTATTATTTATATTAAATTCATTTATTTACAATAGTCTAACTACCACTGATACTGCCGGGTTACGCATTTTGAGATTTATTTAAATTGATTTGAAATATAATATAATGTGATATAATAAACTTACAAATTATATATAATAAATAACATTATTCATGAATATATTGCTACAGCTGACCGACACCTAAATTATCGAGATTTATGTAATATTTTGTTTCAGGCTACGAAATTTTCATAATGGAACATATAGACATATGTAATAATATTACAGTGTATTTGTTCCTGTAGATCAAACATTAGGCTGGTGTAATGAAAAAGTAATGAAACTTGAATGAAAATGTTTTGGCTCAAGAAAACACGTCTTACATTTCAACATACTAACACATTAAAACTGAAATTGAGATACAAATACGTTCCTATTAATCTAATATAAAATATGGCCACTCGTAAGAAACAATATTATAAAACTTTAAAAGTGGCAAATAGCGATGGAATGGTCAATGTTACGTTTGTATTTTTGAGACCGCAAACAGAATGATGATATTCGGAAACGACCTGGGGTTACGAATATAGAGAACGAATAGCAAGCACACTTTAAACGGCAGTAAGCCATCAGGACGAACACTAAAACCGCAAAATCATAGAGTGACTGTGGATAAACAAAACTGTAGGAAGAGGCAAATGGCGAGAACTGGGAGAAGCCTACGTCCAATGTTAGAACGGTAGAGACTGAATTTGAGGATGATGTAAAGGTAAAACGGTATTGAACTAAAGCGAATATCACAGAAATGGAATTGGTACGATATGTATTCTCTTGCTGTCTTCATGCACTTAAGCGGGACATTCCATTATGCTTAAAGAGAAAATTCTCGCTGTGAGTTTCAGAGTTGAGACCTGAACTCTAGCTAAACCAGCCGCACGCAAGCTGTAAATAACGCAAAGTGCGACGAAAAGGGGATTCTTAATAAAAGGTCGGGTGACCAAAATTGAAATCGAGATACAAACGCATGCCGATATCACCTAATAAGTCACTACTGCGAAGCGGCGACAAGCTGGTCAGGTATATCATAGAGAGGATGGACGGTGGTGCTGCAATCTGCTGGAGCGATAACCTACGACCGGACACTGAAACTTTAGCGTGATATCAGGTAAAATCTTTTCTTGAAAAAGTTATTATAATTTTTGTATCATTTAATTTTTTTACAGTTTGGAAAAAATATAATTTTTTTTTTTAAATGAAATGGAGTGCGGGGAAACATTTATTTTTCTTTTAACATTAATTGTACAATTCGAGAGAGTGATTTTTAACAAAACTAAAGGATAACATTTTTTCATTCAAAATTTTAATATGACTACATTTTATATTGACCTAGTTTTTTAGACAAATTGCTCGACGCGTTTTTAAAACAAATGAAATGTAGTGAAATTATTACTTTTCCTATGATGTTAATTTTATAATTTTTAGAACAATTGAAAATCGTTCTAACAAAACAAAACAAAACTAAAACAAAACAAAACTAAACTAAAAAAAAAATACAAAACTAAACTAAAACAAAACAAAACTAAATGGTACATAATTTTTAAATTTTAAACTAAGTCAGATATTTATAATTTGTGTAAATATATAAAAAAGCGAATTTCTTCGACGACTTTTTTTACACAAAAACGAGAATGTTTTTTACCAAAACTAAACAATGTTTGTTTTACCTATATCATGATATTTTTCATAAATTATCGTGTTTTTCAACCGTACGCCAAAAATAAATTAATAAAATTCAGTAGTTTAATCACAGGAATACTTTAAAATGGTTTTTAATTTCAAACACGATGTATTTTCACCCAGAATTCGCTAGGCCATTATATATCATGTCGACATTTCGCACAAAGTTATTTTATTCCTTAATTACAGGCTGACAGTAAAATGATTCTTATGAAAAGTCATAATACGATAAAAGTTCCTTGTGAAAGCAAAATGCGTACTTCGATTTATTTCTTTGAACATAGTTTGAATTGTGAATGTATAATTTTAAATATATTTGTTTGATTCGATTGCAATCGCGCGCTGAGCAAAAGTCAGTAATATAAATATTGCAGATGGTGTTCACGATTCATTAATATTCAAACTCTATTTAATTTTTAATTTGTTTCCATTCTTCTCATAATTGTTTATTTCACATTTCAAAGTATTTATGACAATTAGTAGTCAGTAGGCTTTTCATTTAACATCGAAATGTCTAATCCGGTCAAATATTAAACGTTTTCCAATTGCAATATACTTCACCTTTTATAATTTCATTGCAAAATTTTTCGATAAATATTTTTAGATTTTACTCTATTTGAATACATTTTTTATCTGCATTAATTATACAACCTGTGCTACGCAACGTACGTTTAGGTACCACAGACTAAAAACGCAAGATTGTGCAGGTATACTCCACGGAATCCAATAAAATATCATTATAATTTCGGAACCGGTTATACCAAGATGAAATAAAACTGAATTCATTCCAAGGCATCCGTTTACAACCTGTGTAATATTCATATCCAGAACTTCGGTAGATTTCGAGTTAAATCCGTTCATACGGATGGGAAGATAGATATATATATATATATATATATATATATATATATATATATATATATATATATATATATATATATATATATATATATTTATATGTACATATTTTTTTTTATGTTAGAAAACTGGTTTTGATTTAAATTAGGCACTTGAAATCTTACAGAATAATTGGGTACCATAGATTAAAGCTGCAAGAACCCTTTCCAAAAAATGTGCGTAGCCATTATGCGCGGTAGATATGAAATTCTTTTCTCAAACGTAAAATCACCTTGTAAACGGATTGTCTTTGCTAAATTAATTGCTTTTGATTTTTACAAATACACATGTTTTTAGGATGTTGTTTTTATAACAAAAAAAAATATTTAAAAATTCGTCAGAAATACTCGCTTACTACAAACAATAAAGAAATTTTAAAAAAATCGACGATGTACGGCAAATTAAATCTTTTATATTTGGCCAAAAATTGTAAAGACCTGAAATAAAAGGCATCGAATGCTACAATTTTCATTATCGAAGAATACCATCCTCAATTTAATAAGACACTTAAAGGAAGTTTCTTTTAAATAAATCCTTCCCTGTCTCATCAGTTGTTGCGCAAAGAATGACAGGCGAGGGCTTATTTAATGTGAAAGCGTTCTAAAAAGCAATTTTTTAGATTGGTTTGGAAAAAGCAAAGAAAAGATCGTAGTATTGTTTTAGATTTTTTCCTAATTACGTGTTTATCCAAACGTATTTAGAATTTCTTATCTTCAATTTAAGCTTTCAGTGTTTGCGTCCAAGCAAAGGTAATTATTTTTCATTTTAACTTGTAAAGAGGAAACTGGTTTATTTACAGGTTTAGGATAAAACAAATTTTCTAATTACTTGTTCATTTATATTATAATTAATTTGCATTAAAATTAAAACCTTTTTTTTCATTAAAGCGTAGTTTAAACCACTAAACACTTAAAGCTAAAAAGTTTAGATTGGAAATCTTTCATTCTACAAATAGTTAATTAAAAAAAAAGTTTAGAAATTTAATTAAGAGTTAAAAAATTAGAAGTAAAACGATTTAAAAATTAGCTGTTAATTATCCCAAACCAAGTTTGAGGTTTAACTATTGCAATTTTATTAATTTCTAACATTTCTTAAATATGTCGAAAAGAAACATATTCATAAAAACTTGAAGCCACTTCAAATAGGCAATGAATATGAAGGGCATTAAAAGGTGTAAAATAATGAAAACTGCAAAGGTTTCAACTGGGTACTACTAGTTGAAAGTTTTGCGGTAAACATAGTTTCCGAAGATAGCCAAATTGTAATATACTGCTACTGCTAGAGATTTTTTGAATCGGTGCCAAGTCGATGCTTCTTTCCTTTCTAGCATTCATGCTTACTTCTGACATTCACAAGTACATTTACACCTACACACATACGAATGAGTGCTACATTTTACTTGTAACCGTCTCTAAAAATATCTTTCGTAACAATACTTTGCAAATTTGTTAATGATCGGAAATTATATTGTACTGTAAAAGTTACAAATGTGTATTAGTAGATATTTTTATTATTTTATGCTTTTCAGTGTACTCCTTATTTGGAATTTATTTAAAGTCGATTAATTTTTTTTTAAAAACGTTTTATATATCCATTTTTAATGCATATTATATTGTATAATTACTGAGTTTACTCTTAATTAGTCGCACCAGAACTTCAGAGACTTTATTACTAGATTATCATTAGACCTAAATCATTCAAATTTGATAATGTTGGATGTGCTGTTAACTTTTGAAGAATTCTGTGGTCCATTCAAGTTTCAAGGTTAAATTCTTATTAATTTTTTATGAAAATATAGTGGAGAAATTCAAATAAAAAAGGTCTTTCAAATTTGTTGATTATTGCAGGAGATAAGAATTGACATATATAGAACAAACCGTACCACTGAAACATCAGGCTGAGGAATTGAAATCCAAAGTTTAGTGTCTCTGTTAAGAATATGAGAACAAGGAGTTTGTTGGTAAAGAATCCGCTTGAGTCTTAAAATAATAATTTAAAAGCAGTATATCCTCAAGTCTGATGATTTAAGTAGGCGGTACTGCCATAGTAGCAAGACTGACGAGTTGACCCCAAAGTTGAAAAATGGCGGTCTTTGTTTGAGACGCGAAATAATAATTTAAAAACTGGCGATCCTCTACCTTTTATGCAGGCAGCACTCTAGCAGCATCAGGACGGAGGAGTTGGAAACCGCAGTTCCACCACTTAACTTGAGACCCATGATACTATTTTAAAAATAGCAGATATTTAAGTCTCACTGTTCAAGCAGGCAATATATGCGATGTCAGTATTTATGGATCAAAGGTTGAAATTTTATTTTTTATACCCGTATATAAATATTTATTTACCCTATTATTTCTTACCATGTCAAGACAAATAAAACAAAACTAAACTCAATGACTTTACTTATCATCACTGAACAGTTCCTGCTACCACATTCGGGTTTTATCACTGCGCCTTGATTTTTAAAAAGAGCAAATGTGGCCCTTATTCGTGTGACATTAAGTTAAAAAAAGTGTAGCATTTAGTTGTTTGATATTAATTTATCATTAGACATTATCATGGCATCGAAACTAGATCACGGCCCTATAATGTTCAATGTTGAGGAATTCTATGATATGTCTTCAATTTTTATCGTTAGACTTTAAACAAATTTTCATGAGGGTTATACCGGCATCTTACCGTAACTTGATAACGGCATCTCTGTTTTTCAATTTTGAATTCTGAGGTATATCTTCAATTTTCAAAGTTATATTCCTGCGTACATAACAGGACTATATTTAAAAAAAAAAATTATACAAATTGGTTAAGAAGCACCGAAGATATGGTTCAACATACATAAAAATACTCTTTTTTTAAATCAGTCAAAAACTCAAAAGAAAAACTCAACGTTCAAATAAACATTTTTACTATTTTCCAACAATTAAAATTTCAAAATCTGTTGAGGGAATAGAATAAAAATAAAATGAGTTCCCCAGTAGAAGAATAATAGGAAGTAAATAAAAACTCGCTTCAAATCAAAAGGTAAGTTGTAACATAATGCTATTTTTCGTTGTATAAGGCTCCTAAAAAAATATATCTTCTCTAATTAAAATGTATTTATTGAAGTAACTAATATGATCAAACACAGGAAAAAAAACGCTCCATCACACTATAATAATCACAAAATCAAAATGTACACAGAAGTCTGAATTATCGAATAATATAACTACAACAACGACAATAATACGACAGTCAAATGGTTTTTATTTCCGAAACTATATTACAGACTTTATCCATCAATGTATCAAAACCAAACGATAAAAATTGATCAGATTTTAATATGAAATACTTTTCTCATATTTTTGTTGAACATAGGTTTAAATTTTAATGTCTTACATCACGAAAACGTGGGGATTTCCCAATCTTGAAACATATTTTTATGTACGCGCCGCCAAACACTATGAAAATAAATAAATCATAATAATAACAATAATAATAATTGATACTCCCTTCAATTTTAAAAAGGCTTTAAAAACGCGAGTAGATATGGTTACGTACCTATACGTATTTTGACTCTCATCTGGTTTGTATCTATCCACTATCACTAATTCTTTCATCTTTTAGCGAATTTCCTCTAAGAAAACGATGCTAATAAGGTCATCATACATCTACCGACATGTTACCAGAAAACGAAACATATGTACATTTGCGTATATATACACACACACACATATATATATATATATATATATATATATGTATATATATATATATATATATATGTATATATATATATATATATATATATGTATATATATATATATATATATATATATATATATATATATATATATATATATATATATTTATCACATCTTATATTGTTTATGCGGTAATGTAATAGTATTTAGGTACTTATTATAATACATAGTACATAATCTTTCCAACATTGTCCTCCTTGCAAATTTCATTTATGACCCAGTTCCAAATTTTACACCCAAAAATAATTATTTGCATCTTTTGACAATTGTCAAATTATGATGATTGTGTCCTAAGACGGAAAAAAATATTTAAAAATATGTAGTACTAATATTTTACAGTAAATACAATCATAAAGTTAGCCTACCGATTGTTTGTCACGCAGATTTTTGATTCTATTTAAAGACTAGTTTATTAGAAATTAGTAGATCGGTAATATATTACTAATTAGAAATTGGTAGATCGGTAATCGGTTTTCGTGTTTCCACTTTTTTTCTTCTAGTCTTTATTAATGTTGTGAATGCCATTTACTAAAAATATTGATGACGAAATTTATTGTATTAAAAGTATTAGAAGAAAAAAAATATTTTTGCTAAAATATTTTAATCAAAATTGTGTTAAATTCATTTATAATTCTTTCAATAATTCAATAAACATTGAAAATCTCTATAAATAAATCTTCTGCCGGATGTCCGATTAAACTATCCCGATAAAAGCTTTATTATTCTTTCCTTTAATTTTTTTAACAAGTCCACCTGTGTGTTAAACATTTTAATTTCCTTCCTTGACCAAAACTGGATATATAATTTATAATTACATTCTGCCCCTTTGCTCCCCATGACGCTAATGAATACTTTCTCGACGTAGTAATGTAAATTAAACAACTGCTCTTCCATAAAAATACTATATTTAATAAATCTACGTGTTAGTAAATCTGTATGGGAAAATACGTTTTATGATACATCAGATTAAACGTTTGAATTCCAGTCTGAAAAATGAAAGGATGGCTTTATATGAGGATCGTAGCTGTTAAGAAGTAACATTGTAAATATTATATCACAAATAAAGTAAACTTTGACGAAGGCAGTGTGCTATGATAATATTAAACACTGTACCCAATACGCGCCCATGCAATCTGAATAATGGTTGACTGTGAACTAGTATTCACCACCTCACATCTTCATTTAAGCAGCAGTTTTTTTTTTGAAGTTTGAAGAAGTAATTTTTTTTATGCTATTACCATTTCATTCTGTAGGTTTTATAAAAATGTATCCAAGATAGATAAATAAGCACAACAAAATTTGAGGTTAGGTTAGGTTAGGTTAGGTTAGGTTAGGTTAGGTTAGGTTAGGTTAGGTTTATATAGTTAGGTTTAGTTAAGTTTATAGCTTTAAGTTTAAATATGTTCATAGCGTCGAGTTAACTTAGGAAGAATTTACAGTGAATGCAGAGATTTGCTGTTAGCTAGCGGATCCACTAGATAACAAATTCTGGAACCAATAGTAACGAGTTTTTTTCACAATTTGCTATAACACAATGCAAAATAAACTTGTCAAAAATTATAATAGGTATGCTGGCTTTTCCTGGTACAACCACCTAATACATCCACCTAAAGCATACCTCTCTTACTAAATTACCTCGTCCATATACTATACACGAGGTAATTAAATTAGCTAGAAAACTAAAATTTCACTTCAAAAGGTTTCATATTGAGAAGTCGTACAAATCGTTGGATGTTAATATTTTGAAATTAAAATTCATGTTAAAATTTATATATTGTTATATCATTACACTACATAATGAATACTTTTATGTTTAATTTTAATGTTTTCTAAAAGGTTAATATTGAGGTATTGAAGAGGTAACTTCCCTAGCAATTCTGATAACAGTGAATAGATAAAAAAATTGCCTCGATATGAGACAAGTCTTTAGTTATTTGAAAATCTCCATAAAGACAGGCAGATACGATTAATAAAAAGTTATAATAATTGAGAGATTTTCGAGACACCAAGAATCAAGGTAAATATATTTTTTATTTCATTAAATGTGGTTATTTTTGGAAAAGTTGTATTCCATTGAATTCCTTCTTTTGAATTTATTTTCTTTTTGTATTTGAAATTTTATTAATTATAATAATGAATTATTTCGAAAAGCTCACATTACTTACAATTTGACAAATAACTCACCAAAAGTAAAAAAGGAACTCGCCGAACTTTTATACAATAACTTTGTCATGTACTAATCTTCCACTACTTTACTTAACTGCGGTAATCGGATAGTAGTCGCTTAATTTCACTGTGATAACGTCTATACGTCGCACTCAAATAATAGATAAGTTTTATGAACGAATTCTAAGACCATATATAAAAAGAAAACCTAGCGATACTTCTATACAGGTACTTTGCCCTGTACTAATCCTAACTGCGGTAATCAGATAGTAGTCGATTAATTTCACTGCGATACGTTTCATTAAATAATTGTATGTTAAATTTATCGTTTATATTTACCGCGTGTAAATAAAATACACATCAAACTTTCTATAATAAATAAGTTTTTCAAACGACTTGTAAGACGATATTCTGTAAAGTGATTAAGCATATTCTGTATAATAAAGCAAAACGAATTACTTAGCAAACTCAGAATGGCCAACTCAGCAGAAAACCTTTAATAATCGTTTTGAAGTCTTTAATATATGTCGTATAATTTACAAATAGACCATATTCTCATTTAAAGAGACTTTGAATTCGTTCCCATTTTCTTGTTTTGGGGAAAAGTGTTAGGTATTTAAATTATTGTGCTTCAATATTATAAACACAAAACTACTGTTTATTAAGTATTTACTAAATTTCTTCGAATATTTTTTATCGATAAATTATTATGAATCCATTTTTAAACTCAAAATACCTTGTTAAGGTAAATCTCTGACAATGATCGTAGTGTGAATCGTGACTAAATTTTGCGCTCAATCATCCGATTGAGCGCAAAATTTAGTCACGATTCAGCACTCAATCGGACAAAAATTATCCCATATATATATACGGGATAGTTTTTGTTCTAGAAAATCTAGCAATACCTTAAGTAAAATACAGTTATTATTATGTCTTCTGAATAGAAAGCGTTGCTATGAATTTGGATCTTAAATTTTTGGACTCCTTTATTCATTAGCGTGTTATAAGCATTTTCTCATCATTAAGGCAAAATATAGATAAAGTAAATATTTTGGCATGAATGAGTTTCCTAACTTTGATTTTATTTTAGTTTCCAATACTTTCAATTGCAACTGCCAGTAAGAGCTAATTGAATATGAACACAAGTCACCATAGTAAATTTTCTATTACTTCTGTCGGTTTGTTGAAGTTTACATTATAAATATCCAAGTCCAGATATTTTTTTCCCTGTGAGTGGAAAAAACTTATTTAAAAATAACTCCTATTTTTAAAAATTTCTTTCGCAAAATTTCAATATATTATAGGCTCGTTTACATTTGTACTTTATATGTTACTTCTGTTTGAAAGAACACTACATGGATCGTCTACAAATTCTATAACTCCAAGCACAGATTTAAGGTATTTTAGCACGGAGAATTTACCAGTGAGCATTAATGTGTAACGATAACAGTATTTTCAAGTTTAGTCCATATGAACATATCGTAATACGTTAGAACTTTCAGAAATTACTTGACTTAGTAGTTTGGAGGAAATTGTCCATGATCAAATGTTGAGAGGTTTATCTTACGTTTCAATTTGTTTAGTTGTCACTTTATCTAATAAATTAATTTTTGTTTTCTATTTTAAATGCACATACTTATTCCCGTACTGGTAATTAGTAAGCAGAGAGGCGTCGCTTTCGTACGTACTATGGCGCCGAGTGAATACTGTGATATTTTTTTGTAATTTCCAATTTTGGCGTGGGAATTTTCCTTTTATGATGAAAATGTTTTTCTATGATTGTGTAGAATTTATATATCGAACTGTTAAAATAATTTAAATTTCCCTGTTTTTTTTGTCCACAACAAAATGAAAAATGTATTACCTCATATTAGGTTAAATATTAGTGAAAAATGTATTATTCCTGTATCAATATTTTTTTGTGTTACTGTAAGAGATTACTTTTGTAGCAATAAATTGGGCCTATGTATGAATTGTACACATTAAAGTCTATGTATAAAAAAAATTAAAGAAGTGAATTTATATGACAATCTCATTGTAGATGTTTTGGGAATTCTATTTATCGAATCAGATATAGCTATGGACTAGCACCATAGTGATGATTTGGTCGTTTTTATAGTTTTTTCAGCTTGCACGTCAATGTTCAAATTTTGTCGGCTAACATGCGGGCTGGATTCTCGCTTGAGATTTACATAAAAATATTAAAATATCAAATGGAGTAACCAGTTGTAACCTTCAGCGTTAAACTCTCAGTTGATAGATGTTTAAGCTATCTGTTGAGTCTTGAGGGATATGTCAATAAAAGTAATACATTTTTAGATTTTCAGTTATCGTCTTATCCATTTTAAGTACAATTTTAAACAGCTTGATATTAAACCGTAGCAAACTTTATGTCTGACCCGAGAATTAAGACTTGGTAAGTTAGACAAAGATGAGGTTCATTCTATATGTTTGTCGGTTTGCATATTCTGAACAGTACGACTAGTGGTAAAAATACATTACAAATTATAGTTTTAGAACTGGTAGTATATTTCCGAAAGCGTGCAAAATATTTACTGTTTGTAGTTATAAAACTACATTTCATAGTGGTGCTTAATTGGTTAATAACACTTAGTTATTTTACATTTCGAGTAAAAAATATATCCTAATAGTACTAATAATCCCGAGGAGGCTACAATTAGAACTGGTACTGCTATCGATTTAGAATTTGCTGCGGTTCTGAGTAAAATAGGGTCCAAAATCGTTTGTTTTCTATTTAAGTTATTCAGTAAAATAAACCCATTATATATTTTATTGAATTAAAAAAAAGTAAAAATTTAATATAGAAAGATGCAAGTACGCATAATATAATCTGTTTCGCATTTATAGGGTTTTGTAGTCAAACCTTATAATTTCGTGATGTCGTGTGTTTCAGTCCACCTCTCATACTCTCGTAGTTTATACAATTCTAAATCTACATGGACGGAACTTCGCAAGTACTAGTACTTTTGATAATGATTTCTTTCTTCTTTTTAAGATTTCGTCTTTCGAATTAATAAAACGGAACCCTTGTAGGATCACTTGGTTGCCCATGCGTCCGTCGGTCCGTCTGTCTGTCAAGGTATATAAATTTACATCGCTGTAAAAATTTCAAGTCTTTTGGTTTCTGGAACAACTTTTTATTCACTCCATAGTCTCACTCCCTTGTCATCAAAACAATTTATAGGGCATTTCCGGTTGACCTACATTCTTGAAAGCCGCCATAATAGAAGTTCTTACAGCACAAAAAAAAGAAAAAATTCAAAAATCAATGATTTCAATTCTGTACGGAAATATACATTTAAAAAAAAGCTGTGAATGATATAATAAGCAATTTATGTATGGAGGAATATTTACTTTGGGAGGAATAAATATTTTTAAATTGCTTAGATAAATAATGTATCCTTAAATGTTTATAAATGCCTAAACATGTATGAAAGACTTGTAGGGTATGTTCCACTTATGCTTGACTCATAGTTTTATTTTATGATACTTCCCTGTTTGAGAATTGGAGGTAAAAAAAAAATTAGCCTACCCCATTGTGTGGACCATCCTTAGAAAGGACGTTTATAACGAACATTAGACTCAATTCATTTTTAGCCCAGTTTACAAAACGTTAAACTTCAAATGGTTTGCCACCCTCTCTTTGAAATGCTCCAAAGAGGGGAGCTCTTTACTTTTAAAAACAAAATTATGTGAAAATCTGAAAAAATTCCAAAAATAAGTTTCAATGAGTGTATAAAAGAAGTTATTTCACATAATCGAACTCTATTGTTAAGAAGTTATGAAAAACTGCAGAAATAAAGAAGCTGGAAATTATAGGAAGACTAAACTTCATACCAAATTTTAAATATATTAATGTAAAATTTTGCAATATTTAATCTAAAAGAAACACAAAAAACTAATCGTAATAACAGGTTTAAATTAAGAACATATTCCTAATCATACAATAAATTTAGAAAAATCTTTTTTTTTCTGATACTCTAATAATATTGAATAAATAATTGGCCTTAATCCACTTTTTAACTTGGAACCGTAAAACTTGGTACTCTACAATTTGATACCATTAAACTTGGTATAATAAATCTTGGAACTATAAAAATATAATTGTAGTTGTTTGGTAAAAGTCCTATTATTAAATCTATATATTTAGATGTACATTTTACAAAAGAAAATACTAGAAGCAAATCTTTTACTCGTTAAAATACAACACGGTCCCCAAAGTATGGTATTTTAGTGAGTAAATTATTTGATTGTAGTATTTTCCAAACTTAATAAAGAAAAAAGTTAAATTAAAAATAAAATATACTCACATAATACCACTAATTTATACAAAGAAACAACAAAAAAAGTATTTAATGCCCAAATCTACCTTATATCATCACCTTTCATGAAGGTGATCGGTACATACTTAATTATTTTTTAAAGGGAGAAAAAACCGTCATATTTTATTGATGTTTATCATATTTTTGGCTTATTATAATCGGTGAATTTTACGTGATAATACTTTGTTAAGAATAACAAACAAATCAAGAATTAATCATTTATATTTACATATATTTTTTCCCTAATCGCTGTCATTTCATTGTGTGGGATGTATTCTCATAATTCATTATCTCAATAGGTGTATATTTAAAATTCAACGTTCATGAAAACGAATTATTAAAAAACTAAACAGAAAATAGTAAAAGATAACCTAAATCTTTAAAATTGTATGTTATGGAGGCAGTTTATAACGAAATTTGTTGAAAAACTATCTATAATTCAGAATATTTTATTATAATTATTTTATTATAATTATAATACGACACTATTTTTTTGAAATAATGGAAAACATTTTGGAAAAATTTAATTCGTTTAAAATTTACTGATTGAATATATTTAAACCACAAAATTAAAAAAAGATAATTAAACATTTTTGAAACGAACATGTTTTAAAAATGTAATATATGTCAACCCTGGAACGACTACTTTTTTTAAATTTAAGTAATATTGATCTTGCACCTTGCACGATACTTTAGCAAAACCAACCGCAACAGAGGTCTTTTCATTTGTATTTGTAATAAGTATTTATTTTTTTACCAAAATCAGTCAAGCACAATACATCATTTAATATCACTGAGCTCTCATAAAAAAATAATAAACGATTGCAGGTAGTGTTCAGGAAAAAATAAAACAAAGTATAGAAAATCAGAATCTGTGTGATGATATTAACAACATTGAAAATTTACGCAGTTAAATTTTTAATCAGGCGAGGTAGCATAAATACCGATTATCTAATCTGTCAATGAGAACAAAGAATAATTATCAGTAAACGATCACAGCGTTGAAGAGGTCAAAATGCAATAAATAAAAGCAGTTCATGGCAGTTGGACTCGATCTATAGGAGTTCTTTATTATGGGGATCTACATAATATAGATTTATTAACACTTTGAAAATATTTATTAAAATGAAACAAATTCTAAAAGTAATAGAATATGCTTGCAATATTCACAAATATAATAACTAATAAGGTATTCGCGGTCTAGATACCAAGGTAATAAATATAGATCAGGTAACAAAAGATCTTAAAGCAAAAAGTCTCGCACATCATCCGATATTTCTTTTAATTATTACGAGCTCTAATCAAAGAGCTCTTTTGAACAATTTCCCACAATCACAGGTGGTAAACATTTTCTTCGATCCATCCGTTATATGCTTGGAAGCTTCATGGAAATAAAATTCCACAATATTTTAAATCTGATTTTAGGTTAAAAAATTACAAAATAAGTGTAAAATTTAAATTGTTGACTTATTCCACTTACATTCCATTTCGTTTCGACCCTATCGTAGCCTTTTGAGTTTTTTATCTTAAAAAAAGAAAGACCAACCAGACTGACTTTTATTTTCCAAGATGACTGAGACTGAGTTATTTACTTTTAGGGCTCCGTATCTCAAAAGAATAGACGGAACCGTTCTAAGACCTCTCACATGTTTATTTCTTTCTATCTGTTATTATTTATTATTATTTATATATATTTATATTATTTATTATTATTTATATATATTTATTTTTATATATATTTATTATTATTTATAGGTCCGTCTGTCACAGGGGTTTTTCTCAGAAGCTGATCGGCGTTGAAACATAAAATAAGGCATGGTGATGAAATACACGTATCTACCGTATATATTTCAATATTTTACATACAAAAGTATATTATAATGTAGAAAATTTAAAAAGAGAATTTTTAACCTCTTGTCTCATGTGGGGTCTAATTGTGATTATATAAATTAAATAGGAATATACGGTTAGTGAGATCCCACTTTATCATCTGGATGAAGTCGTTGACTTGGAAGTAAATTTGATTCGCGGTTGACGTTTCGCGAGCATATTGTAAGGATATAGCGAAAAATCGTCGATTACAATCTGACTATATTATTTGGAGCTTACACGAAGCCAAGTAACGCTAACGATTCAAGGCTTGTTAAAAACTTTCCTCGAATATCAGTATATAAGACAATATGGCTATTTCCCCTTTTCAGCTACTAAAAGGAAATATTCTATACAATAAAATATTGAGTTAAATTTCATTCTTCGTATTAACATTTTCTTGTGTTCACGCAATCATCATCTTTTCGCCACACCACCTTCTAGAAATGAGATATCGGAACTCTCCAGTTTCCCACGGTATTCAACAGCTGAGCTACGTGATCGCAGTCGTGTCAGAATATGATTTGTTTATGATGAGTAAAAGAAAATTTATCGAAATGTTTCGTCATTTTATTTTGTAGTTCTTATATATGTTGTATTCGTGTTTAATCTGTAAGTTTGAATTTTGTTAAATCATTAATTTCTTATCGTTACGCATAAATTACCTGTAACATATTGATAAATGTTTGTATGTGTGAATTAATAAATAAAAAAATTAAATTGTAACCATTTTTCAGATACTGTTGAAAATATTGACAAAAAATATTAACAAAAGAGGGTTTGGAAGTTTGCCGGAAAATTATGGATATGATTCTAAATTTCATAGTTTTGAGAAATTTATTAAATTTTTTTTGTCTTTGAAATTATATTAAGGGACATATTTGCCTATTTTTGCTCGAAAGATGATGAAAAATAATATTAATGTTTATGAACGGTACTATATAAACTTTAATGTTCAAGAATGTGAGTGGAAATAAGGTACTTATTGTATGAATGGAACTCAGGTACCTAGAGCGAGAGTGAAATTCAAGTATCTAGAATGTGAATAGAATAGGAGTAGAGTCCGTCCCCCCGATGCTCCCCCACTCCAGTCTAAATTATGCTCGTATTTACAATTTTATAGTCTATAGAAATACGAGTAACTGATACCAAAATATTTGAAAGTAATTATGATATTTTGGAGAAAATATAGAGTAAAATGTCATCAAAAATAGCCGATATAAAATATGTTTATTACTAATATAAAGAAAAATCTATTCACAAGATCCAAGATGACCGAGTGGATATTGAGTTACTAAATAGAACAATTAGCCATTGAGACTGATAATAATCGGTTAAATAATCTTGGATTAATTATTGCTCCCCTTAACTGTTTCTGAATTCTGTAGTTGAAACTAAACGCAACTCTCAGTTACCATAAGTACCTAATCTTCCCGAGACACTCGATGGAAAAGTTTTGGGTAAATCGGCTAAATTATCTACGGATACCATGAAAACTTCTTAAACTTTCACATGAATTCGTAGAGAAAAATAGGTTAAAGAGAGTTCGAACAAGACACGATTGGTTTCAGGAACGAAATAGGGAAGTTTGTGATCTGTGCGTACTTTAATCGGTATCGGATCGGTTTTCACTTTGTATCCTATTTAGTTACGAAAAGAAACATTTTTGTGAATGTGATTTCGTGTAAACTTTAATCTTAAAGGCTCATGCATGGACAAATATTACCTTAAGAAGACCAGCGTATAGACCTGGCATTATCGAAAAAATTTATAGAAAAAATTTAATAAAAACAACTATAACATACACTTTGTAATTGTATTACCAAACAATAGACAGGTGATGATGATAACGTATTATATTTCTAATATATTAAGAATTATAAACAAAATCTAATCAAGTGTATAATAACTTTTTAGAAATGATAATAAGAAAATAATCGATATAAAGTACTTTTATTAATATAACGCTCACCTCATTTGTTGAAATCCCTTTAGTAGTATAGTCTGTATAAGAAAACAAACTTACTTACATACGTACATATACATATATAAGGTTGTGAATTTTACTGGCCGTATATATACATACACGGCCAGTAAAATTCACAACCTTATATACCCTAGCATATTTTCTGGATCATGACGAATATAAGGAAACCTCATTTGTTTAAATCACGTTAGTAGTTTACTCTATATAAGGGAAAAAACTTACTCACATACATATATGCATAGCCTGTGAAATTCATAATCCTTCCTCTGCCGTGACCAGGAAAAAATTAAATGTTAACTAACATTGACCTTCTTTCTCTCTTGTCAAAGTGAATGTTTTTTCGCTTTAGAATTTACGTGAGGCTTATATGACAGCCCTATCCGGGCTGTAAGATTGATGGATTGATATGTAAATATTTGTGTACAGACGATATGACGAACACCTACATTTTATTTTACTTGCTAGTTCATAGAGTTCAGAAGAAATAGCATTAACGGACCATTATTGAAAATAACATGATTTTCATTAAAAATACAAGATTTCTTGAATACAAGATGTGAAAATTTTGAAGAGGTAATTTTTTTTTATTTTGCTCTTATGAAAGTGTAATTAGGGTTTTTTTCCACTAAACAAAAAAAAGGAACTGTTGTAGCATCACTTGGCTGTCTGTCCTGTTTTGGTTTAACTGTTAAAGTCATTTTCTCAGAAGCCGCTCGAGATATCAAGTTGTAATCGGATAATGACGCCTATAAGCTTACATACCAAAAGTTTCAAGTCTTTGGTTCACGCCACAATAAGGCATGACACTTTAAAGTGTATTTTTTTTGTTCATTTTTACCATAACTTGTCATCAAAACCCATAGTGTACTATCCGAAGATCTACTATTTTGAAAGTCGACATAATATAAGGACGTATATGAAGGAAAAATTGAAAAATCCGTAGTGTCTAATTTTATGTGGAAATATAAATATTTTTAAACGTGCGAGTAAAATATTAATAGGAAATATTTATTTATTTATATCATATATTTATTCACTAATCATCAAAAAAATCTAGAGGGTACTTCCGGTCTAACTACAATTTTGAAAGTCAGTGTAGTAAAAGGTCTTGTAGCAATAGTAAAGGAAAAAGTCTAATTCTTTATGGAATTGTACATTTTCTTTAAATATGCCCTTATGAAAGATATAATAGGCTATATGTAGATTCTGAATAAATTTTGTACAGATTATTAGAAACACTACATACCATTATAATAATATATACCATTATATACAATTATTAAAATGCTATATACCCAATGTTCATAAATACCGAAATATACACGGAACCCTTGTAGTACGATATCTACTCGTGCTTGACTGGTTTTTTACACACTTAACACTTAGTCCCAACATTACATGGACGTAGACCCTTTTTTTTATTTTTTTGCAAGAAGTCCTGACCACAGCTATGAAATTTAAAGAATGCGGAATTCCTTTTCATATTTTCTAGAAATTTCATCTATTCTCTCTGCATTCCTAAAAATTAGTCCTCATAATAAGGTTGTATCCATATTGCCTTTGTTTTCTTACAAAAGTCTACACGTATATTTTTTTTGATATT
This sequence comes from Druceiella hillmani, assembly GCA_039881145.1. Taxonomy (NCBI): domain Eukaryota; kingdom Metazoa; phylum Arthropoda; class Insecta; order Lepidoptera; family Hepialidae; genus Druceiella; species Druceiella hillmani. Next base: position 36,811,917 of record JAYKKI010000006.1, read on the forward strand.
GCTTAAAATTATATTATTTTAATGCATTGTTGGATCTGTAAAGTACTTGTGTTAATGGTAACATATAGCATTAAAGAAGGTTGTAATATGCGTAATTTATTTCGGTTTTTTATGAGGTGTACCCTCTTTTAAAAAGATAAAAGGATCATCCGATAAAAAGAGTTATGGAATATTACTTACTGTAACAAAAACCAACAACGTTGGAAAATTGAAGAAAAAGTATGTAGTCATTCTAGAGAAAAAAAAACAAGTGATATTTTTTGTGTTGGCAGGTAAGATAAAAGTTTTTTAACGTTTATCTACGTTAGTATCAGCACATATTGAGCGAACTACACATACTGTATACATACAGATATTTATTTACTTTTCCTTGTGATATATTCATTCAGTGCTTCGTAAGAAATTTTAAAGATTTCCTTTGTTATAATAGTATTTTGACTGACATTTTTGTTGAAAATTAATTTGAAAAACTATTAGGCCTAACAATTATTTCAGATTTCTTTACGTTTCAATGCTTTAATGGATATATAATTTTATATTAATAAATTATACCATTTTAATTATCAAGTACCTTAAAGGTAAATATAAGAGCAAATTTAGGTAAGTAAATATTTTTTTATTTAACACAGCCTCTGCAAAATAATCCTTTTCGAATTTTTTTTGTTTTTTTGTTTACAGGATTTACCGCTTTAAGGTTATTCTGGATTAAATATTAAGAAAAGAATGATAACTCTCTGTTAAAACAATTATATTTTAAGGAAAAGATATATAGATAATTTTAATGATTCAACATTAAGTTTACTAATATGCTATTATAAATATATATAATTAAATAATATGCTAACAAAATTTTCAAATAACGTTTCTAGTACCTAATATAATAGTAATGGTACTTTTAATTATATTAATTAATTAAATCACTTCTCAGTCTCAAATAATTATTTTCGCGTATCAACGTCGAAATAACTGTATAAAGGACATTACAGCCAAATAAATGACTAAGTTTGATAGCTCGTGTTAAAGGACTTCGTATAAGAATAGAAATAGATTTATCGCGCACAATACGAAGGTATAATAAAGATTAATATTCGCGACGGTGTAAGAATGGAAAACAATGATTCTGCAGACTAGGAGGAAACAAAGAGGTTTTATGTATTTAGTTAATACTTGCTCTGTGAGGTAATTTGACGTAAACGTTTATGAATTTTAGAATTTGTTATATATTTTGTGATTTGTTAGCATTCCTTAGTTAAATAAAAGACCAAATGCCAGTATGGAAAACGCATCGATAATACCGTAACTCGTTTGAAGTGAAAATATTTTATTTATCATATGTAATTTCTCCCTAGCGCAATAAACACACAAGAATCACTTACTGTAACTATCCAAAAACTACTATATGTCAATATATATGTCAACATCTCAAGAACTACTATATTTATAACAGTAGTTATAGTTTCCCTGCAACCCTTAGGTAGATTTTAGTAGTTTTGGAACTAAAATGTCCATAAAATTTTATTGATTGTTAGGAAATACGGTGGATTCATATGCTTTATTACTATAACAAATTTCAAGTTTAGATGTCAAGCAGTTTCTCGGAAAAATTGCTGTAATATACGGACTAAAACTACGGATGGAACTAATACTATGGACGGAAACTAATTGTATAAGGGATTCCTTTGTCTTTTAAAGTAGGAAACCCTGAAAAGCAACTTTATAATTTCCTCACGTCTGTTCGCCCAACAGTCAAATCGACCATTCGGCCTATGTTTGCTCACATCCTTATAGTTTTAGAGCAATTTTGACGGAATTTTAGAAGTGAATATTTCATACGGGCATATAAAAAATGCTGCTTATCAATATTTATAACCTGTAAATATACCTCTCTACATATAGTGGGCTTGAATTTGTTTTTTTTTTAAACCCTTCAAATTTATTTTCAATATAAAGGACATTTCAAAATAATATGAAGTTATATTTATAATTCTTTATTTTTTAACTTGTTGAATAAATATAATAATTTGAAGTTTCAATCCAACATTCCACTCTCGTTTTAATTTTTCAGTAATAATTTAAAAAACATAAAAAATATTTGTTTAAATCTCCGAGACAATATTATTCCGGTTAATGTACATTAAAACTTTCAGACGATATAAACTAATACAACATCCTGCTTTATGCGTGTTTTGACATTAACTTGACCAACTTTGCTGTTCAAGTTCTTCTTAGTAAGCAGGTTCTTAGTAGTTTACAGGAAAATATAATTTTTTTGAACAACGAAAAGGGGACGGAATATCATATCCTTTAGCTAAATTATTGAATGAGTTTGAGTTTGTAAGAAGTTTGTTTATGAAGGCTGACAGGATATATGAAAGATAATAACTGCATTGAAACAAAGAAGTGTGCGTTAATACATCCAGCCTATTAGTGCTTATTGGTACATAGCGAGTCATGGATATGATGAAGGAACTATGGTAGTAGGTAAAGTAAATGAGTTCCATCGGCAATGGGTACTAAAAAAACCTATACAAACAAAAAACCTGTAAATGAAATGATCCAAAGGGAAAAAATCTTACAAACAGATGGATGAATTCAGAAATAAGAGAAAGATTTGTAATATGTTGTAAGAGGTTTGACGAAAGTATCGGAACACGCCTTGATTATGTACGTAAACCGGGTGTTTTTTTTTGACTGAAGCTGTTACAATGTGAGTCGATTTTAGCGCAATGTGGGTACATTATACAGATTATACAGATATCCAATAGAGGTAATTCATTTTTAAGATGAGATTCTTCTTTAAGATGTGAGGAACAGAGATTCCGTTGTGTGTTATAGTAACGACAAGCCTTATGTGCTTACATGTCATGTTATGATCTTAACAAATCAAAGAAGTGTCTTTAACTTGTATATTGGTTTTGTCTTTATTTTAATTGATATACCAGCTCGTTTATAGGAGGATATTAATTATTAAAATAAATATTTAATATTAAAGAAAGTTTAATATTTTGTGAACATTTATAATTTTGTTAGTAATTTGCATTATAATATATTTATATATATATATATATATATATATATATATATATATATGTTGGTGTGTGTGTGTGTGTATGTGTGTATATGTCATTTTGTTATTAATTTCTATTAGAACTTGGGTTTTCGTGTAATTTATTTTTGCAGACATTGTTTTCTGTATTTTGCTACATCTCTCAAATCTACAAAGATACATCTCTCTATTTGCTATATTAATTTTAATTATTTAGAAAATAATAGTCATTTCAAAGAATTTATTATAGTGGCGTATTTGCAGAAATATATTTTGAAGTGATACAATCAATTCGTCGGCTCGTATTATTTCGAAGCTTGTAGTAAATTGTTTTTGATAATTATTTGGTCATCAAAAATTTAAAAAAATATCCGCATAAAGAGGAATATTATGAAAGTATAAATACCGTTCAAAACTAACTTGAAAAGAATGTAAATTTTGGTGAGAATCTACAAATTCCAGTCACATTCAGAGTTATATAAACATTTTCCATCTTCACATTAATTCGATGTTATTTTTAAGAAAAGTTAACGTATCTCTATTACAAATAGACACTATAGAACAAATTCGTTTTGATTATATTAATTTTTCGACATCCTAAATTTCTAGAGGTGCTTTTTGATAAATGATTTTAAAATATCATAAAAATTAAATATACACAATTATTTAAGTATACACATATCTTTGGTTTATTCTGATTTGCTACAATTTCAATTTCTCTTCATTCTACATGAAATTATAAATTTTAAATAAACTATTATATTGAAACAGGTCATGGTTTATTGCTCATTGCAACAAAGGAGGTTGCTAAATTTAATATATACTATTTATTTGCTTGACTACTTTAACATATAGTATATATGGAGGATTTATTGCATATTGAAGCAATCTTTTCCAATCAACTACAATAACAAATTTTGAAAACTTATTTTTTTTTATAGACTGGAACTGATGTTACAATTTATATGTGGTGTGTGTAACAAAATTGAATAAAAAACGTAACCTCAACTTATTTTAAAATTTTATTTTAGGGGTATTGATTTTAGGGTTTAAGGGAAGTGGGACGTTTTTCAATTTATCCTCTGAGACATTTATCAACGATAATTTTTTCTACGTCAAGATTCAGTTGATTTCACTTTAGAGGTGTATTTGGAAACAAGGAGTAAATAAGCTCAGAGCGTAATCTGAGACCGTAAGTTGACAAATTTATGAACATGCCAGTGACAAAATATGCATTCGGAGCATTTTTATAACAATATAAAAATGTATCCAAAAGTTCACCATGTACTCTTATTGATATACTATTTTTATAGAGCGGAAATTTTAGTTTTTTTTCAGAGTTTGACACAAAAACAACTTACCCTGGAATTTTCACCGTCTCACACACTATAGTATTATTATGGATATTGCGTTCATAACATCTTTTTTAAATCTTTCAAATATTTATCAAAATGGTTCAAGCAAAAGGGAGTCGAAATTTATTAATTGTACTTTGTATGTATTTCAGTTAAACTTTATAATCGTTACAATTATTTTAAAGCAATGTATCGCAATATTCTAAATAACATAGAAATGTGCCATATATATATATATATATATATATATATATATATATATATATATATATATGTGTGTGTGTGTATGTGTGTGTGTGTGTGTGTGTTTGTATGTATATATCACGTAATAACCACATCACCGATAAAAAAATCGCAATGAATCAATATGTAAACAAAGCGATCAAAATAAAATATCATGGTCCATTTTGTCGCCTGACGAAGCTCGGTTGACAAGCCGGTATAAAATAAAAGTTACGATATCTGACAAGCAAAATATATTTCAATATTAAACGCACCAGAGACCAACTTTAGAAACAGGAAGAAGTGAATGTGAAAACCTAGATAACGGCAAAACAGGAAATGAACGTGGCTGATCAGAAACTCACGGAAGTTGGCAGCTAAATTATAATATTATCTTACATATATTGCCCTCAATCCGAGCTTATGGGGCATTGAGCTTAAAGATAGCAAATGATGAGGTTAGAATTACAACGATATTTATGATTTTATTGACGACTTGGCGGTTAGAAAAGCTTTTATTGAGAGAAAATATGTTCTACTACAAGATCGCCCGTGTGTCTGTCTGTTACACTCGTCTGTCACTTGACATGGAAATTTGAAATTCGGCATAAAGCATATTAACACATATACTTCCAAATATTAATAAACATACCAACTAACACTAGAAAATATTTCTAACGAAATTTTACTGCCGCAAATGATGGGCTAGAAAAAGCATAGTGTGATCTACTTTTCCAAAATTACTGAACCGGAAATTATAAAAATGTCGTATTTTAAAATCCTGCGCAAAACTTTTACTAAAAGTATAACCATGATTCCAGATGTCATAGTTTTTGAGATTTACAAAAGGCAAACCTCTTATCCAAGATAAACCTCTTATCTAAATCCCTTCTTATTTAATTACATTAAGTTTTACTGAATATGCATTGTACAAGGAAGTCTATATTTCTGATGACTTGTGATAAATAAAGTCATTTCATTTAATTGAAGTACGGAAACGTCCATATGCGAGCCAGACTCGTATTTGAAATTATTGGGCTATTCAGAACAATACACATTTAACCAGAAAAATAAATTATACAAACACAATTAAACATTATGAAGGTTTGGAAGTTATAAAGATAAAAATTTTATCATTTGATTACGGAAACTTGAAAATAATTCGGCTTTTAAGAATAATGAACAGTTAACGAGATAAATATAATATTTCGAGAAAAAATGGCCAGATCATAAGGGCCACTCGTACAAAATCATAAACGCTTCGTTTTTGCCATTCGACTATGGAAACTTAAAATGGCTCGCTATTAAAAGTAACAAATAATTAACTAGAAAATTAAATTACGTCGTAGGTTAGAAAATGTTTCAATATGCGGATATTAATATTCAATATATCACCAATAACTCTGCTTAGAACGAGTTGAAATATTGTCATCAACAAGAGAATAATGGAGTTAAATATTCATAATGGCGGAAGAACGGAGAATAAAAGTCCTCAAAAAGGTAAGTGAACATAGGAGGAAATTAATATTATGATCTTAAATATTTTCTCCAGCAGGTTTATTTTTCCAGACTTTAAGCCATTTAATATAAAAATAAGTGAATATATATTAAGAAATAAAGAAATCAAGCGTATTTCTATGCCATATTTATAACTACGTTAGAGAATTTAATTTGAAATATTCTGCTGCTTAAAGAACAAAGTGTTTCGAAAATTAATTTTGAAGAAATCCATACACTGAACAAATTATTATTCAATATTAAGTTTTTATACAATATTTTGAAACGTTATTTCAATTTAATACATCACTCTGTTTTATTTTTGTGCTAATACATGAAAAGCTACATGAAATCATCTGAATAACATTCTATAATTTTTTAATATAATTATTATAATTATTAATTAATTTAATAACATTATTCGGTAATAATTAAAAATTGTAATCGACCCTTAAGTTTGTAGAAATTTGTTATTTATTTTTAGTGTTAACAAGTAAATGAAATTACGTGATGTAGTATTACATCTATTTAATTAAATTCTTAACCACGACCTAGGTTTCGTTGTATGACAACATCTTTGCGTGTGCAATTTGAAGAGATACTGGTTAATAAAAAAAAATTAGAACTTAAGGACAAAAAAACGGCAAATGGTGTCGGAATATGCATGAAGTAAGGTTCCATAGTGTTATGTGTGCCCTGTTGACAATGTTGAGGTTAAAACTGTCGAGATCCATATTCAAATACTCGAGTTGAAAACAGGGGCAAAGTTGTGAATATGTTAAATAATGGCATGTTTGATGGTGAATCATAACTATTTATTTAAAATAAATGATTTAAAAAATAGAACTATAAAAAAATTTAAGTGCAAGTTCCTCTAATATTTCTGCGTTTCCATATAATATTGTGTTTGGGAATTGAAATTGCACTACTCAGGTATCGTGGTTAAATTATATTGGGCAAAAAATTAATACAAAAATTATTATGCACTATTTACACACTTCAAAGATAAAAAGTAAATAGTATCAATATTTGTAAATTTATTTATAGTTGGAAATGATATTGTACCGCAAAAGTACCAATTAATTTTTAAGAAAAAAACTACAATAAAATCAGCTACAATGAATACAATAAAATTTATCCATTTAACATGAATTTAATAATATGAAATAAATAAGTATATATATCTCAAGTGAAACTTACGGAGCATCGAGCTTGAAGCTCGCAAAAGATGACATTAGAATTATAACGAAATTTTCGATTCGAACGAAGAGTCGGGTCGAAAAGCTTTTATTGAAAATAATGGCACCTCGCTTTTACGGAGAAACGTTTGATGAAAGCTTTCAGTTTGAGTGAAATGTATTCTAACCAAAAGTGACTCTGGAAAATGTATGGCTACAAGTTTGTATCAGTCTATGTGGCACAAATTCCAGATACCTCTAGAATGGGCTATTGTAAGAGACTCTTGCATAAAATGTACACGGCAGCAAAGTACTTTCTTTTATGATGTAATTTCAAATTAAAACGGTTTTGAAGTCATGTTCGCATCATTGTTTCATTACCGTAATGTATAAAACAAAGCTTTACCTGTTACAATATAATTCCGTATATTACTGAGCTGGAGTTGACAGAAAAAACAAAGCACAATTTTCTTAAATTTTGTAACTTTTTGGAGATATTATTCTAAAGACAGAAAACTATATACAAATGGCGGATATATGCACCGCATATGCACAGGTCACTCGTACATTGTGCATGCATACATTTTTATGGTTATACGTACGTATATATATATATATATATATATATATATATATATATATATATATATATATATACTAACTTCCTAGGATTAGGCCAGTGGTTATATCTGTATCAAAATAAACTTAATGATAATTCACATTACTAAACTGTAAAGATATGCTAATCATATATTGGATTTTACCTAGTGGTAAAATCTATTCAGACATAATTAATTACACGTGTTTTTGAATCCTTTCGTAAACTAATCGGTTAGTCTAATTAAATAACTTAAAAGTAATCGATACATTTTTGTGTTAAACGATTTCCATGAAAATTTGTCAGAAGTTTTATAAAAAAAATATCACTGATATCTTTACATTTGTGATGAACACCATATTTTTTACGATGTAACCATAATTTGGTATGATGATTATTAAAAAAAATGGAAAGAAAATAGGAATATGTATAATTAATAAAGTGTTTTGCTACTGCCATATAAATTACATCGCGTACAATTTCATCCAAATGATCTTAAAATAATCAAAAGTTATGTTACTGCACCATGGTTACAGCACTAAAAAAGTAAAAACAGGTTTTCAATATATTTATTATAAGAAATGTTAGAGATATCACTATGAACTACATATCACAACCTTGAAAAATAATAGCGTGTTGATATGCACCGTGAAGTTTAATATCAACATTGTTACAATTTCGGTAACGTTTGAGACATCACTGGGAAATGTTAAAGCAAGTTAATCCCGGTGTCACTATCTATGAATTGCATAAAATACACTTCAATAACAATTAAGTAGTTTTTGACTAAAATCAGTTCATAAAGACAGAAGTTAAATTTTTTTTAATTAGATTCGTTTAATAATGAAATATGGAAAAGTGTGTTAAATTTTTAATTTCAAAAATAACAAATGGACAATTCAATTTTGATTCACCTGTAATGATTAAGACTGTAAAGGAACTTATGGTTATATGTTATCCTAAACACATTTCGCATTAAAATCTATTTTTTCTTAATTATAAAAATACCTTCGTAATTTATAAAACAATAAATTGTTAAAAAAATACAAAATAAATCTTTTAAAACTATTTTTTAACTGTGGAAGTTTTTTTAAAATTCAATGGCAGTTTTCATTGGTTGGAATTAGTCATCTTGAAACCTTTAAAAATTCAATGATTACTGGGTTAATGCTTTATTACTCGGCTAACGATTTAAGTTTACGTACATTAATTACGAAAAGGTCGGTCGTTTATTCAAAATAAGGAACTAGGTGGAAAAAATTGAAGATAAAACTACTTGCCGTATCTTTATTTTGAAATACAATTTTTTTTCACTTTTCATAATTTTTTTTTCAATTTATTCATATTTTATCATTTCTTAATGTTGTTTTTTAGTAGTATTACTTACATATCTTATATATCTGTTTTTTTATTTATATTTAAAGTCAGTTTATTTAGACGTTTTGTATAATTTCATGCGAACTTAAGAAAATATACAATGAGAAATATTTTCATTTGATATTTTATGCATTCTGCGGTGAAAACTTCTTTAGTTGCAACATGTGGACTTTTTATGAGCAGTGAACGAGTGATGTTGAATGAGATAAATTCAGCTTCCTTCGGCATCGGCCAAGCGAGTTTTTTATATCAAGGAGTGTATCGTTTTGAGAATTACGTTTTATTTTTCTTTAATATTTTGATTGACGTTAATTTAATACAATACGCGTAAATTTTTGTATATAATCAACATAATATTCCAAGTGTGCAAAGTTAGTATTTAATATTTTATTTGATAATAGTTTAACATAATACGGGTATTTCAGTATATTTTTTATTTTAGTTTTCACTTTTATAATGTGTATAAGTACACAGCAGTGTTTTCATTTCAATATTTTTTTTTAGATCGTCGCATTTTATATAAATCTGACAAGTTCAAACTTAATCAGTGCAGTTTTTAAAAAATACGACTCCTTCTTTTTCTTTCTTCATTCCTAGATAATGGTTGGCTGAGGAAGACGATTCCTTAGCCAATACATTGCCGTGGGTGCCGCAATGTTCGGAATCTCGATGATTATTTTCAACCAAAACGGTCGCCAAAAATCGTCAACTGTAGAAGGTTGACGATTTTTGGCGACCGTTTTGGTTTCTCTAGAGTCAAACATTCGTTTAGAAAATCTTCGTTAACGTGACTAATACATGTCTTTTTTGGTACTGTGCGTTGAATTTCCTAGGTGGTCGGTCTTTCGTGCCAGAAAAATTTGAGTGTTAAATGATTCGGTTTCATTCGACAAATGTGACCAAACCAACGTGGCAGTTGTTGCCCGGTTCTAATTATTCGGTCGAAATTTTTCTACCGCGGTCGTGTCTCGACACCCCAATAATTTGTCTAAAATAATTCATTTGGAAGACCGCAATTTCTTTCAGATCCAACTTTAAATATGTCTTAAGTTTCAGATCTGTAAAAAAGATAGGCAGGGTAAGTGCTACTAAAAAATTGTAGATAGACGTAATATTAAAAATTTTGTTGTAGCTTATCACAGTTACACAGCTACTGCGTAATTCGCATCACGCTGGCTATGAATATGAAATTATCTAGGGCTGGAAGGGTTATAGGGTCGTTACGTACAATATCGCCAACATGTCGATATTAAATTTACTTTATTATATTCTGAGCTCCCTGTTTTATTTACTAATACCTTCTTTTACAGTCATTAACTTACATTATAGGAAATAAGGCAGTAAAATTTTGATGTCCATAATATACGTAAGTATGTTTTTATATAGCTATGGTCATTTTAATTTATATATAAAGAAGAGAAACTCCTGAAAAAGAATTATTTAGACACTGACATTTTACTGTATACCATTTCTTTACTTTTGTGTTAGTTACTTTCTTATCTATTATTAATAAATTAAATTTTTCTCGTGGTTTTCCCACTTTAATTTTTAATTTAGACCGTGGAATGTTTACTTCGCCCGATGTGTCTATTCCACGTCAGAATGAGACGATCCCATAGAAAGTTCGCAACAATGAGGAGTAGATTTATCGACTTCGGGATTATTTCACTTCTTTCATTAGTATTTTTACTAAAATTAGTGGTCAGAATCTGAAAATGTAGTCGAAACGTGATGACAGGAAGTTTACACCAATGAGGAGTAAACTTGTCGAGTTTCGAAACAGGTTTGACTTTTCTTAACGTAAACAAAGAAGTGACAAGCTGAATTGGTTGGTTAGGACATACAGGTACATATCGGTGGTATGTAAAATTATACGCGTAAAATTACGAATAAGAGCGTACAGGCATATTTATATAGATTTAGTCAAATTTATAAATTAAATATTTTCTAATTATACTGGCTCGTAATTTTCAAATAATATGCAGTAATTAAATAAATACATTTTATTTACGTACGGAAACAAAGTCTGTGATATTATAGCGGCTCGCTGCAGGATATATTATGGAAGTTACATAGTGCCTTCATTTTATGAAAAGATTTTAAATTTATTTTCTAATGATATTAATTTACTGAGACTGTTACGAACTAATTGAATATGCGTAGTTTTATTAATGCAATTAATGTTGAAGTTGTCACCGTTAATTAGGCCTAAAAGATTTACAAGGACGACTTTGTGATTATTTTAATTAAGCGGCAACTAATGCCATAAAAAGACGTAGCTTTGTTACTTTTATTATCTTCGTTGCTTAATGTAATTTATCCATTAGTGTTCCGTCCATATTTATCATAAGATAGTTTATTAACTATTATTTGAATGTGTAAATTATATTTCATAAAAAAATTTGAAATCGCTGAATGAATATACTAGAGCAGTTTTATATTTATTCGACAGAAATTTTTTGTGAAAATAATATTTTGAGTAATGCAGGGTGGGTTAAGATATTCGAGATATAAGTCTCAAGCCAAAAATAATATAATTTCGAGATTTGAATATGTCAGGTAATATTTTATAAGAAAATTTGAAATCACCGAGTGAATATGATGAATTTACTGAACATCGTTTTAGTATTTTCGCAATGTTATTCCAGCAAATAATGTTTAATATATTCTAGACTGCAGCGAACCTATTATTTGATACTGAAATCACGCATGACTCTCAAATCACGCATGCCGCTAACGCTTGCAAAGGTATTGACTATGATATTGAATTTGTAACTTTTTTCGTAAAAGAATGTATTATCCCCAACTATTTTTTTTATTTCAAAGTCGTTTTAGAGCTTACTGAAGCATGATTAATATACTCATGTAGTCATTGAATAGCAGTTGTTAAATGTACCATTGATTTTCAAGAAATTTGTTTTCTTGCATTATCCACACTCCGTTTTGTAATAAGTTTAGATCGTGTTGTACTCCTTAAACCCTTAATACATCAGAGATGATATAAATGGATGAACATACTTTTTCCGCAATTATTTGGAAAGAATCCCTGTTACACATATGATGTTTCAATGAGATTATTTAATTAGTATATTAAGGTATTTTAATTTTTTTAAGCACATATTTTGCTATTAAAATATATTTGTCACAACATTCATAAACGTTGCACATATATTACGTCGAGTAGTTAGGTATACCGTTTGAGAAATTGAGAAAAAGATTTATTTAATTTATAAATCATCTAAACTTTTGACGGTAATGATGATTGACTGAACTAAATCTATTTTCATGGAGTGGAGTTTAAATATACCGATTAATAATATGTATCTAAATTTTCATAAAAAATTGACCCTAGAAATTATGGTTTTTGCCCATTTAGGAATCAACATTTTTTAATTAAATTAAGGTGTAAGTGATAGCTGTTTATGAGACATCATATAAAATATTAATTGTAGGAACCGTTTCAGAGATGTGATGTGCTAATATTTAATAATAAGATATAATGTGTTTTACGATATTAAAATGCATATTATGAAACTTCCTGGCCTATTTTTTTTAATTTTCATGTTAGATAGATCCAAAATTATTTTTAAAAATATCTACAGAAACAAGTCTTCTCTATATCACTCAAATCGAATTCTTTCCAAAAAAATTCCCTCTCGACCACAGTTACTCTCACGGAAAATACTAGAATTTCCACTAAGTTCTTTACTAGAATTTAATCTAAAGTTTATTGAAATACTATAACCGCGACCATAAAATCTGATAGTGTTTCATGTCAGATAGTTCCTGAATTATTTTTAAAAATGTCCATGAAAACAAGTCACCACCTCCCATCCCTCGTATCGAATTCATTCCGAAAAAATTCCCTCTCGACCACAGTTACTCTCACGGAAAATACTAGAATTTCCACTAAGTTCTTTACTAGAATTTAATCTAAAGTTTATTGAAATACTATAACCGCGACCATAAAATCTGATATTGTTTCATGTCAGATAGTTCCTGAATTATTTTTAAAAATGTCCATGAAAACAAGTCACCACCTCCCATCCCTCGTATCGAATTCATTCCGAAAAAATTCCCCATCGATCACACTTCCTCTCATAAAAAAATAGTTATAGAATTACCATTATGTCCTTCACTAGAAGTTAACCTAAAGTTTACCGAAAAATTGTAGCCAAGACTATAAACTCTTATAGCCTCTGATGTTAGATAGTACCTGAATATTTTTTTTTAAATTAGCACTACGTTCTGTACTAGAAGTTAATCTGAAGTTTACTGAAAATTTATAATTACGACAATAAAATGTCATAGATATTAAGAAATTCGAGATATTCGTACGCCTGATAAAGACGTACTAGGCAAAATATACTCAGTTTAATAGATTTAGAAATACTTAGTTTATTTTTCAAATATTTATATGTACATAAGTTTGCATAGGACACTACAATTACCATTTAGTGCAAATTGTACTCTTAATAGATTTTTAAAATTAAATTCCGAATGAAATTATTCATTTGACCTTGTATTTTAGTCTTTCACTTAGTTACATATATACAAGTTAAAAACAAGATTTTTCCTATATATAGTCGGGTAAAAAGATAAGTTACCCACCATGTCGAAGAAATGTTTGATACCTATGTTTATAACCTTTCATTACACTTTAGTTTTATTGTAAACAAATATCCTATTCCATTTTAAGGTACAATATATTTCCAAAAGCATCCTCGCCAATATAGTAAACACCGCAATGCAAATTCACTCGCGAGCTTTAAGCTCAATTCCTATAAGCTCCAATTGAGGGAATTAAATGCGGAAGTGTATATGATTTCCTTCTACTTTAAGAACATTCAGAGTTGTTGTCGTCATTTATTTTGCCGTCTTTATTTATTTATTTTTTTGCATTGCATCTTTCTTATTATGGTAATGGTGAAATTTTAACTTGGTTATTATAAAAAAAAATTACTTTTAATGGAAAATGTATGGATATTTTAAATATTTTCTTCGGTTTTAAATCTAAGCTCGAAAGAAGAACTTTCTTGTATCGTCCGTCTTATTTCGTAGTGTATAGGATGGTTTAGACTGCAGCACTGTAAGGGGTACGTAGGATTTGAGATTAAGGTTTTTTCGTATTTTTTTTTCTTTTTATTTCCAGCACTATTTTGAAACACGATATCAGCCCTTGCGGTACAATAGTGAGTACATGTGTTTAAAGCGGTCGTTTGTAGTATTATAAACTAAAAACAAACTTAATCACTTAGTCTTTATATGAAGTAAATACTGTCCTTACCACAGATAAATTATAGACAAGATTCATTCTATTTACTGAAGTTGAAACTAATTGCTACTAGATTCTTTAGTTTCGTATTTTTCTTTCTTCTAATTTTTAAAATGACTGATTATAGTCTAATCAAAGTAAATACAGAATTGCATGTAGTTCTCTATGTATTGTAAATGCATTTGGTTTGTTTTGAAAACCCATTGGTGTTAATACGATCCGAAATTCTATGCCTCTGCGTCCGAAGTATTCGTCTCACTTCACAAATATATAGCGAATGTCGACAACTTGCATAGTTTTCGATTTATACGACACAGTTTGTTCGCGTAACCACATTCCGGGCTAATGGTTCGCGCAGAGAAATTGAGCGTAAAAAATATCGTCACGCATTTGGAGAAATACACTACACTCTAAAGTAGTTTTTCAAAATCAGGCCTAGAACCGGATGATATAATTAAATATTGTTCAGTTTCACCTTTAAAGCAGAAAAGTAAATTTCTTTCGAATTTCGGAAAAATAGAGTAAAATTAAATTATAATTAAACAGTTATCACTGTAATAAATTTCTAATAAGTTTTGTTCAAGATTATTTACTAAATCATTAAAAATGTTGACTTATAACCGGATAACATTTCCCAAGGCTCGTTACCATGTCTCGTTCTAGATTTTTTCATATTACTAGATGGCAAAGTTGTAGGAAATAATCATTCAATCTCATATAATACAAGAAAACCGCTTTAGGCTCTTCCGAATTATTGCCACTTGGGAAATTCGAAGTATAATTTGTAATGTCGGTGAGTACGTCGCCGAAGGGCAAAGACGAAGTATTTATCGCGACAGCGCGCCTATAATATTGAGCCAATAATGTGACTGCAGTATAAGCGAGAATACGTCCATCATTCATATCATTGTATATGAACACCAACATCTCATTTTCTTTCCCAAAAATATTGTGAGCTAAATTTGCTTAATTTGCAACAGAAAGCGGTGCAGCTTTTTGATTTCATTCATAAACAGATATACGGATTTAGAATGAAGACCGCGGAGTATGAAAACCATGCAAGATACTATTAACGCCATCTAGTGATAAATTAATAACTTTTAGCTCCCCATCCGTCATTTTTCATATTATGTACCTCAAAAGAAAACAGGAAACTTTATAAGATCACTATGTTTTCCGTCGCTTTGTGTGTCTGTCAAGACTTCAGTTTTCAGATACGCGTGGAGGAATCAAGTTGAAGTAAATATCAAATACTTAGGTCTACGGTGCCTTGGAGTGGTAAAAAATCAAACTTCTAAGTCAACGCAATCAAAAACAGGGCCATCTACGCCGCTTATTTTGATATTCGAAAATAAATCAAAATCCATAAGGTACTTCCCGTTGACCTAGAATCATGAAATTTAGCAAGGAGCAAGGTCTTAAAGCCCAAGTAAAGGAAATCATTAATTTGTAGTTATATCACATTCTTTTGTGGTTATATCATATAAAAATATTTTTTTTAAACACGGGCCTGTGAAAGACAGTGAGCAATATATTTTCATTTTAAAAAATTAAAATGTTGTAAATAGTTTAATAGGATATTATGAACCATTAAATGTATGTAAATGTATGAATGTATACGAAACTCTGGTAGTGCGAGTTCCACTCATGCTTTATTTCGTGTAGTCTCTATGGCGTACTTGTTGTAATTAAAAAAAATAATTTATAAAGCCTAATATGGTTAAGCGTGTCGCATGAAAGTATTTTCATGAGTCATAAAAACAATTTAGAGTTCAGTTTTTAAAAAATCGATCGTCATGTTTACTCGTAACGTGATATTATTATATTCAATGTTATTTACTAGTATTCTGTCTTATAAAATACTGCACTGCTATTGACAAACACGTAAGTCAAAGTTCTTTTATATATCGTTTTTATACGACCTCTATGTTTCTGGCACCATTTCTGTTTGAGGTTCGCAGCTCTTGTGCCTATATTCTATACTTTTTCAAGTAACACTTCTTTAGGCGCTATATGAACACGTAGTTATAGTGAAAATTATGGATGCACGCGCACGATGCAACAGAGATCAACAGAATGAAGTTGCTCACTAAACATGCACCTAATGACTGATACTGTATTAACGATTGTTATCAAAGCATTTGTAAATACCCAACACGTGTTTTATATTCATACACATCTAAGATTTATCTGTACTTTTAAATAATATTTTTAGTCATTGAAATTTACAACTGGTCCATATAATAGGAAACATATTTATTTATTGTGAATATTCGTGATGGAAATGGTGCTCAAAAGTTTTATAATATAATTTTTCTGTTTCTCTAAATGAAGACTCGGTATTTATTTGCATTATAAATTATAATTTGTCTAATATTTAATTAATTTATTGAATTTAGATATTGCCAACCGTAATTTCAATCACAATCACAAATCAGTCCTTTTATTATTTTAATTCCATTAATTATTTGCGTGCGAAATAAAGTTATTCTTCTATTAGGCCAAAGACGCATAACTTCGAATGCGCCTAGATATGTACAGGCATGTTTTTATTATTATTTATATTTATAAATACCTAAATATTTGAAAATATTTTATCATGTATTCTAATAGTTCAACTTATCTTTTCGATATTAATATTTAGAAGATTGATACCTAATACCAACCGAAACACAAAAGGGCTAACTCCACTTTAACGCCGGAACACGTCGTGCATATTATTTGTCGTCGCCTTTATTGCATCTCTAATCGGCCCCACGCTTCGAGGTCACGCGATTGCCATCGCTGTTTTATTGGGAAAGAAAACGTGGGAAATACAGGTTGTAAATAATAATTTTACTTCTGTATTCATACTTCTGTATTCATACTGTACATGTCTGAATGTGTTATCCACGGATTGCATTTATTAAAATGGACAACAAATTTTTAAATGATTATGCAATGATCAGCATGAAAACATTTGTAAAGGATTTTATAATTTGTATCCTTTCACAGTTAAATTTATTGTGTTTACTTACGCCTACTTCATTATTACTAGTGAAGTACGATTGTAAATACCAACAGATAACAAGAAAAAATTGAGAAAAAAATAACTTTGAACAAGTTATGTGATATTTGTATTCTTTTGAAATAATTTACTGCAGGGAATTTCCTTTTTTCCATCACAGTTATGTGCACATATAAGATAAGACATATAACTGATACGTACGTATCTAACTAGCTGGTTGCATAGTGGGCAACTTTTGTGGGTATTTTTGCGCAAACGGCCCACAGTTTGTGCAAGAGTTTATTGAATTGAACATACCAAACTTGAGTCTACGAGGAATATTTTTATAACTGAAAATGTATTATATTTAATATTATTTTACTATGTTAAGTGTACTATTATTTTGTCAACTGCGGAAAAAACTTGTGATTTTTTAGCAATTTTTCAAACATTATTTTATCTGCGTTTTTGCACATCTTTGTCCAATTTTGTTCATTACAAATAACGATTCGAAACGACCCCAAAAATTATTTTTTTACCAAATTTGAAAATTATTAATATGTTTCTGTATATAACTTGGTGTAATTATTAAATCCACGAGTATTTTGTAAATACCGTGATATAGAAGATGATAAACATCAAGAGAATAATTTCGAGGGAATCCTAAGTTTCCAGAAGATTTGGTAACCTTAACTTGGATAAAGAGCATCTTTTTTTTTAAGAAATTATACTTGGTTACTACCCTTATCCTTCCTTACCTTCCTTTTTTTCGTAATTCTACATCATTTTCAGAGCAGGTCGTCAAGATGCGTTAAAGTATACTTTGATAGTTTAGCTACTATATACGATTTACATAGATGGAACGTCTGATTTCCGGCTTGGAATACAGGACTCCCTTCGAGACGTATTTGAACTTAATTAATTTCGTAACCAGGAATGATTTGTGGAGTTTTTGTAAAATACAGTAATAACTACTGTGAGAAGAAATCCATGTCTTGGTTTTGACTGGTACTTGTATGAGCACCTTTTTTAGACATGTATACTGTTGAATTCTTTTGAAGTGTTCAACTCCAAAATCAAAAATTCTTTGTCTTTAAAAATATTAATACATTTTTATATTACATTCTATATTATTATCTTTCTTATATTGTACATGTATAAATATATACCATTACATTCAAATATTAGGTGAACAATTAGTTGTATACACGTCTTCTCTAGAAATAAATCTTAAACAATATTCAAATAGTTGAGCACTGATATATCTCTTTATAGTAATGAGAACCCGTATAATTAATTCGGTTCTCAATATGGTATTATGAAAAGCAGATAGTTTTGTGAACACAATATTAATATTTTTTTTTAATATTTCATGAAACAGATAACATCTAAGAAGAAATTTGTCAAAGTGAACAAATTACAACACTAAGAAAGTAATCTAAGCGCAGAACTTTCCAAAACAGTTCTCAGTACAAAGAACTTTAAGTCATTTGTATATGGTCGAAATTGCTTCCTTTCAGTATCATTTAAATTAGAGTTTTATTATAAAAAATATTCTTTCAACATTATCTATTATTATTAAATTTTCTGAATAATATAAACAGTTTAACCTAATCCGTTCCATTAAAGAACATAAGTTCAAATAATACACAAACAGCAAAATAAGTCTTTTATTATGACGTAATAATCCTCAAATTCAAATGGATATGAAAACAAGGAACCTTAATATGCCCATCACTATACGCCGCCAAAGACTGACCTGTGTGATGGATGTTACTAACGAGTACGTCACTTATTAAGTCTGATTGTGTACAAAAAAACGAGGTGTGTCAAAAGGCGCACGAAGAAAGTGAATCTTATTACGGTTTATGCGCGTTGTACATAATTCGAATGCGAGCTTGTTTTGCATAGTTTTAGAGTGGTTGAGTAAAAAGAAATATTTTGCACAGCTACAAGTGTGAAACGAGCGAAGGCGTCCGAAATTGATGGTATGTCGGAATACTCCCCCATATTGCTCTTTCTAGTTTATCCCTATTACTCGCCAGTGTTATGCAGACATATGTCGTCAGAAGTTTTATTTTGAATAGAAAAATTGTAGGACACTTAATGTACGATTTTCGAATTCATTAAATTTATTATACTAAAATAATTTTATAAGTTTCATTGTAGATTTTCACAATTCATGTATTTAAATGTATCCCGTTTTTTAATTTTTTTGAATTATGTTTTCAGAATTCAATGATTAAAAGTTTTGAACTGGATCCTAATATTTCTAAAAGTGTACTTGTCAGTCTTTCATAGAACCTTTCAGCCAAGAAATTTCCAGTTTTCCGTAGGTATCGTTCCACTATGGGCAATAAAGAATTTACTTTTAATTTTTTTTACTACAATTATATTTAATTATATTTTTTTAATTGTATTTAAAATGTAAAGCAAGAAAACAAGCTACTATGTTATTTTTCGTCTTCTTGCAATACTTGTTTAATCATAAGTCTGTAGTATAAAAATAATCAATAAAAAATCCGATAACTAAAATATATAGCAATCTTTTATATATATTTTTAATTAATACATAAATATATTACCATATATACGTATATATATATATATATATATATATATATATATATATATATATATATATATATGTGTAGTAGCTTTATGTAAAAAATATTTCCCCCGGGAATGCTGGAAAAGGTATCTTCAATAACTTTTAATGTAAATACTGAAACTTAGAGACAGGCCACTGAGAAATATATTTTTAGCGTTTATATAAGGAGTGAGAAAACTAGAATCAACAGTGATCCTAACTCAGCGAAGAGCAACATTGAACAATTCTGCCATGTACCAAACGATGATATCTTAAAGTTGATTGAAATATATGGTAAGAGTTTTATGAAAATACCGACGGATAATATAATGACTTTGAAGTAGTAATAATGGAAAGTGCTTGACTTAAATTACCAAAAAGTACAATTACAAAAAAAAAACACGATCTTCGTAAATTAATAAATTAATTTCTTGACTCAATATCGTTGGATACATATTAAATGAAATATAACGCGTATTACGTATATATTAAGTAACTTTTCGCGTTAAACAACTGTGTTCCTTTTGTTAAATTTTCATTAGAAACTCTTAATAAAATGTAATTTAAATTTTGCAGGTGAAAATCCGGAAGTTATCGAAATCTGTAGCGCACATCAAGGAAATTTATCAGCTAACGTTTTCCACAGGTAATACCTATCTTAAGATACTTTCAAATATTATTATGTTCGTAAAATAGCTTGTGAGAATAAAGAAATATTTCCTAGTTCCTAATTTAACTTCTTTGGTAATTACAATAATGGCCAAAGCTAAGTTAAGAATTAGGTATAATGGCTGAGTAAAAAGTGTAATTAATTATAAAAAGACAGATGGATGGAACATTTAAAGTTCACATTGCCGTTTCTTCTAATTATCTAATTTATTTATAGTAGTTGTCCATGGGATTAAATATGTTTATTGTTCCTTTCAAGTTTTGTGTGAAAAGTTATTTATTTTAGATTTATGGAAATATTAAATATATTACTTTAATATTAAGGGTACTTTAATACTAATATAATTATATTAAAACAACAACCCATTTTTTTGGTTTGTTGTATTTTTCACTTTCGTTTATTTTCAAAAATTGCCACATTTGGTAAAAGTAATTTCAAAATTTGTAAAAAATGTTCAAAAGCTCAAGAAGATATAAAATTTCACCATTCAGTTAGGACCAAAAAACTTTCATAAGTACAATAAAAATGCTTTCTCTCACTAACTCATATTTTCAATCTTTTTGTTTTAAATAAGAATATTGTGATGGAACAAAGGTTCGAAGTTGTAATTTATTTAAATATACTAATGTTTATACTTATGCATATTTTTGTGCATCTGCATCTGTCACATATGTTTCAACACTGTTATGGCGGTATGCTATGTTGAAAAGGAGACACTCGATAAATGTATGACAACCCGGTTCTCTCGAGCTGAATTCATCGAACGCATTCGTTTTAGTCATCAACATGGCTTAGTATAAAAATCTAATTGTAAAGTATATACGAGACACATCATCATTAGTCGGCACGCGCCCGCTGTTAAATATAAGCTACCCCTATACACTCCTACATTCAACGCTTGCATCCATCGGTTTCCCTTAATCTTTACCATGTCGTCTATCTACCTAGCAGGGGCCATTCTACTATGAGTTTTCCAGTATGTGATCATCATTCCAAAACATTTCTTCTCAGCAATCGTCGGGGCGCTATATTATCAACCTAGTACCAATTCAACATATCAATCTTACGAGCCATGTGGAAGAGAATACCCGACTATAGCCCTTTCTACAGCTAGTTAAGGGATTAGGAGCCTTTTGTTCCTTGAAGGCCAATTAATCTAATTTCATTTCAATAAACGCCTGTTAGAAATTTATGTCTCCAAACACTGGAGTATTTTGAACGAGAAGACTTGGTAAAGTGTCTTAATACTGCCCAGCTGAGTTTAATTTACATCTGGTTGGACATTTATAGGTCTATAGTATAATGCATATAATAAAATAATTATAAGATTTAAAGTTATTTTTGTGACGATTTTAATGAAAAATACGAGTCCCTATGTTTGCTTATAAGCAAGCAATCTTCATTTACTTTGGTTACGAAAATATAAGAGATATCTCTTTGTATATTAGTAAAATAGTATTTATAATAACGTTTTGGTAATAATACTAAGATAGAAATGGCATGTGATCATTCTAATTAAGTATACGTCTAAACAAATGTCAGTAATATTATTCCCAGTATAATTTGTTATTTACAAGAATTTCTGAACGAAATATGATGTGATAATAAGATAACTCATAAACATAAATGTTTATTCCAATTTATTATATATCTAAAGAGTAATATTATTAACAGTATTGTTTGTTACTTATTATTTACAATGGTTTCTATTCAAGATTTTATTCATGCGATGATGACACTTGAACTATATTTTGTTTTATAACTTCTTTATATTTAGCAAAATACCCTTAATTATTTTAAAATGGAGTTTCATCGATACTAGGCATTTATTTTTTTTCTCTTTTTTGTCATATTAAAACCGGAAAAGAAAATGTCATAGCTTGCGTCTATCACAAAATCGACTTAAGGTTGAAATTATCGTGAACCGATTGGAAACATGTACGGCATACGTATTTCATTCAAAGATGAATTAAAAACGCGCGTTGGAAGTGAACATAAAACGCTTATACCCATCTACGATTAAAACTTAATCGTAGGTGTATTGTTAGCTATTGCACAGATGAGTCGTTTTCCTTAGAAGAAAAGAAAGCGGATATGTGATATGAAATTGGTTTTCCTTTTATAACTACGAAGAATATTTTCCTCGGCACTTAGCTGTTTATTCAGAAATCTATAAAGATGTACTACAGATGAATCAAAGAATGCGGAAGTGAAATTTGAGTTGGTTTTTACAAAATCAATATTTTGATCGACTTCCCCAAAAAAATACTACCAATGGAATTTAGGATAATAGAAGCAAACGTTTGGTCGAGTATGGGTAGTGAATTGGGCAGAAATGTTGGGTAATTTCGGAAATAAGAAGAAGCAGCGAGTTTATTTTTGTATATGTCTGAAGATATAATACTTGAAATTACAATATTAATATTTTTGGGAATCTTATAACTTGCTCTTTTAAACAACACCACACTATGTACAGAATTGAAAAAAATCGAGTCCTTTGTTGACATTTTTAAAATTAAATTTTTTCAATTTATTTTCATGTTTCCATATCAAGTAGTTACTGAAAAATACGGCCATGATGAAAGTATGGGCGAACACGTGAGTGATATTTCAAGTGTTTCTTTTTTCTTTTGGGGTACGGAATCCTAAAAATAAAAATATATATTTAAAAAAGGCGAAAATTACAATACGAATATTGGCATGAGTCAGAATGGAAGGAGGAAAGAAGTGAAGGATGGTAGAAGGAACAAAGAAAGGTAAAAGTAAGGAAGGGATAGGACTTTCTTGATCGATCCTTGATAATATTTATAGTGGATATTTTCCTAGCATCAGAATTATTTCAAAAATTGTCTGCTTAAACAGTAACGGTTTTTCATAAGATGTAGAGATATGTTTGGGAATAATAAGGTTATTATTGATTATTAAAAATTATATAAATGTCGGTACCCTTCAACAACCTTTATATAGTTCTTAGAGACGTACCGACTTGCAATCATGTTTGTTTTGACCCATTTTTTCTTTCACTATCCGAACAATCTATGTGACTAAATCGTCTCAGCATCCATGTTTGAGCTAATATTCTAAGTTTAAGAGTTAACCTGTAATAAAAAATACTAAAAAAAAGGAACAAAATAAATCTAAAAAACAAAAACTGTTGTTACGACTCCTTGTATAACTCAAAGGTTAAGTGGAATTTCAGAGTCGGACTTGAACATGGGAGAAATTCAGTTGTTCACATATATTATTGATTCCAAATTTGGACAATTTACATTTCATTAATTTTGAATATAGCAGATCGTTTTACATTGCCTGCAATTAGACTAGGATGGTCCAAATATAGTTTCACTGATTTACGATTCAAAATATGATCAAAGGCAAAAATCGACCAAAATTTCGATTCTATAATCCTCAATTCCGTCTGTGTTACATCTTTATAGAATTCGACCAACATTTTGTTTCTGAAGACCTCAACTCAGTCTGTGGCACAAATTTATAGAATCGATCAATATTTTGTTTCTGTAGTCCTCAACTCCGTCTGTGGTAAATATTTGTAGAAGGCAATCAATATTTTGCGTCTGTAAAAATGGACCAAAATTCCACTTCTATAAGGATAGTTTCGGAAATAAAAAGGAGGGACAAAGTAGAAAAAAGTATCAAAACTATAGCGATGATTCTAAATGTCACAATTTTGAAATACACTTAGTGTATTTACGTCTATGCAAGATAAAGCAGGCAATATATATATACGTATTTATATGTCCACAGTCGATATTCTCAGGAGGCTTGTAAAATAGAAACTTAAAACTGACATAGTTATACATCTTATTAACATATTTCGCACTCGTTAACTATTTTAAAATAATTTGCAGGAATTAGCAAGATTCTAATTTATACACTAAAAGTCTAATTTTTTTGAAATTAATATTAAAATGGGATGTTAATTGAAAGTGTTTATTAAGAGAAATACGAAAATACATTTTTATAATTTTAAATTTGGTATTTAAAAGATATTACAAAAAATATACGAAAATGGAACATCGTTGCCCTTATTCCCGGAATTATAGTAGCCAAAAATACAATCTTACTACAGATTACAGAAAAATTAAAGCAATTATCCTAGATGCTATAATTTGTGAAATGTGCACCATATTTTTATGGCTATGAAAAATAGAGTAGGCAATACATTTACGTTATGAAAATAAAAGTACTATGTATGCTTAAATATTTATAAATATCTAAACAATTATGAAATCCTTATAAGGCTAGTTGTGCGCCTCTTTTCAATTTTTCTAATTGTTTACCAGGTATTTCATTTTCATAATTTTTTGAAAATTATAAAAATAAAGGCGATCTCTTTATACAGAGGATGTAAAAATCACAATTAGTTTTCACAAGTTAAAAGTAAAAGCAAAGTTCTAAAAAGGCATTGTTGCCATGATGAGTGAGGAAATGAATTTTATGTTTTTTTTATTCAGTGGATTGCATTATGGGTGTGATTTATTGCTTTTATATTTCAGAGTGAAACTATGCGTCCTTTTAAACAAATACTCGATATTATAGAGATAACAACTCGCTATAAAATCATATTGATTTTCCAGTTTTTCAACGTGGTGTACGTGCTTACGAAGCGACATTTCGCTGTCTGGCGAGCAAATAAATATAGTTTAAGATTTACCTGTATTCTGTTATCTCTCGAGAATCGTCTGGTCTTGACGTTTTTTTGACATAGGTATTTACGTTCACTTAGATTTTACGGAGTTAAAATATGATTTAAAAATAACAAAAAATAAAATTATTTTGTATATAAATTTATGCTGTAGTAAAAAATTAATTTGTGAAATATTTATTGGCATTCGCAACATGAAGGTTTTATATTTCCATTAGCATATGTATAGTTGCATTTGAGGAAAATAGTGTTTTTGTTAAGTTATTAAAATCAGTCAAACCGTGCACGCGCATACACACACACACACACGCACGCACGGATGCACGCACGCACGACATATGTTTATTCGAAATTAGTATTAATTTTGTGTTAATATTCAGTGCAATTACGTGGGTTAAATTTGTTCGTGCCCTATCTTCTATATAAATTGAGTTCTGGTTACACTTTCTGTACACTTCTGTAATAACTACAGCCCCGTGTGAGCAATAAAAATCAGTACCTCATGATGACATTTGATAATTTAGTTCCATTCCAAGTAAGCTTCAGTTTAAAGCATAGCCGTTTGATATGTTATCACTGATTTAAAAATTCCATTACGTTCGGGGGTTAAGACATACGTCGCTACAAATGTGGCATATAAACAACCGTTTGAATTCCTTCCATTTTGGTCATTCCTCATCAACAATCTTTACTGATACTTTGGTGGGATGACAATAAAAGTGAAAGTGAAAGTGCTCGTATTTTCTATTACTCCCTCGATAAATCATGCATTAAAGGAATACGTAGTATTATTGAATACGTAGTAATATGAAAGTGAAAGTGCTCGTATTTTCTATTACTTCCTCGATAAATCATGCATTAAAGGAATACGTAGTATTATTGAATACGTAGTAATATGAAAGTGAAAGTGCTCGTATTTTCTATTACTTCCTCCATAAATCATGCATTAAAGGAATACGTAGTATTATTGAATACGTAGTAATATGAAAGTGAAAGTGCTCGTATTTTCTATTACTTCCTCGATAAATCATGCTTTAAAGGAATACGTAGTATTATTGAATACGTAGTAATATGAAAGTGAAAGTGCTCGTATTTTCTATTACTTCCTCCATAAATCATGCATTAAAGGAATACGTAGTATTATTGAATACGTAGTAATATGAAAGTGAAAGTGCTCGTATTTTCTATTACTTCCTCGATAAATCATGCATTAAAGGAATACGTAGTATTATTGAATACGTAGTAATATGAAAGTGAAAGTGCTCGTATTTTCTATTACTTCCTCCATAAATCATGCATTAAAGGAATACGTAGTATTATTGAATACGTAGTAATATGAAAGTGAAAGTGCTCGTATTTTCTATTACTTCCTCCATAAATCATGCATTAAAGGAATACGTAGTATTATTGAATACGTAGTAATATGAAAGTGAAAGTGCTCGTATTTTCTATTACTTCCTCGATAAATCATGCTTTAAAGGAATACGTAGTATTATTAACCTAATTCTGTTAGAAGTAATGTGCTGATAATATTTTTATTTAAGTAGGATAAATGAAGTTCACGTTTTATGATGGAAACGTCTCTGTTGGGATAACTTTAATCTTCGTTTTGTGTTAACATTAAAACCCAAATGAAAAAATTTAAGAAAATACTAAAAAATTGGTGAATGTTGTGGTAAGTGAAAATAATTGTAAATAATATGTTAGAAGAAAAATCAAAATGATTTAAACGTAATGGCAATGAAATCTTATATTTTATCTATCGTTTGACAGTCAAAGACTTATTTTTGCGCATTAGTGCTTTGTGTTAAAATTTTAGTCAAGAAATAGCATGGATCATATTTTGACGATGAATTTAACCTTTCGTTAATTTTCAGTTAAGACGATTAAAATTATTTTATGTTTAAATACAGAATCACACTAAAATTAAAAGATTTGCAAAAAAAGAATATTTACGTTTATAAGATGAATTTCAAAATTAAAATGTGCAACATGAGGGGAAGATAAAGCCCATATATTTAAACCTTTCATATTCTTCTATATTTTCGTTGTTAATATTTGCTTATAGAGTGAAATAACCCATCTGCGAAGACATTAAATATTTAAGTCTACAATCTTTTGTACAAAATATTTTAATGACATTTTTGAAGTCGATTAGACGAAATAATTCTTTTGGCAGTGAGTACTCCGCACATGTGTCATGTTATATATTTATAATAACATTTTTAAAGAGACATTCGTTAATTAATATGAATATTAAGTCTCTCTGTCGCACAGTGAATAAAAAATATAAATATAAACATCCATGTAAGTATTGTCGATTTTCAATTCATTTTAAATTAATGTACAGAAAAACAATAATTGTTTCCCGCTAATTTTTGCTTTTTCCCTTTGGTAACAATATATATTTTTAATAACATATTTAAACGGAAAAATGCTTCAGCTATTGAAATTTTTCTAACTATATTTTTTCACATTGGTAAAATGTATTAAAAATTTACTTAAAAAATAATTATTATGTTATACATGATGCTGAGTTTTTTGATCGGACTCGTGCGATACATATTTCGTATCCTAACGACAATTAATTTATTAGTAATAAACGACCATAAGTATTTATTATCGTTTTCATTCCATGTCTCAATATTTTTTTAATTTTTCCCGTTGTTTTAATTCCTTAAATAATAGAGGATCTGATTTTCGATCTTTTTTCCAAAATTTTGCTCAATAAATTATATAACATATAAGTGAACGTTTTAACTTTTAAATTTTCATTTTCATTTCATTTAAATTTAAATTATGCACAATGTTGCCTCTAAAAAATTAACTATGTGTAACCGTATCTAAATTATACTTTGTGTTGTTTGGGAAAATGGTTTATGATATACAAATGAATATTAAGCTAATTATATAAATGTTTCGTTTTGCAAAGTTTGGTACAAAAATAAATAGGGAAGTCTCAAGAAAAATAAATATCTATATATATATATATATATATATATATATGTATATATATATATATATATATATATATATATATATATATATATATATATATATATGTAAGGAGCCGTTTATGTCAAATTTGACTTTGTCGGTTCATCCGTATGCTTGTGTACCTTTTACTACATCCTGCATAACAAGGTGTTCAATATTATTGTCCCACCGTAAGTCGTAGTCAAAGGATTTGAGTATTTGAAATTGTAATTCAACTGCCCAGCCCTCAGTGAATAGCCGGGTGTTAAGTGACTTTGTTGGAAAAATAATGCAGCTTGTGATTTAAATAAATCAGACATTTATGATCCCTTTAGTTTCAAAAGACCACAGTCGTTTCTTTCACTTAGTTGCCCAGATGAGTCTGTAGTTACAGTGCTGTTACCTCATCATCAGGGTCTCGTGTGATATCTGCCAGTGGTATCGTGACAGCGCAAGAGCTGCTCTTAATGGACATTCATATGAACTAGAAGTGGGAGTAGATAAAGATGACTGTTAGGTTCAGAAAGGTGTTAAGTTCAATCTCTCCCTTCTTAGTGCTTATCAATAATTTATCAAAGGTTAATTTCTTGCATATCCTTTTTATCCAGCCACTTGTTTACTAAATTTCTATGAAATTTCCAATTTCAATACTTCAGTATTCAGTAAAAAGAAAACATATTAAATCATTATCCACTTCCAGGATATATCTTTTTTGTGTCATCTATTCTAAATGAGATTGTATGACTATTTTTCCATTGAAAATTTGGATAATTTAAGTTTGAAAGTTCATTACAAATAGGAGTATCTATTAGGAGTTCATACTACTTTCTGTTGTCTTTAAGTCTTCTTTTGATTTGTTTCATTTTGGCGATTTCGAGATTACAGGAGTAATGATTTGCCTATTTATTAGTATTTGCTTCTACAGAGGTAGATGTGAAAAAAAATGATTAACAGTTCTATTTAACATATATTTGACGAGATTTTTAACACATTTTAAATAAAAATATATTTTTGAAAACAAATTTTCATCAATTTATCCATTTTATGCAAGTGTAAAAATAAATTACTTGAAAATATTAAGTGCTGCGAAAATTAAATAGCTTTTAACGCTAAGTGCATGTAAATTTATTTAAATGAAACTATTGTTGCAATGCAAAGAGAACAACTCCTTTGCTTTATGTCTAAAATGTAAATTTAAGCCTGTTGATAAGCTACATCAATCACGTACAAATCATAAAATGTTAAATGGAAGCACTTTTGCTAATAAAATTTCTGTTCTGAAAATAAATTCAAAGAAGCTCATAACAAACATCACGTAGCTAAATAGAATGATTAAATAATTCAAATAAACCATCAAATTAGGATTAAACCAGATTTCACTTCATTGACTAAAAATGTAATTGAATTTTGGTTACAAGTATAAAAAAATCTACCTGAGGGTGTTACTGTATGACTTAGCGTTAAAAACAAGCTCGTAAGTTCGGTCAAGGCTTTGTCAATTGACATGAACATAGAAGCTGATGAAAAAATTGAAATGGTTTGAAAAGTAATGAAATTTGAAAATAAAACTTAGGGGACTTTCCACAAATAATAACTAGGTGGATAGATTGTAAAACAGATACTTTGAATTGTATTTCTTCCATTTCAGCTAAATATAATTTCTACATCTAAATAATTGAAATGAAAGTTTAGAGGAAATGTACACTGACAATTTTCAAAGAAACTAGGTAAGTTGCGTGAATCAACAAATACCTTCAAACCCTCTGTCGAGACGCTAAGCGCAGAATTCATGGGTTTCCAAAAAAAGATATCAAAATCTAAAAAATAGGGGCTCACTGATCTCACAAACGTAAAGTACCGCGAGAAACTTATTCATAGCTTAAAAAAGCTAAAGTAACGTCGTCAATAACAGCCACCTTTGATATTAGGTGTCATTGAAAAGCTCGGTTGCTGTACAATAAATAAATTAGTTTGAATGTGTGTTATCAAATTGTTACGATTATTGAAATGATCATTTTGATGTTTGGTTTTATAAGAAATGGTTAAAAGGAATTTGCATATTTCTAATAGAATTGCTCGACAGAAGTCGTTCACTCTAGCACGAGTCATCTTCAAGAAAATAAATAACTGTTGAACGCGTGACGAAAAAGTGTTTGTCATGTTTCCGGACGAATTTAAGAAGGTTAATACACATCTATATAACTAGAGAAAGTCAAAAACACTCAACCGACTAACAATAATGAATGTTACATGCGGTCATACAGTCAAACGTAAAAAAAGATCAACAAATTTTATTCTATATTGTTGCAATATTATATCTTTAATTACAGCCTACGTAATACTTTCAAATTTTACTCGATGCTTTCGCCTCACTAGTTTATTTCAATTTTGAATTTTTATATATTTATTTTCATGCATCACTCAGATAATTATTTATTTAGAATATAATTTTAGATATTTATCAAATATTTTACTGTAATACATTACATGTGCAGGTACACAGTGTACTGTTTATCGTTTGTGCTTTATGAGTCTGCATGTAGGTGACAAGTCTTACGAATATTATACACGCCAGGTTTTTTTTAAATATTTTTTTTATTCCTTTTATTAAATCTAGATAAAATTCAAAAAATTGTTTGTTTTATTTTCTTGCTATTTATGTTAGTTGTAATTTAAACATAAATTTTGTCTCTTTTTGCTTTGTAGTTTATTTTTAGTTTTTAGTCAGTCGTTGCTAATAAGTTTATAAAATTTTACTGTACATTAAAACAACAAACTCGCTATCATATCTACGCTTATGCTACATAATACTTAGAGCATTCCATCACACTTAATTTATATTTACGATTATATATTTAATTATTAACTCGTGTCTTGTTAGGGATACACCTTCAATTGCATAGTATCTATGTTTTTTTAATCAAACTAATACTTGCTGTTATATATATTATTATTCTCCTGATGTTTCGTATCCTGGTGATTTCGAAAATATTGTTAAATAATTTTGCCTACATAACGGTATCTAGTGATGATATCCGCTTGGTTATAGGTAAGACACAATATTTAAGTACATCCAAACATTTTCTAGAGTGATTTAACTCATGTCTCTATGGGTGCAGACGATATGTTTAGTCTTTCTTTCGTATATTTATTGTGAATGAACCGATATTATAAGCTATCATATTTTTCTAATTTGAACATTTTTTTTAAAAATAAAATCTCACTAATAAACCTAAACTGGTACTAAATTGTAGAATAATCTTATATACATAACTTGGTAAAAACCTAATTCAAGTAATCGATAAAATTCTTGACTAGCAGCTTCAAATGTTTTCAGTAGAAAACATTCTCACAAACGTTTTCAACATTGACTTCTGGCTAAAATAAATGTTTACATTTATTAAACACTCTTATTCGCAATAATTGGCTGTGATGATGAATGGTGTCCTAATCTAAATGAAGGATATTTAAACAATTTGAACCATTTTCAAAACTTATTCTCAAAACTTTCAATATAGAAATTAGCTGCTTTTGAAAAAGGTAACTAGTGTGGATGTAATTAAATGTTTAAAAAAATAAGAAATTTATTATTAATTAATTGTAGGCACTGCTCTGATTGCGTGTACTTTTAGATTTGGTTAGACAAACTATTTAAAACAGAGAAAAAAGCATGAACATACATCATATATTGCTCCTTATGGAATTTCACATAAAAAGTTTTGTATGGTCAAGAGTTCAGCTGATATATGTACAATAGATGGCATCCTATGTAAATAATTTTGATTACTGCATCACAGACGGAATGTAATAGAAAATACAGCCTTTAAGAAAAGAACTAATTTGGTAATGTTCAATGAATAAAATGATTATGTGGTTCAATACAAGAAGATTTTTAGATTAGACTGTATTTAAATGAATATTTGACCTACATTAGGTGTACGTTATATATTAAGTGTACGGTATGTACTTCGTGTGCGAACTATTATGTTCGAATTCAAAATCTGTTTTTCAACAATTAATAGCACCCGTATGAAAATTGAATAATTTTGAAAGACCACCACAAAAATTGTATGTTTTATGCGGACATATTTAATAATAATATCAAATATCCAAATAAAATATAATTCTAGACGGTATCAAGGAAGAGATTCAAAAAATACTTTCTATAAAATATGCAGAAAATATAATAGAATTATAACATGTGATAAAAACTATTCGGCATTTGACGTAAACGGGTTTTTTCTATTAAGGTGCATTGCTTGGTAAGGTTTTTTACTGCAAAAAAAGTCTCATGTCATATAACCAACATCTCCGTCCATTTTTCAGCCATCACAGCCGTTTTTTAGTCATAATTAATGGCAGAAACATGAAATTTATAGTGATAAAGCAAATAAACTTCACACATATTCAGTAGTAAACACAAAAATTATTTAAATACAGAAGTCAAGAGGCGGCAAATCAATTCGATTTTTTAAAATTTCTTGTACAGTGTAAAGTATCAGGTGGAGAAGCAGCTTATTAGGACTACAAACTACTTATTATATGTTTTAAGATAGCAGCCATTCAACAACAACTGGCAAGCAAAAAATCAGGTTTCTGCCTTTATCTCTAGAAATAGTTTCTTTTCTTGGCTTAAAACAAGAGGTACCATCTATATATCAACATAATGGCCTTCAATTGGTCTGATTCGAATCAAATGTGTTTTTTAATTTTTGTTTTACATATGTATAAATTTTTGGGTAAAAAATCTCAAGGACGGAATAGACTTCTTAAGTTGGAAAATTCACGTTTAGATCGTTCTGCTGAGCGCTATCAAATAAAAAAAATTCGTTGTCAGTCGAAAGCTCCTTACAAATTTTATGAACTTTTTAAAGTACATATGCATACGTACATACACATACACATACAAAGAGAGTTCAATGCGGTTGATTCTAAATAATATTGATCATATTAATATTTCTTAAATAAATGCCTACCCCTCGTGGAATTAACACTTCCCTCGTGGCTTTGATGGCAGTCCTTAATATTTTCTATGTGATTGGTTAACGTATATTGTAAAATAAATACTCGAAGGCAAGATAAACAAAGGGTAACAACTTTTCATGTGTCCTAAAGTGCTCTAGTAATAAATGAAAAAACATACTTCAATTTGGAAATGTACCATTCCGTGCTATTTTCATTATGACTGCATTCTTTTTTTGAAATTGCAATTAATAAATTAACCAAGATTTTTCTCCCTATTTTACTCATATATGTTTCCACATTTTTATTATTCACCCATTACCTTTATTTTTTGTCAGTATTTTAAATGTTATTTTATTTTCCTTAGGGATTTTCTGTTTCATTAAATGTTTTTTCGTATTTTATTTTCTATTTATTTCCAGCACTCCATACTATGGCAGTTTTCCTATTCTTGATGTGTGTTTATTGAGTCAGAGGTATGTATAAATAGTATAAAAGAAACAAAAATTTAGTTAGTAGTTTTAATAGTTTAAATTAAATAACTAACTTGTACATAAATATTTTTGGCTTTCATACAGTGCAATGCATTTATAGACAATTTTTTCTTATTAGAGTTTAGACATCATATCTTATATTGACTTTCATACTCGTATTATAGTAAAGTCCTTTGTAATAATAAAACACAATATAAAAAGATTTATATACTCAGAAATAAATAATCCTGACGTAGAAATAAATAATCCCCATGATATTATTTTTGTCTAAGGAAAACAGAAGACTAGTGATTCGTAATTATTTTTCAGCTTTTGGAACGGTTTACGGTGACGATTATATTTTATATAATTTGCTTGTACGTGTAAATAAAAATATTTTTTTACCATTTTTACGATTTCATATCTCAAAATCTAAAAAGGAGTTCATATAGGATCACTTCGTTGCCCGTCTGTTGGCCATTGCGTATGACATTGCAAGGCTAACAAGAAATAGACAACACATTATGAGTGAAAAGATCAATAGGACAAAAACTAGTGTGTCATTACATAAGAAATATAGCAATGCTTTTACGTAAATTCGCTGGAGTTAAATGGCTATATTTTCTTTGAGAGCTACGAACGTTTTTCTTGTCACCGAGATCCAGATGTATTGGCGCTGTCGTTGGCTTATTTGATAACTGCGATATTCTTGTGTCCGGCAGTACCTTTTTATCAATCGTGAGTTCGCATAAACCATTTCTCATTAATGGTTTTTACATGAAATCAATAGACATTGAAGAAGGTTGTCGAGATAAAAACTACTTAATTTCACTGAGTCAAAATTTATACTGCGCGAAAATTCCCAGACTCGCAAAAGCAAACTTAATATAGTCACCACGTTTTCCGCTATAAGATGGACAAATTTGCATCTTCCCACTGTGTTACTAATCAATTCGCTCGATCTGATCATGTGGAAGTAAAATTGATTAATACTGCTGTCCATTGAGAAGCTGTAAAGAAAATATAAAATAAATTTTTTATCTTAGATGCATTAAGGTCCTTGTAAAGCAATTTTAAAGAAATTCTGTTTTGACGTATGGACAGACAGACATACGAGTGATCTGTAAAAATCCCGCTTTTATTTTTGAAATATGGAACCTTAAACAATTTAATAGTGCCTTGAGTATTTTATATTATTACCTTAGGAAGCATTATAATAACACGATAATTGAGGAGAGTGGTAAGGCAGAAATATGGTAAAATGTGTACGAACAACCTTATGTAATTAAGTAATATTTGTGAAAGAAAATTACATTTATTAATGTTTTAAAGACCCTATTTTTAATTTAAATAAAGACTTAATTAATAACAATCCTTCGTAAAGTCAGATATTTATTTCAATCCACAAAACGATAGCAAAATACACTTCATAACTTCCAATTCCGAAAAGAAAATGTTTCCCGTCAGAAAATGGCTCTTAATCGTCGACGAACGAGAAATAATAAGCAAAAAGCGTTATTTCTCCCTCCCTAATTAACAATAACAGGGGAGAAATAACTTACGAATTGCGGAAAATCGTGTCACAATTTAATTTTATGTTGCTTACCCAAGAAATTATTTTCACCGAATGGTGAGCCCGCTATACCAATTAATAAAACGTTTCCTGTTTCGATGAAGTAAGCTTTGCGTTTAGCGCTTCTTCATTTTACACTCGCAATAATCATTCATTACAATTACAGTAAGTTGATACGCGATATACCAGTATAAAGTTTTAGTTTCATATTCGGTACAAGTTATTTCTTTATTTAACAAAATACAAATAAAATTATGTTGGTATGTCGCCAAATGGCTACAAACTCACTCCACTAGTTTTTACGTCCTATGTCTACACATGTCCATGTTTCTACATAAACAAATAAAGAATGACAAATCTGTTTCAAGGAATTTATCTATGAAATACATCTTAATATTTTATTTTCAATGTATTTAGGAAATAGCTAATGAAAGAAAAAAAATGATTCGCAGTAAAAGAGGAATAAGTAAATTTCTATCATATTTTTCAAGTCAAAACTTCTTTAGGTTCGCGTCGCAGATATGCTAATGATAATAATATAGTATATCCATAGTTGTGAGTATGACGTGCTGCGCTAGGTCGGCAGTGATAACACACACACACACATATATATATATATATATATATATATATATATATATATATATATATAT
Organism: Druceiella hillmani; assembly: GCA_039881145.1. Classification (NCBI taxonomy): domain Eukaryota; kingdom Metazoa; phylum Arthropoda; class Insecta; order Lepidoptera; family Hepialidae; genus Druceiella; species Druceiella hillmani. Next base: position 36,848,014 of record JAYKKI010000006.1, read on the forward strand.
ATATATGTATAATGTGCCATCTACTACTCAGACACTAGACTGGCGCACGCCGAGCGGCCTGTGTACACATATACCTCTATAAACCAAAACATTTTGTATACCCGACTGTATGATGTGCGCATTAGACGGTTATTGATGGATAAATATAGTGAGTTCGCGTCACCGACATGCTCTAATAGCAGTGTATATGTAGCTATAAAGGTGATGTATTGTGCACCATTAGTAAGGTGTATATCTATACAAGTAAAGGTAAATTAACTACGTGGAAAGTTCAATGTGTGTATATTGTGCATCGTTTCAATTGTGTTCTATTTTGATTATTATTTTAATTGTTTAATTGTGGGATCACTGTTCAGTACAACAGTGATTACTAAATATATTAATATTTTTATATAAAAAATTTAACAACAAAAACGAAGCATTTATTTTGAAATATTTCTTTCGTTCTAGGTTTTTTCCCTTGTCATTTTTGAATAATATATTATAAGACAATATTTTCATTTTGATTCGGCACTTATAAGGCAAGGAAAGTATTTCCAAATTTTACAGAGTTTTGATTCATTAATAATGGCATTACTTAGATAAGGTAGGAATATTTTTCGCAGCTTAGCTTATTGTTTTATGTAATGTACACAATTAAATTTTTATTCCGGTCACGCAAATTTTATAAAAATTAAAAAATTACCATCAAATATTAAAATATAATATAATCTATGATTACGTAAAAAGAAAAAAGGCAAAGGAGAGAAAACTTCTTAAACAGTATTTCACTGTTTATTACAAAATATTATTGTATGTAACATTAAGAAATTGGTCTATATATATATATATATATATATATATATATATATATATATATATATATGCATATATATATATTTGAATATTTTTAATTTATATAGACAATTGCCGAGTCCTGAAAACAAAATCGAAATACTATTTATCAAGTACGAAATCTTGCTAGATAGTCTAGTGATTTTCCAGATCTGTAGTAGATTTTTTCTTTAATTCTTCTTAATTTTTCAGGTAATATGTAGTGATAGCACCATTTATTACTTGAATATAGTAGTGAGGTAGTGATTTTCATTTAAAAAAGAACCAGACAAAATGATCTACAAGGCACCACATATATTTCATTAAAAAGCCGTTTCAATATGCTATAACCGTTCTTTTGACGGTTCATTTCAAATCGCTGTGAGCATTTATTTTCACATTTTTCTAACTTCCTTATAGTGCAAAATATGCCATCAAAGCTCACATATCAAACTTAGCTCCGATCTATTTTGGAGTATGGATTTTACTTTCCTCAACCAGTGGAAATCTGACGTAATACTAAACTTTTTGGTCCTTTTTTAAATTTTTGGTATTCCTTGCTTTCTTTATTACCTTCTATTCACAATCTAACATTTACTAATATGCTACCTTGAATTACATTCCAAAGATTAACATTTTTTTTTAAATGCGTAAAAAAAACGATTTGATTTCCTAGAAAAATAATACATTTAGAAATAGTGGATAAAACGATATGTATGTATAGTATGGAATATGGTTATCGTATTAACGTTTGAAATATTTTGCTAAATCCTATTTTTCCAAAACTCATTTATTTTTGCTTTAAAATTGTTAAATAAATGTAAAATTTGACGCCTTTTGCATTAAATAATGGAAGACAAAATTATTTTTTAAGAAAAATGATTTTTATAAATTACTGAGGTAATCTAAATATGCACTTCTTTTACATTCCCTCAAGCATTTTTGAGAATCCTCACGGTCCGTCTAATTTCTATTTCACATTGATGTGATAAATATTTTTAGCTAAAAATAGAATTATTTAAATTACAATAAATAAAATCGACGTTAAACTGCATGAAAAGTTTTTTGTTTTTGTTGCTTGAAAAGCGCCTGAATTTATTTACTATATTTTGCACCATTTTCCTGTTTTATACTATCGTTACCATCTGTTTATCCATCTTTGTTTAAGATCCTTTAATTTTCAACAGTTTTTCTCATTCTATTTATAATTTTCTATTATATCCATCATTTTTAAATTTTTTATAATTTTAATTCCAGATTATTCTAACAGTCGACCTTAGCTATTATAGTTACCATCTCTTTTTACCATTTTTTATCCATTTTTATTCAAGATCCTTCGATTTTTGAGATCACTTACCGTCCATAAATTTAACTTCATATTGAACCGATAGATATTATTGTTTCAATTTCATTAAATAACTATGAGGACACTGCAGAACAAGTTTATTTTTGGCATTCGACAGCGCCTAAATTTTGTATTCCATCTTCCCTCATTTATCCTATTGTTACCATGTGTTCATCCACTCTTGATTAAGATCTTTTATTTTTAAGAGCTTCTTTGAGAGTCTTTACTGTCTGTCAAATTTCACTTCCATACTAACCAGATTTTGATTTGATTTAAATTATTCAATAAATATGAAACCAAACCGGAGAAACAGTTTATTTTTGGAGAACAAATACCATTTTTAAGCACTTATCTTATTGTTACCATATGATTATCTGAATTTAACAGTTTGTAAAATAAATATATTACCTACTTAATAATTTCTCTGATATCAATTAGGATTTTTTCATTTAATTATTACAAGCTTCATGAAAAGTGAACATTTTTGGTGGTATTTTACCAGCTAGTCGATGACACAATTTTTAAGGGGAAACTTTCACTTTGCTGGCACGAAAACAGCAGATAATTTAATATTTTTTTAAAACCAAGTTAATAACGATGGGAATGAGATGGGTGAAAAAATTAATTTTTGTTTTCGTTTAATATAAGTTAAGAGTCATGGATAAACCGAGAGGGTGGGGGAGAGGACAATTAGACGAATTGTAGAGTCCTGCAAGTCAGTAGATGGCGGAAGTTCCATAGCTTTGAAAAGTGATGGAATTATGTATGAATAAAGCGAAGTAAAAGTAATTATATGTAAAATAATTGTTTTCAGAAAATAATAGATAATCTTAAAAATTGATCACATTACATTTCTTTACTATTCCTCTTCGCTTCTTGTACACATTTTTTCTAAATTAAAAAAATATTTTTTTTTACATTTTCATTCCGATGAAATAAATATTGCCCTCATGTATGTCTCATATGTTTTCACAGTTTCCTTTATATTGTATTGTATTTATATTAAATGGATTCTGCATCAACAATCATTCCATTATCAAATATTAACTACCCTGAATATTAACATATCAGCCTTACGTTATTTAAAAAATCAAATAAATAATGAGATCCATTTACGTTATACGCAAATGAACAACGTTGACCTCATATTAAATCAAATTGAAAAAATGCAGTGAAAACATCGAAAACGTTGTTACTGATACTGTACTGAGTCATATTTACTTGCCTTTATTGAAGGATATGGTGTTAGCATATAAGGATGAATAAATAACAATACAGTTTAAGATCCTTTGCCAACGGTGGGTTGAATATCCGCTTTCGCCGAATAGTAAAGCAAATTCTACAATTTGAAAAACACTTTCCGAACACAATGACAAGAAATAATATGAGCTACATGTTAAAATGAAATGGACAAAGCATTGTTTGAGTTAATTAAATTTTTGCAGTTAATGTTTTGGTGAGAGTGGTTGTAGGAATTAATTCTTATTTATGCTTTTATATATGTGTATATAAATATATACAATTGGAAGATTAAGCGAATAACATTATTATGTAAAAAAATTCAAACGAGAAAAAGTAATTAGCTATATCGTTCACAGGGCCGCGGCTGATTTTAATATGATACCGTGTGTTTGTAAAGAACGCACTAAAGTCCATTTTAAAATGCAATCAATGTATTTTTTTTATTACAGTGATGAAGTCACTGTAAAAAATTTTAATATAATTTAATTCCTCCCTGAAATTCCTCTACGGGAGTGTTTCTGCGATTTTTAGCGATAAGAATGAAATTTTAGTGTTTAAGAATAAAAATATGTTCAGCTGTCCTCTAGAATAAATATAAGATTAAAAATATGTTTAGCTCTTCTCTAGAATATATCATATTTTAATCATAATTAGTCAGAGACAGCCAAAGATGGAAAAGTAAATTTTCGTAAGGCTAACAAATTTTTCTTTATCTTTACAGTAAATTCGCCAATTTCCTGGCATAAAAGTGTAGCATTAGGAATATAAACATAAATCACATTTTTGTATTATTTAAATATATTTTTTGACGCGATTTCGTCATCATATTTCTGAAATAACTCCCTTTTCCATGGAAGCGCATTAGCATTTGGGAAAGAGAGTGATGTATAATTTTTTCTCGCCACTCACGTAGCAGATGGTTAGTAAAATTAGTCTAGCTAGTCTTAGTTTCAAATATGCTCTCAATCGTTTCAATACGATTGAGAAGTGTATTCATTATTATGTTTTGGTAATGTGGTAATTAGCTTAATACCTTTTATTAGTGTCAGCGAAATTTATGAACATTTCACAATACACTTAAATTGTTTTACGTCCATAAATTTTTTTTCATTTTTACTACATTTTACACAAAATTATATTTTTTGGTTTTACTGTGTTTCTGTATTTTTATTGTCCGTAGTAGCTAAGCACCCTTTTTTGCCTGTCTGATATAATGAAAATCATAAATTGCTACTTCGCCTTATAAACAATTTAATTTCAAATTCATTTATCAAGTTACGATGAAATAAATAAACATTTTTAGGCGGTTTGCCGTCTTGTGACCAATCTACTATCGCACATCTCAACGTACTGGGTTTAGAAAGTAAAAATTTATACAGTATTTATTTAAATATATAATTAAGAAACCTAAAAAAAGGATATGTGTAATTTTGAAAAACAAAATTCAATCCTAAAATAGGGATTGAAGTTTGTTTTTTCAATATTACACATATCCTTGTCTTAACATTTCCCAATTTAAGAAATATAAAATTTGTTAGATACGTCATTTAAAAGTAATAAATAAGCATCCTGTCATTTTCATATTTGGAAGGGGCAAAAAGAGTGGATGGAAACTTCTATGTGGAACTTGGTATAATTGTATGCTAGGTCCTTGGGTAACACTTAGGATACACTTTATCTCTCAAAATTCCAGGGAATTTCCGAAAATTCTGGAAAACTAAAAAATTATGATACTCATTTACACTAAAAAAATTGTTCTTTTAAATGAAATTTTCTAAACACGTAGTTTATATTTTAAAGATAAAGATGGGATTTTATATCCAGAAAACAAATCCAGATATCACGACGATGGAATTAAGTCATCCCGGAACGTCTTAACACCGTAAATGGAAAGAGTAGACCAATCGAGTTCAGGCTTATTTATTTTGTCTCAATAAGCACTTTCTACGTGTGGTGCGACCATATTCCGATGGTGATTATAGCCAGTAGTCGTGCACAGAAACGGACTTTGCATATAGTTAAGCAAATAACGTACATTCAAACTATGTCCAGGCATAAAATTTGAAATTAACTGTTTTAGCATATTTTCACATAACTTTATTTACTTAAAAAAATGCTTGTAAGCCATTTATAAAATGACTTACTTTTCAAATAAGGAAATAATTTAAAAGACAATTTGAAACATAGTCAAAATGGCGATTCTGTTGAGTTCTTTTCTAACTTGCATCAACAACTTCAAGAAACGTGAACGTGACTTTTATTTGCCTTTTTGTTTCTCTTTCATGGTTTAATTGTTTAGATGGCCTTCATAAAATTTAATGTATTGTAATTTTAAAAATATTTTATTTCGACGCCATGGTCTGTTGGATTTATGACAAATTAATACAGCTTTTGACGGTGCGGCACTCCATGGGGACTGGGTTCGATTTCCGGCCGCTCATCAAGCAGGGCTAGATTGTTCTGGTTGGCCGGAAGAGATTGTTTTAGCAATAATAAATCCGCCATATTACATATATTGAAGAAGGTAAATTAATAAATGCTAATACATATTGAATATTTTAGTACTCGATATTAAGAACTTCATAAAAGCTCCAGCCAGTAACTTACAAAACGTTATAAGTGTTGATTACTAATTAAGTTAAGTGTACTAGTTAAATATTGAATATATTTGGTATTAATTTTGTACAGATGCATTATTCACAATTAAATGAAACTACGTTATGTAGTATTATTTCCACTTTCTTTAATTTCTTTACCACGACTTAGGTTTCGTTGTATTAAGTTAAGGCTAGCAGGTAAAGAAGATCATGGTTTTGCAGGATAGCGCGAAAGTGGAAAACACTAATGTCCTCATATTTGATCAGTATCCTATTTGACTGGACATGTAGTATCTTGATTTTTATTACATAATTCTATTTTAGTTAAGCGTATTTATCACTTAATAACTTATTTGCACCCAGTAGTACCTGTATTGGTAGCCGCTACTACGGCTATTACTGGGTGGGACAAAGATGATAATGGAGTCAAATAGGTAGGATGTTGTCATCTCACATATTCTTTTGATTGTTTCTCTCGTAGTTTTAATCTATTTAGAAATCAATAAACGAAACAAGCTACTTTATGTATATTCAGAAGTTCATTTTTAACTGGTTTTAATTGATCTCAAAATCAAAACGATTTTTTTGATTGATTCTAATTTGAATTAAAGTTTACCATGGTTTTGTTATAATAAGTTATAACCAAAATTTGTGGATCCCAAATGTCAAACTTTGTTTATTCTGAAAAAAGTTTTATTCAGTAATAGTTAAATATATTGTAATGACAAGATCTTTAGTATTTATGTTTCAAGTTAAGGTAAGTCTAATACTAGTTAGTCTCTATTTTATCGTATAACAAGTACAGTTATTTTTATTGTTTAGTAAAATTTTATATTGCACAGCTAGCCACCCTTACTGGATTTTGAGCGGTCAAAAAGGTAACATGGCTATTCAATATACAATTTGATCAACCATTAAAAAATTGATCTAAAATTATGGAAATTGTTAGGCAACCGCAAGCGAGTGGACGGACATTAATTTAAAATACTCCTGACGGACGGAAATTATAAACACTCCTTTTTTTTTGCTACGTAACTCTAAAAATATGATGCCAAAATTATGAATAAAAAGTAAATGAAATATAATTGGAACTTATGTCAGAAAAAAAACTCTTTTTTGTTTTGGGGGCTCTACTAAAACCTATAGTAACTAACGCTGTAATAATAATTTTGTTTCGCCATTACTACAGTGCTAACCCTATAAACATAACTGTAATAATGCTTTTGTTTTGCCATCGCTACTATGCTAACAGCCCCCAAAGGCTAAGAAAAACGTCATTCATTTAAATGTTAGTGACATAGTTTCGAGCATTTTTTGGCTCAAAAGACCAAATCTGGCCGAAATCGAGAGAAAAACCGAATCTTCGATTCAACATACTATTAATTTGTAAATATGACTCGATCAGGCATGCTATTTATCCTGGTGTAAAATTACAAGGAAAGTATTTAAAAGTCTTGGATTTTCAAATCTAACAGTTAATAAGTTTGAGTAGTTTTAGCCACCAGATTTTCAAATGAATTAAGCGATAACATAACATGCAAGAAACTTTCGACAACTCAATTCTCGAATTAAACTATCGATCACACGATTAGCTTCAAACATTCGAAGCCCTAAACGCAAGCCCTAAACTTTATAAATTGACGCAGATGTCTCAACCAGTAACACCTCTATCGGAAACTTTCATATTAAGTCAGCAACTAACTGGTTCGCCTGCGCACTCCGCATACAAAATTGATTAAATCCCACATGAAAGCTATCCGGTGGGTATTTTGTCAAGGTGTTTGTATAAATCCCCCTTGAATTACTAATCTCTTCACTTAGTTCGGTTTATATAATCATTATCAAAATATGCATAAACTATGTACGTGAGAATTTATTCAATAAGCTAGTTCGGGGTAAATTATGGAAATTTGTCCTTTTATTTTTGATTGCTTTGTAGCTTCGGGCGGAAATCACTGGAAATATTAGAAGTTAAATTGGGAACAACTTCTGTTTTAATTATTAAAGTTTTAATTTGTTACAAAAATTTAAGTGATAGTAATAATAAAATACTTAAAATTTTACATAAAAAAAGACAACCAGCCAAGTCCTCGTGCACGAAGAGTATCGCAGCTCCAAAAAATATTAAACTTATAAGTTTATATTTCTCCAAAACACTGTGAAAAAGAAAGTTATTGCTGCGGTCGGCACCGAAAATATTCCACATCTCAAAATCTACACAACATGTTTTGTTTAAAGTGATTTATACTGAATAGTTTTAAATATTTTACACACATTATTTGAAAAGTTAGAGGGAGGAGGACACACTTTTTAAGACTTTAAAAGCGCCAACTATTGACTTAAATAAAAAAATTACTTTAGAACCTCACTTTTTCCATCCCTCAGTTCGGTGCATAGAATGCCATCCCTATTATTTTTTTTAATAATTCCACTATTTAATTATATAGCGGTTCATAGAAAACATCTACTATCCAAATTTCATGAATGTAGTGCTAATAGTCTTCGAGTATCACGGCTGTGACATGCGGACAGATAGGCAGAAATAGTATAGATAGGCAGACAGACGGACAGGATGAAATTGTAAGGGTTCGGTTTTTGCCATTTAACTACGGAACCCTAAAAAGCAGTAATAAGAACGAAACTGACTTGAAAATGGACTATGTGTGGAAAGTCATGGTTGTATTAAAATATTAATTTTCAAACAAGTAATTTTACATAAAGAAAAACTAAAATTTTTTTCTAATATTTTATATTTAGGTGCTATAATCTGTGCCTTTTGCGACTTAAAAATGTCTATTGTGTGTCAAATTTTTTCACCATCATGATTTCAGTAACTATTAAAAAAAACTAATTCGTAATATATTGATGACTAAGTACTAAAATATGAATACCTAAATATATATAATATTTAAGTATTAACTTTTCCCCTATCTCGAGAAAATGTTTGATATACAATATTCCCCATTATTACTACTTATTTTGCGAACTATATTCATAAATCTATCTTTAAATTGACTTCAGTTTGACGTCAAATCAGCGACAATAGCACGTTGAATATTTTATTTTTTTGTTGAAAATTAAAGCTAAAGTAAGCTAAAAAGTTGTGAGATCTTTTTTATGATTTCTCTTTTCTCACAAGCATTCTAAAATATATACACAATTTTCTAAGACTTATTAATCTCGTAAGCATTCAAAAACATTTACACGGGAATTCGTAAGACTTATTGAAACTCACAAGCATTCAAAAACATTAACACAGGAATCTTCCATAGCGAAAATAAAGTAAAGGCAATTTTTTCATTCCCATGTTGATCTTGATTGATGATATTAATTAGAATAGAATTTTTTAAGGATTCTGAAATAATTTTTCTTGAAATGTCATTTAAAATGATTCTAGTTAAGTTATTGAAACATTCTTCGCAAAATTTTCTAGACTGCTCAGCTTCTCTAAAAAGTCAAAATTATGAAAAAGATAGGTTTACCAAATGTTTATCGAAAGCAGTAGCAATGAGTCAAGATTTCATGTTTTTTTAGAAATTCAAAAATATTATGTCTATAAATAATACACTAAATATGGTGAAAGGCATTTATATTTGGAAATAGTTTTATAGAATTGCTATACACTTAACTATCTGTAAATATCAAAGGGTGTACTGAACACTTGCAATGAGAATTCTGCTCTAACATAATAAGTTCATATTATCTAATCAATCCCTGATACTTATCAATTAAATAATTTCAAGGTATAAAAAGAATATATTTAAATAATATTAGGAAAATATTCTATTTTGTGAATATTCGTTATCGTTATTACTGATTTGTCATAATTGATTTAACATATAATGATCTCACAAATGACTATTATCCATCTCTAAAACATATATTTTTCGTCAACTTTGATATTTAAAAAAATTAGTTTTAGGCGATATTATGGGAATAAATTTTCAGTCTCGGTTCATCGATAATTTCATTCGGCATTAAAAATTTACAGAACGTGCTCAAAATACTAGCAAATTCATATAAATTTACATATAGAGTGACAAAAATTTTAGAAATATTTTTCAGGCTTCTATTATTATTCTATACGCTGAATCAATCACTTATTTTCAAATATTCTCAATCTGCAGAATTCATTCTATTACAATTTTATTATATCTATACAAGATTATTAGAATATGCTTTTGTTTATTTTTTTTTTATTATCATTTGTTTATTTATAATTTTGTTTGCGAACGAAATTTTTAAAATCATCGCAAAAATTTGTGTACGCTGTCCATTCTCGTGGTCTGCGAAATAGTAACTTAGAAAAAAACTGAAACAATTACAATATTGGCAACGAGATTCACAGTGAACATCAATTATCCGAATCGCATTATTTAATACATAATTTTACAAAGTATTTAAATGGTTAAACTTAAATGAGTCCCATGGAATTGATAATAATCCAAAAAAAATATTTTGAATTTCCCAAATTAATATAAAAATATATTGGAACTTACTTGGTATATTCGATATTAACATACTTTCATAACGTCAAAATGACAATTTATACGGACACTGTAGACTAAAAGCTTGGCTATTATAGCGTTTACGTTTTGTGTGTATCTACGCGATAAGGAATATTAATCACACTAGTTTGACTCACACTTGGTACATTTTTCATTGTAGATTTGCCTAAATACAATGTAAAATATTTGAGGTCATTTAATTTTTGCTGTACATAAGTTTATATAATAGAATAGTTTGTTATTTAATGCCGATATGGATCTTTAATAGCTATTATGTAGCTATAATGTATCCTTACAAGGATGTACGCTGCTTATAGATTCTTGTCACTAACTGGTGGCATTTATGTTAGTTTTGAGAATTGTTTGTATCAACTTATAAATATTAATGTGTAAAAGGTGGCGTGGAAGTTGTTAGTTCTGAGAATTTTCTGTATCAACCTACAATTTTTAATGTGTAAAAATTTTAAAGAATTGAAGAAAATAGCCTATAGGATGAACGAAACTGCATCAAAATAAAATGAAAGATAAATTAAAAAAGGAATAAATTAAAATTGGACGAGAGACTAACCAATAAAACTCAAGCGTGATACAATTTTAGTTAAACTAGACATTTTTATACGCGTGTAGCCCATATTGAGACTGCGCGACCAGACAGCATCACTCGATGTTCTCGCTCTCACTGTGCGTTTATCTGATTGGGATGTAATTCAATATTGTTTCTGTGGTCAATTATAGTATTTTTAATATCATTTTAGCCTTTTCGGATATTATGAATATGACTAAGGAAAGAGATACTACTTTATGTAAAATGAGTCATAATTTTTATTTAAACAGCTTATCGAGGTATCATCAAAAGTAATACCTTTAAAGCTTCGTGCTTCAAAAAGAAAATTGGAACCCTTGTAACATAACTCACGTACCCATATGTTTTCTCAGAAAGGGTTTGATCCAGAAACTCGAAATTTGGACAGTGATAAATCATATTAATCCGTTCATATTCAGGCAGTTAACACTAAAAAATATGTACATGGGAAAATAGGCCAAAATTTTAATTCCATAGTCGTTTCAAAGGGCTATTTTTAAGGATATCAAAAATATAATTCTCATAATTTAATTTAATATATCTCTGGACATATTTAGCGATATACTAAAAAATACGCAAAAAATATATGTTTACTTTACAATTATGAAAAGAACAAGTGTTTTCGGACGTACGCAAATGATGTAGAACAATTTTAACAATGTTTGCTGTTGTCATAGTTTATGTACACGATGACATATATATGCCCACCCTATCTAATTACTATCGATATAATTAAATATTTAATGCACTCGAAGTTTACGACCGTTTATAACAATAACATAATTTACATTATAAAGTATCTTGGCACATCCACATTCGCCAGCTTATAGAAGTCAGAAAAATTACAAGCGTTGCAAATGTATTCGTTACTTGTAACGCGGTTAGATATATCACTCACTGTACAATTATACTTAACTTTTACGCTATTTCAAAACATTGATAAAGTATTTCCGTCTTATTTAATTTTAGCATATTAATTTCTAACTTCGAGGTGAAGGTTATTTAATGTTGTAAACAAATTCGTTATATTAGATTGTTCTCCATATATTACCGGTGAGTTAGTGACACATACCTATAAAGAATGGTAACCCTGAATAGCATATTATTAACAGTAAAAATATTTAACTACCAATATATAAGGTAAAGAAAATTATAGGGAAACATATTTTCTACTGATATCTAGCATAAAAAACCTGTCAAGCACGAGTATAACTCATACTATGAGGTTTCGTACACATTTAGACATTTTTGAACATTCAAAAGTTCATAATATTTTTCTATTAAACTATTTCCAAACAAATTAACGATTTTCGGATTTTTTTCCTATTACTTGTGCTGTGAGACCTTACATCTTGTCAAATTTCATGATTCTAAGTCAACGGGAAGTGCCCAATAAGTTTTGATTTATTTGCGAGTGTCAAAATATGGGGCGTAAATGGCAGCATTTTTTAATTTCGTTGATTTGGAAGATTGTTTTTTTATAACCCTTAGGACCGTAGACCTAAGTATTTGATATTCTTAATGTACCTAAGCATTTAATTTCGTCGCGGTCCACGGTCCAGACAGAAATATGGACAACGAAGTGATCCTATAATCATATTTTTTTCCTTTTGCAATACGGAAACCTAAAAAATAGTTTTATTACATTTAGGAAAGGATGATAACTTTAAAGTTAGACCTTAAAGTAATAGGGGAAAAAGAAATAAAAAAGTTTTCGACCTTGCAACTAATAACAGTTATAAAACTTGGGCGGTTTTTTATTTGGACATCTTATTGAGAATAATAAGTACTTTCGGATGTGGATCAAGTTCAGGTGTAACAAAGTTATGTTATATGCAATTTCTTCTCATATTCCGTTAACACAGAGTTACAAATTGAACGGCATATGAGCTAATTATTACATGCCTCCTTAAGTTTTTCTCGGTAAAACGAATCCTACTTTACTCTCTATGTTTTTGGAAGATCGATTTTTTTTTCAATGCAGACTGAAAATACGTTTTGATCCTCCACAATCATTCTTTATCTAATTCTATACGTATTTTCCTTTACGATATATTCTCAAAGGTTTAATTAATATCATCATTCTGAACGTAAAATGTTTTTGGTGAATAGGAAAAACCCTGACCGTTTTGAAAATAATCACATTCGAACTTAGAATAAGGAAAATGAGATATTTATTTATCTAAAACCTTTTCAATCAATGCATTATATAAAAAATGCATTACCTTAAGAAAATAAAACTTTAAAAATTATCGGAAATCTTTTTCCAAAACTAAATATCATTAAGAAGTTTAACTGGTAATTCGCGGTTTTGACACAATTTTCTGGAAATTGTTTATGAAAATGATTCTTTAATTTTCATTACAGGTGTAATCTTTTATATTATAAAAAGTAGAAAATAGTGACAAAAGTTAATTTATCAAAAAAATTTGACAAAATATTTTATTTTGGGAGAAATATTATATTTCAGTTTGGATGGGAGTTAAAACGTTCTAATGGCATGTCGCAACGTGCCATTCGGCCAGCCGCGTATCGTGTCTGCGCTTTCCGTTTTAATTCGGCCAGCTTTGCGTCTTGTCGACTTTATAAAATTAAAAATATATTCTCAATAGCTTGTTAAGAAATATTTCCATGATACATTATTTCATAAAGATAAAATAAAAATTAATATATACACACACACATATATATATATATATATATATATATATATATATGTGTGTGTGTGTGTGTGTATGTGTGTGTATGTGTGTGTATGTATGTATGTATGCATATATTAACAACTATCTAAATATTTGTTGTTTTTAATTGATTTATGCCGTGGTCCTTCAATTGGCTGTGCACACTATACCTAAACTGAACTGGATAATGATGACAAATGGGAGAAAATTTAGAAAATTCTGTTAATTCTGGACCTCCAAGGTCCATGGTCTCACGAGATTTAGTTCTTTTGGCACGTCATCATATATCCGTTACATTGACGACCGCTTCCATTTCAGGTTTTTCAGTGTATCGCAACCGCAAAATGTTTTTGGTTGCATATTTTTATCACTTATGGAAATGGTTCAGTATGTAGGTTACGGTGTAGGTCGTTGGTTATGAACGTACCACGGGGCTTTGGTAGTTCTCCCACTTGTTTTCCTGCTGTATCCCAAACTTTTGTTTATTTAATTATTTATTTATTTACTTTTGTATGTCTAATTGATACATATGATGAACTTATTTCCAAGAAAGCAATCTCCTAAAACCAACCAGAAAACCATTCCAGCCTCATTCGACCAGCGGCCTGGAAACGCACCCAGGTCCGCAGAGTGTGTCGCGCATTCTAAGGCCTTATACCTTGTGGTCAACCCAACATTTATCGGTGATAACTTTAAATTTTAACGCCTTAAGTGCAGATTTCTATCTTTCAGCTCTTTATGAATAAAATATATTTGTTTTATTCTTAAAGAGCTGATGATGAGTAGGACTTCAATGACTAGATCGAAGAAACTAGAGTGATTGGGAACATCGTATTTCTTATCAATAAGAGGAAACATTATTTTTTATAGAAAACATCCATTTTACAATAGTAATTTACTTATTATTTACTATCTCGTAACTCTTTTATATTACATTTTAAAAACTAAAAGGACTACAAACATACTTTATTATGTTACCTACATAGACTGTCCATATAAATAATACTACAGTTATTTTTAAAAAGAAGTGTACTTTAAATATATTCTTATTATTGAAATATGTTTATAGAAGAAAATTAAATTTAAAGCAAAAGCTGATAATATTTGCAAGCCGAATTGAGATATAAAATATGAAAAAAGTAGTTTATTAGGTTAGGCAACGATCAACGACTTTTTTAAAAAAAAATTGTATAAATAAATATTTTTTAAAAGTACAGAAATAAAATTTAAAATGAAAATAAAACTATTTTACAAATATAATCCAGAAATAAAAAGAAAGTAAATTTCATTAATATAATTTTACAAAACTCGACGGATGTAAGGATCCTAACAAGAAACTCGTTAAACATATTGACAAAACGTATATAATAATTCTAGCTAACCAATATTCACCATCTTGTAAAAGCTAATAACTATAACTCAGTAACGGTCGCACATAACGTATATATAGGTATATGTTATAATAATTAGCAAAATGTCAGAGGAACTTGAGACAATGTAAGGTCGTTATTCCGTATATTTTCGACGACCTCAATAAGGAATATTAATGAGGCTGTCATTTTCTTATTGTTGTCGCTGATAAACATAAAGTGGAACAATATTTAAAATGACTTAGACGCGATTATTATCTTCTACAGTTAACTGGTACTGTTACTGGTACAGTTACTGGTAACTGGTAGTGTCAAATTGGTGTTCTTACCCGAATTCACTCACGAAATAAGGGAAATACTCGTATATATTACGAAAGTGTATGTTGTGTCTACGTAGAATATAAATGGGCAACTTAATATTTGTAATAAATATATCACGAGGTTTGAATTTACTTCATAAGTAGTATCGGGTATATTTTGAACAAAAAAGGTTCATTTCATTCATATGTGTGTGTGTATTTTTTCCTGTAAGCCCGTAAAAACCATATGGGGAAACCGTGATGGATCTGGAAAAAAGATCGTAACTTTACCGTAAATGGACAAACGGCCGTAAAAATTACTTAATTAGAGATTATTTTTAAAACTTTTTATATTATTTTAAAATAATTTAACCATTATTTCGTTCAAAATTTGAGATTTGGCGCTACAGGCTAAATTTATAATATTTCTTCTTAAATAAAAGCGGTTGATAAAACAGTTTATTATCCCCAATACGTTACACACAGGTTTATTTTATATCAATAATTTCAGTAGTTTACGGATGTTTAATATAAACATAATAAAAAAGAAGATGTCATTGTCACATCTTTACAACTAAGATTAAATTATAACTGATAGAATTGGTTTTGATGCTTGTCAAGCTTTATGCTTGATAGCTTTGTATCGACCTAATTCTAATTACATCAGAATTTTAAAAGTTTCAGTTTAGAACTGAAACGTCAGGATTAAAAGGATTTTTCATTAGCGTGACAAATTAGGGTTGAATAAATCGCACACATTTGGAGAACTTGTAAATTTCTCGATTGCTTTCGGAGATCTCATATGAACGTTGATGCCATTTTGTATATTTTAAAAGCAGGCAATTACTTATTTTTCATTCAAATAATTACAATTTATTTAAATGATCAGTTACGCATGCGATTCTGAAACTTTGTTATTATTTGTGTGACGACTGATGTTTTGTTTCTCTGTTGACACGACCGTTTGCAACGGCTGTCGTAAGCAACTAACGCTAAGATTTGTGCATGCACTTATTATATTGTGAATGTTTGTATCATTAAATATGTAACGGCAGGGCTTATTTACTATTATTTATATATATTAAAGTCATGTGACAACCTGTAATTAGACTGAAATTATAAATGCAAAGACATTGTAATATTTTTCAGTATTTCATGCGTATTTTTTATGTGCTCCGTACAGGGAATATGTACTAATATGTACTGCGTAGTTTGAATACTTAGAGAAATATTATTATTGAGTTTTTAAATAGGTATTTTATTGTGAATTGGAATGAATGAATGTAACATATATTTGGGTAAATGGATATTATGACATAATTACCTCACCATATTGAGTTCTTAGAAATAAACATTATCATTTTATAATAACTAAATTACAATGAATTCATTGAATAACGCCAATACACGAGCAAGAAACGAATATAAGGAAAAACGTCTTAAAATAAATTGCACAATGCCAAATTAATACGGAAATCTCAAATTGTCACGTAACAGCATCGCCATAGCAACAACAATAACATAATATTCACATATTTACTGTACCCGGGGTCTATATATTCTTTTGAGATCAAACCTGCTAGCGACCATTAGAATGTTTATACCATTTGTATCAAACTATTTTTGAATTGATTCACAAACTCGCCAAAGCGGACAACTAGTATAGGTTTCATTCTTTGCCCACAAGTATTAACTATCTATTTAAGAGTATCGTTATATTCTCTGGACGATATTTCTAAAAAAAACAATATTAAATATTGCAGACGAAGCGTTTTAAGAACTAATCCTAAATATTTCTTATTCAAATGTTGACACAATTAATTTATAATTCCATTAATAAATATTGCACATCAAAATTTGGGCAACTGTTATCTGCTATATTAATTTTACACATCAGTGGCATGTAAATTAATATCTCTTGGCTTTGGTACCTCAAAGACTGGTATCATCTTTAATTACACACAGAAAATCTTTGGTAAAACCGAAACTACACACTCCACGTTGTTAATCATTAGAAAAAGGAAGTTAAAAAGGATAAAGAGCAGACAGACGGAGTAAGAAGATCAGTCGGGTGTCCTCTTGCACACGATCAACGGGCGGAGCCGCATATTATTTTTTGGTAGGCAATTTTAAAGCAAAATGAATATTAAAAAAAAATTTAAAATGGTATCCTTTATTTGTAAAATTACCCTCCCGTAGATATCATTAAAAATGGTACTCTTCATTTGTATCAAAACATGGTGCTTACGCGCTAATATATTATAAGGTTTACCTTGTGAGATGGACAATGAAACACACTGAAAATATTAAAACAAAAACGTATCAATTACACGATAGTAGTTGTAATTAATGGCGTACATAATGGTGAAAATTGTATATAATTTTATGTAAAAGCGAGTCTGTAATAATGCAAGAGAAAGTTGAGAGAGTATTATGTAAGATTGAAATATTTTTTTTACGGAACATCTGCGGAAAATTTACTTCTTTAATAAGAAAATGAACGCGATATTGAAAAATCATGTAATGACACAAAATGGAAATATTAAAACAAAGAAAACGTATTAAAAAAAGTGAAAGGAGATTTAATTAATACGTAAAGGCATGTACTACTTAACATAGGATTGGGTATTTAGTATTAAAAAAGGAAAATGCAAGCGAAATTGAAAGCGTGATTGAAACGAATTAATTATGGAATATCTACGGAAAGTTATTGCTTCGACGAGAAACAGTCGATTAGAAGGCGACCTCGTCTTTGATGATGAAAAAAAGTAATACTGAAATGTTTGACTACTTTGAACACTAGCGTTTTACTTGTGGTTTAGTTCTTTTGAATGTTATTATCTACTCCCTTTTTAATGATAGTGGTTAACGGTTACCCGTGTCATAGTGAACTCGTTTTTACATTCCACGTCCTCTTGTTGGAGCAAAGAGCATCCACGGTGCTTCGCCATACCCGTCGGTTCTGTCTATCATGAACCGCTTCCTTCCAAGCCTTACCGATGCCCCTCAGTTCTGACAGCACTCTCCACAGATAGGTCCGCTATATACAGTTACATTTACTCTTCTACCGAAGGTTCCAATACAAAGCCGGTTTTGGTATATGGACTCGTTTCGTTCTGAGCTTATGTCTTTATTTGGTTCTCAATGCAAACTTTCTAACATCTTTTCATCTAATTGGGAAATTCCTAATATGGCGGGTGGAGAATTGTTTAATATTTCTCTTTATTTTTCATCTTTTGGAAATTGTGTTACACGCAACTACTAGCATAATATAAAAATGCTAGTTTCTTTTCTAGACTTGAGATTTATTTTAAAAATAAGAAAGTCATTTCAATTAAAAACAGAAAATTAGTAAAAATTCTCAATTTTTCGAAATGCTGCCAGGATTTATCAAATGATAAATACTTTTACTCCTAAGTCATAGTTTCTTGATGCGATGCTTAAAAAAAAGAAACGAAACGACAAAAATTGAAAAACTCCTTTACCATTAACGAATATGTTTCTCATACCCATTATTTCTTGATAATATCATATCTAACTACAAACAAGAAATAAAAGTATGAAAACTATTAAAAGCTATTTTCCAAAATTAATTATCATTACTTACTGACGATTCGCACAGTATTCATAAGAAGTTTTCCCGTAATATAGCATTGTAAGTTTTTCACTTTATTCCCTATAGGAAAACTTAAAGCAATGAGTTCATTATAAAAAAAAAAGTTTCGAAATACTATATTTACTCTTTCTTTTCATTATTTGACTAATAGGTCGAATGGCGGCTCTGAAAATATGCTGTAAAAAATATTTGACTTTTATTTTACAGTCTCACTACGATTGTGTCATAAAAGTCACAGCGAATGACTGGGTTTGGCTTTAATTACGATCTATGCTTTCTTCTCGGGATGGAGATAATGTTAAGAAAAGCTTAATCGGGTTTTAAACTTTGTATAGTCCACTAGTTTTGTAAAAGGTTGTTATCATGCTTTTTTATTATGATATTTATTGTGTAGGGCTTCATTTTCATGAAAGTTTGGATATTGATATCAACTTTTTGATAAAATTACTTCCTCTCTCGCAGATCAAGGCAGCCCTAGCGTTTCGTGTCTCTGTGTTACCTGGAATAGGCCTCGTAACTATTTATAAAAATCTGTAACGTGAGAACTTTAGATTGATGTTTTAAACAAAACAAATAAAAACTCTTTCAACATAAATGCAATACGAAAAATTTTAGCGATATCACATCAAAATATCAATGCAATAAAATTCAAGTCATAAGGAAATAAACAGATACACATAAAGGCATTATAATATATATATATATATATATATATATATATATGTATGTATATATATATATATATATATATATATATATATATATATATATATACATATTATTTTTCTAATTACAACCATAGATTTTGGGACTAAAATACTCAAATAGGTAAGGTCGGTCGCTCTGCATTCTTTTCCCAACTTCTGCAACATAAGCAAAAATACAAATATTCTCTGTAATTACACTTATTGTAACTAAGTAAAACCTTTTACTTACTTTTATTAGTTACGACATAATATATCGATTTTTGAAAAAAACCTTCTTAAACCTCCACCCGATTAACTAAACGTCCCATTCGAAAATGCTCAATTTGATAAATGAAGTTAAATTTGTATGAAAAAATCTAAATTTTCTTTAGCGAATTTATGACGATAAAATATTTGGGGGAGGAAATGAGGGCTGGAATTGCGCATTTGTTAATGTACTGAAGCATGTCATCGAATATGAATAAAAATGTGGAAAAAACACGGGCGGCATTTTTTCGTTTATGACACAGATAAACCGTAATGCACACCGCATGCCGCTAATGATATATTTATTTCCATCTTGATTGTTTGTTAAAAATCTAGAGAAATGTTAAATAGAAGAAACTTATGAAAAAATGTGATGAATTTTCTGCATAGTAAATTTAATTAATTATTTTAATTTTTTCGATCGATCCGTGGTTAAGCACATTCATTAATTTATCAAACAAAATTTTGAAATTTAGTTCATAGTATTTTATTTCTCTTTTTGATAAGAAAATAATAACAAAGTTGCTTTTAATTAATATTTTGGTTAATAATGAAATCACCGACTATCGTCTTTATACCAATGGAATTTTCAATTTCTAACTTTCCTGTCATAACTTTAATTACAACCTTGTTTTTTTTAATTTTTAAGTAAACACATAAACCTTTTCAACTTTTCTGGTACATAGGTTTAAATAAAAATAAGATTAGCCTGAAACTGCCGCCGGAAGAAATTTGTCCTATTATAGTATTATTTAAGTCATGTCTAGTTTATGGCAATTTAATTTACGTCTGAGTTATAAATTTGTTTATCTTATAAAGTTATAATGAACGAAGCAAGATAGTATTTGAGTCTAACATTTGTATCATTCATAGAAATAAAGCAAGCCAAACATTTCTACACGTAAAAATATTGCGCAAGTTTTGGTTACATTGCATCTGTAAAAATTAAATCCATTGGTGCCATTGTATAACTGAATTACAATTGATTAATTGTTAATAATTTAGATGGAATTGATTAATTCATTGCACACAAAATTAACTATCTTGTGAAGAGGACGCATAATAGGGCCTCAGAAACAAGTCTTCTTGCACAGGAAAACGACATGTAAACATCACCAAATTATTCTTATCGTCTCAACCAGTTATTAATGAATCCTAAAAACGTTTATCAGAAAATGCATACTTGCAAGTAGCTTATGGTTCAGCCGTATCTTTCAATGTCAAATTTTTTTCAACTCTCTCACAGATTCGGTCTATTTTTGCAAAACGTAACATATCAATTTTAGAATTTCAAAAAAATAAGATGTCCTATAATCGTTTGTAAATACTTTAATTGTAAATTAAATACAATAAATTTTACAAAACCATAAAAAAACACGAAACAAACAAACTCGTGTTGATCATCTTATAAAAATAAATCAAAATCAATGCAAACAGAAACTCAAATAGGACCCGCCTAACCGCCTTGACTTCACAACAGCCACAAATTAACTAAGTTATCAAACCCAAATAAAACAAAAATAATGCGATACTAATTGGAATTCCTGTTGACCACCATTTGCTTTCAGGTAATGAAACGACTCGCAGTAAGAGCTCACAATAACTCATTAAACGCCATTGATAAGGACTGTACCCTTATTAGGTTAATGAGCATTCCGGCCTGTTATCGGTGAGGACCTGCCTTTATTTGCGTGAAGGTGGAGGGCGCGAATTGGTAATCAAATCGATATATCGAAGTAATATATTTGGAAATAGGTTCATGTGTAAGTACAAATTATAACACACACACACGTATATAGACATATGTGCGTGGAACTTCGCGAAGCATTATGTGTGAAACACCTCGAATATTCTGATTTTCGTTTTCAAGGTACTTCAAAAGAAAAAAATGAACCTTTATAAGAAGAGTCCTGTGTTCGTCTGTTCGTCTATCGCAGCTGTTTTGTTTAAAAAATTGTTTATGTAGAAAAGTGGAGTTTCATGCTCAAAACTATTTATAAGGAAACTTAAGGAGGCATAAATTAAATAATAGAAAAAAAATTAATTTGTATGCACAGTATCGTTTAAAAGAATTTCAAGGTTTCCAAAAAAATGTAAGAATACTCTACAATTTTATTTAAGAGTTTTAAAGTATATCCTTAAACATATTGACAAATATGCAAAAAAATATGTCCCTCCTCGTTTTAGAAAACACTGAACTTAAAATTAGGAATGATTTTAAATGTCATAGATTTTGAGATAGTCACGATAATAAACATATGTATATATATATATATATATATATATATATATATATATATATATATATATATATGTGTGTGTCCAACCTACTTAATTATATTAAGTATTATTGAATATATAACCCATAAGGAAGCCCATATTAATGATGACTTATGACAAATAAAAAAATTTCACTTCGAATTAGGTACGGAATACTCGCCAGATTATTTTGTACTAATATTGAAACAATAAATCCTCATACTTTAATAATACCTTAGGTTCGTCTGTCACAACTTTGCCATTTTATATTATTCCATTAACTTGCATCAAAACTTTTAAAAAAATTAGATGATTTAGGAGCCTTGCTCTATGCGTATTTTACATGTCGGTATGGTTGTATATATTAATTTTATAGTTTCTTTCTGTGGCTTGGCCTTCAGTGATCGTCAATTGCTTTACATGTTTCTAACCTAGATCTTGATCTTTTGGTGTCTCAGGGTACGTGAACAATAAGGGTTACCAACGATATTTAGCTATTTTTGTATCCATGAAATAGTTTCTGTTTGACGCTATTTTAAGAATTATTTTCAATCTCTATCCCAGCTAGTAAGAAAAATATGAGAGCGATATTCTCTTAATTAAACATTTTATGTCTTTTTAACCATGCGAGGTATTAAAATGACTTAAAATTTCCAGAAATGTCTGTCAACTTGTTAATATTAATTTTTTTCACTTATTTAATTCTAAGTATCTTTACAAACAATTTGTATCTCATATATTAAAAGTAATGATATATTAATATTGAGTATATTAATATGATATATTCATGATAGAGTATTCATGATTATTTCGGTATGTATCACTAAAGGGAATGAATAAAATTTTCCCTTGAAAAATAAAATTTAAATGAATTATTTTGCATCACGAATTATTGAATAAAAATTATCGACGAACTGTAAATTGCTGGAAGTTGATTTTGTCTAATTGCAACATCTTATGTAGTTAAAGAGGATCTAATATCTTATGTACTAAAGGGGGTAGAGGAATAAAATTACACTTAAAAGAGGTAGTTAGCAGAGGGGCTGGAAAAATTCTTAAGATACAAAAACAGCTAAATGGCTGCTTGTGTATATTACATGCGCGAAAAAAAGCAAAAATTTCCGTCTGTCTGTTACCATCTACCCAATTGTAGGTAGATTGTAACAGACAGACAGACAGATTTTAACAGACAGACGGACATTTTTGCACGCTCTTTCTTTTCAATTATAAAATAATTTAAAGTTTCTGTACAGACTCTTTGATACGAGCAGTAATCGTAGTGTTTTTTTTATTAATAAAGGTAATAAATTAAGCTTTGTATAAAACTAGGAAAAAAAGGATCTAACTGCAACATATAAGGCCAGACAGGATAACTTTCAAAAGAAGCTCTTTCCACTTTTTCGAGACTCTTTCCACCGAATTCAAGCAATTTCGCGGTCAAATCAGAATATGATGAAGTGGCTTTTACTACACTTTTACAATAATTTGGAGCACACGAATTTCGAAATACCATCCTCATCCACGGTGCGAAAAAAATGCTCACAACGAACACTGTTATAAAGTATGGTTGGTAAAGAAAACGTTAAAGAAAACCGAAAAAAACGTTAAACGGAACCACGTTAGTTATTGTTCGCTGAGGCTCGCGCAATATTCTGAGGCATAAACTGATGGACACGCGATGGAAGAATTGTTGTAATGTTTCCCGATGGCTGCAAGGAATATATTACACGTCTTGCATAGTTGGAGCAAGCCAGATTTAGATTATTCGTTTTTCACACCAATAATAAAACTAGTCGTCACAACACTTGGCCACGCACAAAAAATAATCTAGTGGCAAATAAAAATTAATTTACTTAAAAAATACTGAATATATTTGGCGTTAATTTTGTAGAAATTCATTGTTCACAATTAAATGAAACTACGTGATGTAGTATTAATTCTAATTTCTTTAATTTCTTTATTAGCCAAGATCTTTGCTGATAGCCCATCTGAAGATGTTGTAATACAACGAAACCTAGGCCATGGTAAAGAAATTAGAAATAATACTACATCATGTAATTTCATTTAATTGTCAATAAAAAATACTAATTAACTAGTCAGTAATCACTAGCTTACCTACAAACAATTCTGGCTTCCCTCCTCTCTCTCTCTTCCGTTTCAGATAACCTTGAGCCATTTTGTGATGCCTTCAATAAAACCACGCACGATATTTTTCAGTCTGTTATTTCCTACAGGCTTGCAGAGTTGCATTTCTGTCATACCAATGCTCAGAGTATTTCATCTTATTACTCGTGATTTATTATTTATTTCGAAAATTTAAATATGCACGCTTGTTTTACTAGCGAAACCAGGCTTAAATCTCCACTCCCCTCTAACATTTATTCGCTTTCTGGTTTCAAATTAATCCGTAATAAACACCATTGTGGACGCGGTGGTGGGGTCACTATCAATCTTCGAAATGATTTTCCTTTTAAAATTTTCTCAAAATTCCCGACCGGCTCTTTGTCTGTAATGGAATATTTATTTATTGAAATTACTTTATCCGGAATGAAATTAATCTTCATAGTTTTGTTCTCACCACCTTATATTTCGTAATGTGGTGATTTTGAGAGTATTAATGACAGTCATATACCACTATATCCCCATACGGTGAATATGGGTGACTTCAAATCCTGCTTGTATAAAAGTGTTATGAGAAGTGTACAGATTTGGAAGATTGTAAATACTGGAATCTCATTTTAACTTCTCGATCCTAGGTTCTCTATAATTTATCTATTATCACCTATTATCCTAACATTTCCAATTTTTGTAACTTTAACAGTACTGATTTGCCTTGTTTGCTTGAGGATACCCAGCTCATTGACTAACATAGTATTTTATACATGAAAAGGGTTGATCAAAATTTTTAAATTGATAAGCATGCACCTCATAAACGAGTGAAAATTAAAAGAAAGGCAGCCCCAAAGCCTAATGACTCCATCAAAAAAGATCGCTAAGCGTGATCGAGCCAGAGTCAAAAACAAAGTTAACACCGGTCTTTCAACATGGGAAACATTTAAATGACTTAGAAATAGAAATCTATTTTTTATTTACACAAATGTGTAGAAATGCTAAAAAGCATTACATCTCCACTTCCATATGCAAATGCTCTTCTTTAAACATTTGAATTTTCCTTGGCGCTCTGGGAGTTGGTTATTATTATACTGAGGCGTATTACCAGTTTGAATTTAATACTTTTGTACTCTTTCTTTGCTAAGTCCCACGTATTACTTGACTACATTTAATAATACCTGTGATTCGAAAATTAAAATCTGTCTTCTGGCGGTGAAAACCAATCCATGGGATGCGATGGCCTAAGTATTAAAGCCCTTAAGCTTATCTTAGATATCGTAATCCCTGTTATTACTGACATATTTAAGACATCCTTAACAACTGGTACTTTCCCTTCTGAATGAAAGAAAACATATATAATACCCTTATGAAAAACAATGTCGCATGTATATCCTAAAGCTTTCGACCCATTTCCATGCTACCACTTCTATCAAAAGTCTGAGCGTATAGCGCATGCTCTGCTTGTTCGATATCTTGACGTTTCCAAACATCTGAAACCATTTTAATCTGGTTTCAAAACTGACCATAGTGCCTCAACAACGTTAGTGAAAATTACAGATGATATAATTTTATATGAGATTGTTCTTGTTGACTTTAGAAGTGCATTCAACTCCGTCGACTTTGATATTTTGCTAATTTGACAGAAATGTTTGAATATATCTCAACACTCATTAGAGTGGTTTAGCTCACATCCATATAGACATTGGCAATCTATGAAAACTTCAGATGCGTTCCCTGAATGGACGGACTTATTAAATGGTATACCTCAAATGGGAGAGGCTATCATATCTGCCGTACCACCTAACATTAAATGATACATCAATTCCATTTACGTCAACTGTTAAACACTTAGGTCTGTTGATCGATCAAAGTATTTGCTGCCAACTTCATATAAATGATGTTAGTCATCGTATCTTCGGCGGAATGCACTCCCTCAAGCTGTCCTTTGGTTTCATATTTTGTTTCTAATTATAGAGAGAAGAAGATGGATACGAAATTGGTAGTGTCCTATTTTTTGCGAACAAAATAGTTTGCTGTGCTCTGACAGCTTTTGCTCCTTCATATTTTGAAGTAAGTGATCTTACTACATTTGTTGGGCATGAGGCTAAGCTATCCATTATATGAGGGAAGTTTAAATAAATAAATATTCTGAAAGAAGCTTCGACAACTCTGTCCAGTGAGAATAACAGAAAGCGTAAGTATTTTTTGAACTTCCGTTGAAATATTAATACTTTGTCTAAAAATATATCATTAAGAAACATAATTAAGTAATCATGTAATGAAGTCTGAGAAATTCTAATGAAATTCTGATAACAGTCTTGGGACACTTGAAGCCGGATAAATAATAATTTATTACCCTTGAGTGCCAAGTTTTACTCCGTTTAGAATAGGAGAATTTTTTTTCAATAATCTCATTTTAATAAGTATTTTATAAACGCGTAAAAGTTTGTCGGTGCTATATAATAATAGTCGGCAGTCGAGAAAGTTATTGCTATAAACAAATGTTTCGAAATACTTTCAGTAGAAAGGAAAAAATATTGGTTGATTCATGATCAAATAAATTTTTGTGATGTGAAATAACTTTGTAAAATATTTTTGTTTCAACGTTGTTCATGCTTTCGTATATTTAGTCGTTACTAACTGAACGTTTTATTATATTTTAAGTTTTTTTTTTAAAGCTTTTTTGTTTACTGAAAGCTATTTTTAGTTAAAATTTTCTCATTATGAACCGTCATAAATTTAAAACATGAAAAATGGTTATGGATATATTAAACAGTAAACTTTAAATATAATTTTAAAATGATTTCTAATATAACGGCTGATATAAAACAAACTACAATTACATTTCACTTATAATAAAGAATCAGTTCATTTAAATCGTAGTCAGACATGAATTTTTAGCGTTTATTATTTTAATAGGAAAATATTTTGTCCGATATCCTATACTTTTGTGCCATTTGCGCTCAGATTTCAACGATGTATTCTCATTCAAAGAACAGTAAAGCCATAAAAAGTCGTTGCTGTTTCTTGTTAACACAACCGAGATTTTGACCTAATAAGGTATCCTCGAATTTCTTTCCAAGGAATCGACAAAATCATATGTTTAACAAAAATACATGTTTTCGAGCGCATCTAAATTCACTGCTGCTCATTGTGTGAGTTAATGCGTCCTGTGATTATTGTTTGACGACTTCTATTACGATTTTATTGAGCAAGGTGAACGAAATAAATAACAAACAACGTCACTGAACAAGTATCTGAATTTGTTATTATTAATTTCAAATTTAACGAAAAGTTAAATTTTGGAATTTTGTAACTTGGTTTTGCTCGTGGTTCTATATTGTAAATTCTTTGTATTTTATATTTGACTGATGTATTTGATTCTATTCTATATTCATTTAATTTTCTTCCAATTTGGATATATATATATATATATATATATATATATATATATATATATATATATATTCTTCTTCTTAGTCATGCACTCTTGACAGAGTGGTCGTGTTCATGATTCGGACGGTTCCTTCGCCACTGCCGCCTTCGCAATGTGACGCCATGTAGTTCGGTGTTTTGCGGAGTGAGAGCAGTCATTTATACTGGAGTGCGTCGCAGATTTTATAAGGTCTGTCCACCATGTCGGAGAGCATCCGCGGGATCGTTTGCCTTCGACTTTGCCTTGCACCACCAGTCGTTCCATGGAGTTATCGTTACGGGTGACATGTCCAAAGAATTTGAGGATTCGCAATTGCACAGTCGACGATAATCTCTCTTTGATGTTAAGTTCCTTGAGGATCGAAACGTTGGTTCGGTGCGCGGTCCATGGGATCCTAAAAAAACGCCTCCAGCACCACATTTCCAGCGCATCAATTTTGTGGCGGTCTTGCATCCTCAGCGTCCACGTCTCAGCTCCATATAGAAAAATCGGAAAGACCAGGCATTTCATAAGTCGTAGCTTTGTGTTTCTGGTTATTCTGCGGTCTTTCCAGATCTTTGTGAGTTTTTCCACTGATGATCTCGTCACGGCGCAACGTCTTCGAAACTTGTCCTCTTAACCTCCATCATTAGCGATAGTGGAGCCCAGATATTCGTAGCTCTTCACTACCTGGCATCCTGCTATATTTAGGATGTTCGGTTGGTTATTGTTAGCACAATCTACAATCATCATTTTAGTCTTATCGCGATTGATTGTAAGCCCAAACTCTAATGCTGTAGTCTCCAGTCGTTGTAAGAGAGACTCGATTACATCTTTTGTTGACGCTAGGAGGGTGGTGTCATCTACGTATCTCAAGTTTGATATCTTCCGACCCCCCACCGATATTCCCTAATTCCAATCTTCAAAAACTATATGCAGGTATTCTGTGTACATGTTAAAGAGAAGAGGAGATAATATACAGCCCTGTCTAACACTTGCTTGCGTTTTGAAGCGTTCGGAGTCAATACCGTCTACTCGGACCGCGGCTGTGCCATCTTCGTATAGACGCCTAATGAGTTGTACAAGATGATGCCGTACACCCATTTCCGTCAGGACCAGCCGCAGTTTCCATCACTTCAGGATATCGAAGGCTTTTCCGAAATCGACGAAGCATATATAGAGGGCAATGTTAAACTCTCTAGCCTTCTCTACAATTTGTCGCAATATCAGCAGCTGTTCTCTTGTACCTCGACCTTTTACAAAACCAGCTTGTTCGGAGGCGATTTCTCGGCACAAAAAACTCTGAAGCCTTGTGTTAACAATATGCAGCATTATTTTATTGGCGTGGGATATTAGGGAAATGAGTCTGTACTTACTGCACTTTTTCGTTGATCCTTTTTTGTGTAACGGTATGAATATGGAGTGTGACCAATCGCTCGGCCAAACTCCAGTAACCTATATACGACAGCAGATGGTGTGCAGTATATTTACTACGACTTCCCCCATGGCTTTCACTGTCTCGATCGGGATTCCATCAATGCGTACAGTCTTGTTCCGTTTAAGATGGTCTATAGCGGCCCGCATCTTTTAATATCATTGGCTCTTGCCCATATATATATATATATATATATATATAAATATATATATATATTATGCGCGGGAAATTTTTTTGTAAGTGAGAAATATTTAAACTATTTTACAAATCTCGTTTCTTTTACTTCGTTACCTTAAAAGATATTTCTTTATATTTCTGATGTCTGTATGTACTCGTATTTTTGTGATATTTATGCATCCAGAGAGTGAAAGCATGATATGCCATCATGGTGAAGCACGTACATATAAAACTATTCATGTAGCCATAAACGTTATCTTTAATGGGCAAAATAAAATGAGTTTCACTGTGGGCCAGGAAAGCGATTATTTTTATAACTTCGCTATACAAAATATAAATATTTTGAGACTTGGCTCAATTTTTCTTTGGAAATGGAATGATCGAGAATGAAAGAAAAGATTATTGATGGCGTCTTGAGTAAACCCCCGTACTTGGGCGAAGCGCCCGTACCTCTACGATAATATTCTAAAATTACGCTTGTTACTTGTGGTATTTTGTACACGAATAAACGGTATCTACAATATAATACTATATTACGGTATCTAAAATATGCACGAAATCTCGAGAAAATCATAAAATCACTCTTTGAGAACGTGAAAGATATTTATTGACGTTTAATAACTCTGACGACGAGTAGGTGGTGTAATTTTTATTTATTCTACTCCCGACCTCAGATATAATATGTTTATGATTTTCAATGAATTTGATTGAATGATATTTCAGTGAATTTTGCAGAAATTTCCAATTTCGACTTTATGTCAATTTAACTACATTCATAATTTTTCTTGGATAGAAAATCTAAGGTAACCTTGAAAGTTCATGTACATAAACACACACATATCCACAATAGAAATCGATGAAATGACACCATTTCATTTCGGAGAAATATTGAATTGCTGTTCAGGAATTTTTTCTCAAAACAAACGCCTCAATGTAAATGTGGAGTTTTGGATAACTTAAGCGCGAAATATTTGTCATCAATAAATAGTACAATCAAACATATATCTACGATTATTCCATTCCAATTACGTCTATCATCGTGGTTTATTTAATGGGTACTTATAAGAATATTTACTTGCCCGTAAATCATTCGTGAGTCCTACGTGATCCAGAATGGTATATAATCCTATCGGTCTAAATGTTACTAAACTAGCTGTTGTTTTTCTAATGTTTTGGTGAGCAATAAACACGTCAACCTCCTCATTACCTGTCATGTCAACTTCGTTCTTTACCTGGTTTACAGTTTTAGGAGCCACATTTTTATGCTACCAAAGTATTTTCCAGCATGCCTACCCGTCGTTTAACAGGTGTTTTGTTTACGTTATACGAGAGGTCGTTAACCACTTGTTATTTCCATCTAGCGTTTGTCCTTTGTTTGTTATTCATGAAAATTATTAATGAATAATGGATTATGGGTACAGAAACACGCCAGAAAAACAAAGCCATTCGAGAATATAGCCATGTATTCTTAATTTATCGCAATATTCGGATATAAAGTTAATCTTTGGGAAAGTGCTTATATTGTAAAAACGTCCGATAAACAGTTACTGTCCAATAAACGGTTATTGCATAATAAACTTAAGTTACCTCAACTATGCATTAGGTTTTATGCACTGTGCGATAGAAGTGTCGTTAACATATATATATATATATATATATATATATATATATATATACAGACAAAACTTCTTAGCGAATGTTTGATGTAAATTGATAACGAAAAGGTACTCATCCAGCTGTCACGAAGAATATTCCGCGAGAAACTCTGCTTATTACAATTCTATATATATATATATATATATATATCTATATACAATATACAATATAATATATCTATATACAATATATATATATATATATATATATATATATATATATATATATATATAATTTTCTAGACACAATGGGTATTGACAATTCACTGTTGTTAGTTGTCTGCACAATTTGTGTTAAAGCATTTAAAAAGAAATATTTTTTTAAATCTTATATGCTCGAGGTTATGTATAGATACTTTATTAAGTGGTTCATACTTTTATTTATATTTGACCGTTATTAATCTAAAAATTCTCGGACCGATTTTGATAAAACTATTTAAAATACCAGTAATATCAGGTATAATATTATCGTGATGCAAATTGATGGAGCTAAATAAAAAAAACAAATTCACGGAAGAGGCACAACAAATCCATGGTGGTGAGAAACTATGGAGAGATGACCATTTTGTATGCTTATAACATTTGCCGTTAGTTTTACAGTACATAAATATAAGAAGTCTCGTACACACCTCAATAATATATATTTAATGAATGAACTGCATATTTAAAAATTCGTTTGTGTCCTTTTCCATCTATAACAAAATACCCACTTGTGAAATGTTGCGAGTGAACGGTTCTGTTTTTCGTTGGTAATCAGTTATTAGTACTACGTTTCAAAATATTCATCCATGTTTATTTAAATACCTTGTATTTGCGTGATATGGTCTTAATTCTATTTTTTAATAAATGGGGTTAAGACAATATCAATAAATATCAAGAAAATAACCTAAAAAATGTGGAAATATCAATATCATTGAAACATTATAAGAAAATTAATGTTATGTTCTGTTATTTAAACTAAAAACACTGATAACATCGTATTTTAAAAGATATTTTATACCTTTTTAATATTAAATAATATGAGAAAAAAAATATTTTTGAGACCTGCATGACTCGCCCTTTAAAAGGACGCCCACATTACATGTGAAATTTAAAATTTCTTCAAATACTTCATTTGATCACACCCCCCCTACCGTCTAAAAATTGCACATAAATATTTTTAAATATCATTTATAGCCATATGTTTGGATTAATTTTCTTTGTTACCATGCTAAATTTTTGATCTTTCAACATCAAGCTGTTTCTAAGAAAAATAGCTGTGATAGAGTGACATGCGGACACGTTTCTGATGGTCTAAGATTTATCGTTTTCCTTTTGAGGTACAGAATCTTAAAAACAATAATATTTAAAATTTTACACCAATTTTAAACCAATTGGGTAAATTGGAATCCCTCTGTAATAACATAAATCGCTGTTATAAAGAAACAATGATTTAAATATCCAATAGGTCATAAGTAACAATATAAAATTGAACATGTAATATTCAAGAAAGGTAAGCAACCATAGTTGAATATCTCAAAGATATTATGGGATGTCCTCGTTAAATTTTTTATTTGGAGAAAAGAATTATATTTCTTAAAAAGTAACTATTTACTGGAAACATTGTAGTTTTTTAAAAATAGGCTTGAAATTAAAAGATGGTTCATTAAAAAAAGGAAAAATCTATTTACCTTTAGCTGTGCTTACGATTTTGCACGCACAAATCGTTAAAAAATACCAATACTGTTTTATAGGCATACTTCCACATTTCAGTTCTGACCACATACATTGCGCCCATGCATGTCTGGATTAACAAGCGTAGCGCCATCTATCGATGTACATTAGTATAATATTTATGAGGACTTATGAGGAGTTAGTACGCTATTCTAGCTAGCCATATATAGCTTTTGTCATTTTTGTATTAATGCAATGTAAATAAATTTTAAATATACTTAATTCGCATACACCCTTAGTTAAACAGATAACATGAAATAATAACTAAATATAAATACAAAAATTCTCGTCTATGGGTCAATATGTACAATGGAATATTTTACTTTAACATATACTTAAAATGTAAATTGTAGCAAAACAGAAAATAGCTTTCCAGTACGACATAGGCATGTACATAACAGATCACATTGGTTAAACTTGTTCGCTACTTAAACTATCTTCGAATTTTATACGAATTTCTATAACAAAATTTTAAATCTTATCATATTTTCATCCTACATGTCTCGATAAACATTTTTTTTAATACAATAAGAGGCATTTTCCGGAAATGTTTATTACGAATGTCAAAGAGAATTTTCAGTTGCTTTGCTATATTTTACGTACAAACAAGATAACAAAAGTGTAAGTATTTGAGAAATTAAAGAAAGACTAATTTAAATTTTTAACACAAATTTTTATTTCGAGTCAACGTACAAACATTGTGTTCCCTTGTTGAAAGTAAGTGGTCATTTTACAAAAAAACAATAAACAAATGCCAACTTATATTAAATAATATAAACATTGTATTATTTTTTATGGACTGGTTTGTTAAGGTGGCCTAATGCCTCCACCCATTTTTGACGTTTATAAAATCAAAAATATTATAATACACTTTTTGGTGTAGATGTCTCACAACTTCAGTACATCTGGTAATATCTTATGAAAGTGCATACTCTCTCCCACAAAATAATTATCAAAAAGGCATCTATACTGAGGTATAATGTGTAAAACTTAGTTATTTATTTATTTGTTCGTGCCAATGTATGAACCATAGACCCGGTTAATTATTGGTTTATTAGAAAACTCATATTCTGAGTAAGAATATGAACTATATATTATTAGGCTGAAACTTACAGAAGTAGCGACAAAAATTATAACCGGTATCGGAGAACGCGCGAGGTACAGAACTTCGGTTTATTTATTGACTAATTATTCCGAGTATTCCCGCCGTTATACTTTCGACTAGGATGACAGATGCCTTTTCGCGGTTGGAGTGCAAGTGCTTAATTACCGTGAAGGGGAGGGAAGTAGCTCAGTGAGGTAGCCGTACAGCTAAATCTCGCTGTTGGCTCCCTACTGATTCCATTGTGGCTATTGAATTAGTATAGAATTTTTCAATTATCTATTCATTATCCCATCTAGTTTGTTACACTTAGTTTTCACGTCCATATTTTTAATGTTTTAAATATTTTTTCATGACCAACATTAGGTTTTGTGTGGATCAGCCAGTGGTGAATAAAAATTTGCATTTCTACTCAAGGGAAATAAAATAAGAAAGTGGAGCATTCTGAAGAATTTACAAAAAAAGTAAGGTTTGCGTGACTGTACGAACTGTGCATGAGACGGGCGGAGGGAGGAACGGACACGATTTCATTATAAGGGTTCATTGTTTATCTACCCTAAGAAAAGTACACAAGAAAAGCGAAGATGATCTTGAGGTTGGAGGAAAATAATAGCATTTATGTTTCTATACTTCAAAAGAAAAAAGACCCCAATTTTAACATTACTTCCGTCTCTATTTGTCCCTCTGTCAAGGCTATTTTTTTTTCAGAAATCGTTTGAGGTAGAAACTTGAAATTTGTCATAATAATAAAGTACATCGTTTTTCATATATCCATATATATATTTTGAATACAGGCATGAATATCACAAAAGTTATAAAATCTAGAATCATAATTATGTTTTCTCACAACCTTCGTATAGGCTTCTAAAAGCCCTGAATTTTTTCATAATTTCAGATTTAGTAGTTTTGGATATTTTTAATTTTTGCATATTTTTCTGTCTACTTCGATTTTACAAGCATTACACTATTTTAACGTGACGGAACAACTTAGACTCGATAATTTTGGGCTTATGTTCTTTAAAACGTTTTTATATCGCAATGCTTAATATTTTACAAATATGTAGCATAACTTTCAAATTAAAGCAGAGTGTTAGTTTGTGTTTAACATGTTTTTTCAATTTCATTACTTTAAAAGTTATTATTTAAGAAAAATTTATAAATTGTATATATGTCTTAATTTTGCGTCCCTTAGGAAGTGGCTCCAAATTTTTATTTATATCAATGTTTTACAAGATTTGATATTCTTTTATCTTATTGTAGTTTTGTGTACAAAGTAGCAAATATTAACCTCGATTGAAACAGAAATACATGGTGTATAGCACGAAATATCTTTGCACCTAAAGATATAAAAATATATTTATAACACATTCACAGCTCAAGTTCAATAAAATGAAACGACACGGCATATAATATTACTTGATAAAACAAAGCGGTGTCGGCTTTTGATGTCGTGTGACTTGCTGAAACATACGAAGTGGAAAGGGAAATGTAAACAACAAGCATGTAAATGGCTAGGTCGAGCACTTTAATAAATCCTTTCAGAGATTTTTTACTCTGGTTTGCTCGAATTATGAAAATGACAAGTATGTACTGGGTTGTTTCACCCGATGATACTTGAGATGCTTCGTTAAATTGTGTTTCTTTCTTTACATCATCGCACTATCTTTAATTGTAGTGAAGTCAGTCGAAACGATGACCCGACGCGTTCGACAATGCGGAAAAGTTGGTATCACTTTTATTAGGTTTTGTACCCAAACGGTCAAAACCGTACCAAATTTTTATAATAATTCTCCCTGTCCAGGCATTACTAAAATAACCGTGATACACAGACAGATGAATAGATAGTTCTTTTCATAATAAGGGATAATTTTAATTTTAATTTTAATTTTGGTATGAAACCCTATAAAAAGTTTGTATTATGATAACAAAATTCAACCTGAATTTTCAGACACATAAAATTCAGTTTCTCACATAAGTTTTCCCCAAAAATTTTCACGTATTTCCTCATCTGGTTTGCCTTGATTTCCGCTTTCGCATAAAGTTTGCGAGCCAGCTTAGCGCTTAATGTTGCCACTTGTGTTTTTCTACTTAAATGTGTTATTGTAAACAGTTTTACTCGAGAACGTGGTATTTCCTCGTCGCCTCAATTTCGGAATGCTGCCCTAATATATAAAATACACGGCATTCATGAAAGCTTTTGTAAGGTTTAAATAAATTTTATATATAATCAATAAATTTATAATTCAAAATTTTACGTATTTAATAACAGCATGACAAATTTATGTATCGTGGTAAAATATTTCCCTATGCTGAACAGGATGATCCACCGATATGAAAAGATGAAATTTAATTGAGAAAAGATCTTCTCATAAAACTGTCGAGATTTAATCATTTTTAAGACTTCTGTTAATTGTGTGTACACCAAATTTAATATTTTTTCATTGAATGCTTTAAAAATAATAGGGATGGAAAAAAATTTAATAATTCTGACATTTTCACGATTTTTGATTGATTATAATATTTCATTTTATTTTTGTGTGTTTATTTGGTAATTTCAAATATGTGTAATAAACTTTTTCTATTATTACTGATATGACTAAATAATATTTTTTTTTAATGAGAAACAAAAGTTGTGTGCCATTTTCTTTTACATTAAAGAAATGTAAATTCTTAACACTTTTTCAAGATTTTAAGTTAATACAGCCAAAAATTTATAAGTACGAGTTTGGCATCGCCGAATTAATGTTTTAATTTCAGTACACGATGTTGTCAAACGCCTTTAAAAAAAAATTATTGAAATAAAAACTGTACTGATAATCATAAGGAATAAAGCATACCAAATAACAAATTAATTAAGTGAATTATTTACACAGGCATCATTCGATTTATTATATTTTTATGGAATTTTCTGTTCAGAACTCCATGTTCTTCCCTTCCACGTCCGTATGAACAGCATGCTAAGCGAACAGCTTAGCATGCTTTTGCTGTCAGGCTGACGAACGTGGAATTCTGAACGAAAACAAAGAATTTTTAGTATGTTTACACAACGCCGACGACGATTAAATGTTTACATGATAAAAGGAAAAGTTTCATTTTGATTTCAAATATAATT